>OY292314.1:12536000-13076165 GCA_958496155.1 Sisyra nigra | reverse complement strand
TATCCAGGAAAAATATTCTACTCCCGTAGGATAGATATGTTTTTGTTTTTCACAGAGTAAAAGATAGACATGATTTTTTGCAATATGAAAGTTGAGGGATCAGATAATAGTATAGATTATTTCTTATGCCAGAATAATGCACGGTGCTCAAAGGATAGCATGATAATTGTCTCCTGCGGGAACCGTGTGTTAAAAAAAAGGTCGTGAAATAGATCTTTAAAGTTCGTGAAATAGCGTTTTAACACATTTTCTCTTTAGGATTAAAATAAAAATTACAATTTTCACTTGAAGATATGATTTTTTATTTAACATCCGAAAAATAATGAAAATTTTTGAAACGTTGAAATTTCTTTCATTGTTAATTTTCGAATATGTATTTAGAATTTAGCGTGTTAAATTACATTTAAAAAATCAACAATTACATTTTTAACTTTTAACATTTTTAAAGACTCCCCACTCTTTAAAATATGTTAGGCATCCTAAGTGAGCGCTTGCGCTTTTCCTTCTTAATATTTGTGTACTTCTAACTTTTTTTCAGTAGTCAGTAGTCAGTACTGAGCTGATTCATAGATCATTAGACATCATTAGACATTCAGGCATTCAGCTCCTTGCAATATATTATAACAGATACAGAAGTACAAGTTTAAAATATATTATTTGTTACAACGGTTACAGGCGTTGCAATAATCAAATAACATTTAAATTTTTTTTACGTTACTCTTTGTTTAAGTTTCATATATTCTTTTTTCTTCATTATATTTTAAGTTTACATACGTAAATTTTATCAATAAAACACCCCAGTAGTGTTATGCAGCGTTCCTTTATTATTCCCGTTCCCGTGACATTTTCTACTATAGTTCCACTCTTACTGATCATAATGTGATGTACCTAAGATAGCTCATGAGTCATGTTATACTTTTAACGTTACAGACATACAATGTTTTTCTTGGTTTCGTCCGCGTGGTTTTAAATTAGCATTATAGGTAGCAAATTTTATCTCTTCAATGGTTCTTAAGTGATTTGTGGATAAAACAAAGAAAGTTTCAACTCCTTTAGAATTGTGCCATAGGTTCCCCACTTTTAACCCTCTCTCACTCTTATATGACGCAGACGGAGTTGCGCGGGTCAGCTAGTATAAAATAAAAGGCACAGTTACATCAGATCAGCTGGCTTTATTCTCTTGAGCCGACGAGAAGGGTCAGGCTAATTTAGCATCTTCTTAACCACAAGGTTTCGGTGTACTCGAAGATGCTGCTGGTGCTTATTAATTTCCTCTCAATTGTGTTAATATTTAAATCTCTGTGTACGTCAGAGTTCCTAATAATACACTGACAATGCTTCTGAGCACTTCATTTTGAAACGTTTGGATACTTGTCTTATTCGTGGGTTTTAAAATTACATCCTTGTGCATACTTCTGTATTTCATTTCAAGTTCCCGCTTCTTGACCTTCACGTGTTCTTTCCAACGCAATTTAGTGTCAAGTGTTAGTCCCAAGAATTTGGTAGTACACCTATCCCCCGATTTACACTGAAGATAGGTTCCAGACAAATCCGTGTAAAATGAAATCTTTGTTTTTCCTATATAAAACCGTGTAAAAGAAAAAAACTGCACAATTAAGTCATTTATTCAAATGGAACAAGAGTAAAACATATCCAGAAACTTTAAGCTAGGTAAAGTTTGCCCAAAAAATAGCGTGATGTCGTAGTGAACTTTTTCTAAAAATTAAAACAAAAATAGAAACGAAAAATTTTTCAAAAAGTACCTGCTGAAACTTAACAAATCCAGGGATGTTCGAAATTTATTTGTTATCACTTTGAGGAACTATCGGCTTTTTCTTCTTGATTAGTATAATGTCACTTCCATCACTAGAATATTCCAAAATTTTCCTAAAAATTTTCCGAATTTCATTAGTTTATGACCCGTGTAAAAGCGAAATCGTGTAAAACGAGTACCGTGTAAATCGGGGGATAGGTGTATTACTATAAGGAACACGTTGCATGTTCAAGTACATGAGGATATAAACTAAATTGCACTATTATTTATTTAGAGATAGGTAGTTGGGAAAATAAAAGGTGATATTTTATTAATACAAAAAGAAGAAACCTCTGAATTGTCTGACTAGCAAAAGACTGAAAGTAACAAGAACTCCAAATAAGCTGAAAGAAAAAGAACAGGAATGTGTTTCACTGGTAACTTCTTCATAATGCCATTTGGAGTTCAAGAACTCCAAAACATGCCACTAGTTAAAGGTTTAAAAAAAACTGTTAATTTGTTTAAAAAGAAAAGAAAAAGCTATCTAATTTATAAATTAATAATTTAAAATTTTGACGAAAATAAGTTAGATATATAGGTACTCGTATGTATATATATATAGATATATAGATATTTGACACACCTGTTTTAAATTGTATGCTTTACAACTATACGTTATGGTAAAATCAATCTGAAGCTCATTTTGAGTGGAAAAAAGTCAAACGACTTTTTAGTTGAGTGCAGTAATGTTGTGCGGCAATCAGTTGTATATCTTGCGCTACAAAACCGCCGGCACTCGAGGAATGGGGCCAAGAATGGCGTCATTGTGTGCCAGTTAACTGCATACTGTTGTAAATGCGAGTGATAACCGCGTATGCAAATGTGAAATTTCACTATCGTATATAGTAGACTAACATTCCATCCAACAGACATTATAAAATTCAATGATTGCCCTCGCTGCACATTATCTCACCCCTACAAGACTTTCAAGTCTTATCGCAAACACCGGAATAATGAATACCTAAACAATTAGACTAAATAATATGTTACTTGAAAATTATGCGTCGCTCGTACAAGATAAAGTACGTAAAAACGTATTTTATATTTAATATTAAATTAAATTACGAGTCTTCCAACAACACCAGATGTGCAACAAAAAAACATAACGACCACAATAAAAAAATAATCCTCTAAATCGCTATCCTAACAAAAAACAAACCACTTAAAAAAATTAATTCATTTCGTTTATCGATTTCATAATTCAAATTAGCATTATCAACTATTTATCTGTTCGTCCATGTAAATTTATGGAACTATAATGTAAAACTCGACACAATACGGTTTTATCTAATTGGACATTGCAATCAAATAATTAGATAATTTGTGTTGGATTTGGAACGTTTAAAAAAGATTATTAATTTCAGATGGATTGGAAAAGGGAGTTAGCGCGTTTTAGAGTTTGTTGGAGAGCATGAACTTTTCAGGATAATAAGGAAGATCATTAGGTGAACACGGCCAATAGAGGCCACAAGCAAGCGTCTGAGTGTGTATTGAAGCAAATAGAACTGTAAGCTCAAGTTTAATGAGATGCCTGGATGTGTAATATGGCCAAGCCTTGGTTAGTTTAATGTTCTTTGCTCGAACTTTATATCTCAGTAATGCCGCAAATGTAAGTAGGGTAATTTGCCTGGCATTTTAGTACGCTAGATTTGGATTTTCAGAGAATGTCGAGATGGATTTCGAAGTAAAAAATGGGCAATAAGTTACTTGAAAACCTAGCCTATTTGAGAACCCCTAATTTCCTTTTTTTTCTGTATAAACATTTAAGATAATTTTTTAACCTTTATACAATACTTCCAGACGAAACTTAAATATTATTTTTAACAATAAGTTTAAAAAATCAAAATTTTATCAATCGTATTTAATCACACTTTCATTGATTGAATATGTAATACTTATTTTGAAAATGTTAATTCAATTTTGACACCTCAAGAACTATTAATAAAAATATTCTGTTTTTTGTATTTTTTCAATAATAAAAATGTTGACTTAATACTAACATAAAGTACCAAATATTGATTCTATAGCCCGTAGGACTGAAGAAAAATTTAAAAATAAATCACTAAGAAAACGTTTAACTAATACCGTCTACTGCCTCTGTTCATCGCTAAAATCTGTATGTCTTATAAGAAAAAAATGAAGAGAAAATTTAAAAAATTGTTTTTCTTTATCTAATTCATAATGCTATAAGCTAAAAAAAAGTTATGTATTAAAAAATGGCAAACTTTTAATTTAAAAAAAATTTTTAAAAGTTGAAAAAAATACAAAACAGTGTTAGGAAATAAAGTCTCAGAGAACCACCTGTTGGAAAATAGGTAAGCAGTTAAAGGTTTTGAGCTTTGGTGAAAAGTCAGCATTAAAGATTAGTTTTGCCATCTATTGAAAAATAAAAAAATATCAAAAGCTCCATTTGAAGCATTTAACGGGTTCTTATTTTTCCATATTAAGGTTTGAACCCGTCGTATATAGTTTTGTATAAATAATTTTACTGTTCTCTATTTCAAATATAAGATTTTGACTACTGTTATGTCGAAAATTGTAAAACTTTGGTTCTGAGCTTTATTCTATAGATGGCTTGTAGATTTTATTTATAATTATTCTTTTTCACTATTTTTAATCTACACATCGTAAAATGTAACACATAGAAAAATTGACCATTAATTCTCTCTTTTTAGCATTTAATTTTTTCTTATTTTCACAAATTTAGTATATAATTATCAAAAAAAAATTTCCAATAGTTCAAAGTGAACTAAAAAAATACATATTTAACTACACTTTTTTGTAAAAAAAGATTTGAAGTCAAATTTAAATGTGTTATTATTAAGCAAAAGAAGTTTTTTTTACAACATAATAATGAAGAGTAAGCTTAAAAGCTCCCCTGAAATCTGTAAGTATGTATATGAATTAAAATTGATTTTATTTGTTGAAACGAAAAAAAAGTTATATTAATAAAGATTAACTCAGGTTAAAAAAGCAAGTTAATGTACTAAGGAATTTATTTCTTATATTCTCTTCCTATTATATTCCTTCTATAAATGCTGTATTTTTACTTTAAACCAGAACTGTTATTTGGTTTAAGTATGGAATTTTGTGCAAGCTTTTCTCTGTCATCTGTTGTGAACTTTGCAAAGCTCGTATTGAAGTTAAACTGAACTTAAACATCTTCTGTGATAAAGAGCTTTAATAAACTTACTTCAATTACAATTTCAATGTGTGACGAAAGATGGCTCTACCAAACATATTTAATGAAATACCGTATTTGAAAAAAAAAACAAACATTTATTTTAGAATATATTTAAGTCTGTTTAAATTTAAAATCGCAGTTTTAAATAATTTATTTTCATGACATTTATCTATTTTTCACTGGTCTTATCTTAACTCACTTTGTAAGTATTTTCAAAGTACATTACCTCATTTTTGAACATTTCCCGTTATCCAATCATCATTAAATTTTTCATGCAAGTTGAATTTCGATGACATGATCCACCACAAAATGTTGGGATTCTCGTGTTCTTAGATTTAAGTAACTTAATTAAATATTTTCGATTTCAATCTTACAACAGTGATTTTTAAATTAAACAATCAAATATTTGAATTAATATCATATTTGAATGAGCCGTTACAGCTAGATTGCATTTAATTAATAAATAGTAAGCACTGTAAAGACGAAAAAGTGGAAAATAAAAATAAATAAATAAAAAACATTTTTAATAACTGGTCTTATTTCAAAAATGCACTAAATGGTAGAAAATACATTTTATATTAGAATTTACGAAAAGAAAGATCCCTATATTCCAAATTGATATAGTCATTAAAATTAAAAGTGATACAAGAATCTATAAGTGTATGACAAATTGATCATTATGACTATAAAACCAGGGTGCACCAATTAATTCATTAATCTGAAAATTTTCATTTACTGAACAAATTAACTTATTATTAAACTTATTAAACTTAACTAATTAACTTACTTTTTTAAAATTTACCAATAATAGAGTACCTTGATCTTATAGTTATGATAATCAATTAGAATTTAGATGATCAATTTAACATACGATTATAGATTCTTGTATCTCTCTTAATTTCAATGACTATATCAATTTGGAATATAGGGATCTTTCTTTTCGTAAATTCTAATATAAAATGTATTTTCTACTTTTTAGTACAATTTAGAAATAAGATCTTTTTTATTTGCCTCTGATAACGAGCAAAATAAAATACTGTATTTTTTATCGTTCAATAGACGAGAGCTTACTTTTTGCAAATTATTTGAGGATTTTTGCTACCTAAATCTAAATATAACAAACATCTGAAATATTTATTACTGTAAAAATCTTAGCGAATGAATATAAATCATTGAAATCCTGTATTTCTATGACAATTTCCTCAACGACAACTGGTTAAGTTGAAAATCAATAAACGGATGGTAGCGTGAAAAAAATTACAAAACAAAAAATTCTCGTACAATAGTCAGTGATGAGAATACGATAAAATTCCGAGAGATATTTTTTTTATAGAGAAATAATTTTAAAAAGTTCAAAAATGTTTTTAATTATTTTGATGGGGGAAGCATTGAGTTGTTTGGTGTAATTCGATAAAGAAGTTGTTTAACAAGTTGGCACAACAAACTTATTCTTCTGAGTGTTCCATTTAAGGGAAGTGGTTCTAATGATGAAGCGGAGAGATTTTCATGTTCTATTCTCCTTCACGCGAGTATCAATGCTGAAGTAAATAGAGAAGTAGCTAGTTGCATAACCGAGTCGTAATTTATGTGCAATTCTAGTGTGTTATGCAGAAGTAATTTCCAAAACCCAAAGCTATCTGCAGCCGTCATTAGAGCTTTCACTTCAATTCATTGCAAATTTTACATTCAACAAATTATTTCCAAGCCGTTTGCCAGCTTGAACGCACCAATACGACCATAACAGTTCATAGTTATGTAAAAGTGGTCTATAGTTTATGAGGGTATCGCTTATAGCTTTTATTTAATCGACTTGGTAATTCAGGTAGTTAAGATTCGTGTAATTTATCGGGGAAAAAGTCATTTGGATTCATTTACTCATGAAATGGTTTGGCTGATGCACGTTTAACTTTTACATTTAAAATTTTCATATAAATATTGGCGTGACTAATAAACATGGCGTTTCATTTAAGAAAAAATGAATTTCCAACAATTTAAAAAAGTTAGTAGATTTTCAACTTAATATTGTTCTTTATACTTACATTTAGATTAATTGTTACTAACTTAAATATACATACACGCAAAGAAGCATAAATAGTTGATCTGTATGTAACGTTTATTTGAAATATTAATGGTTTTGTTAAGAGTTGTAGTGGATTAATTTCTTTTCGTTAAATCTTGAAAGTGTCGCATAACATTAAGTTAAATGGGCGAAAAGAGCGTTTAATTTCTACAAGTACCAAGTTGATTAAATTTTGAAGTCATAATCTCGCTCATACCTCAGATAACAGGCGATTTAAGTGTGTAACTAAACGCGATACTGTCGCTATAGCGTTAAAAATATTCTGAAAATAAATTTTAAAAGAAGAAAATCTCGACACATTTCCGCGATAAAAAGCATAAAAAATTGCTTTGTTTTGTTAAAAGTGTCATTGTTCGAGCTTATAATATACAGGAAAATATTATAACATGTTAACGTCAGCAACGTGTGCGCGCTGTGGATTCGAAGTGTAAAGTCAGCGTTCGTGGCTCAATAGCGTTATCATTATAAAATATACTTCCTGAGACACATTATCCACGCTCTCAATGCGATATAATTATTTCCAATTCTCTCATCGAGGCAATCAATCAAAGCTAAATTTTTTTCATCGAAAAAATGTATCATAATGGATTTGACTTAAAAAATTGTAATCCTAGAGAAATAAAAGCATAAAAACGGCTAACGATTCATCTTCATGCACGATATTGAGGACTTAAACTTCCCTTTGTTTCCACCCAGAATTTTTTTCTATTGAGAGCTTTATAACAATAGACATAGTATCCTTTTGTTTCCATGAGATTTATCCAACGATCCTTATTGTTGTCGATGTTTGCTTACTCATCATTAAAATTGAAGATTTTTATAAAAGTCTAATATGTAAAATGTATATTAGGCGGAGAAAAAAAAAATACATTACTCGAAAGTAATGTAAATTTTAATTTAAACGTCAAAGCTTTCAAGCCTAGTTTTACGTAAAAACTTTACCAAAACACAAACAAACCTTTCTGCACAAAACTCAAACAAAATTGCTAACATTTTACGGTTTTCGTTTTTCAAAAAGCTGCATTAACCCTTCGAGTTGAACTTGCTAACTTCAAACTTAACAGTTGAGCCAACAAGAAAAGATTTTATAGAATTTTTACGAGCTACCCTCACATAACATTGCAATTATTAATGCTGTGTGATCTTTTAATATGGAAATGAAATTAATTCGTTTGACCCAACCCGAGGTTACGTTTCGTCATATATTATTGAATTTTACGATACTGAGGCTTCGAACGGGTTAATTGATTCTTCCGTATAGTTACCGATCTGGGCTGAATATGCGAACAGAATAATTTAAACGTTAATAATAATTCGACAACGGGTTTTGAACTCGAGCCGTGAGGCTCGATTTTCGTGACAAAACGATTCGAAAAGTAATTAAAAAAATTATTTGCTTCTAACGAAATAATTCGATTTCACGCATGTTCAAGTTTGTTCTTGTGAATGAGCTTGTGAGAGTCGAGGATCTTTCATTTGCTCGACCTCAATGCGTATTTTACAAAGTAAATAAAGAGAAAATCATAAGGAAACATGAAACATTTTGTTGGCTTAGGATCAAATTTTCCTCCTTTAATTATTTTTTTAAACATTATGAAATTGGTATAAATTACTGAATTAAATTTTTGAACTTGTTAAAAAAATTTTATCCTATATGTATATATCTACAAAAGAAAAACACACACAAAAAGTTCCAATTGCGTATATACTATGTATGTATGAGCTCAGAATCACAAAGTTTAAAAAGGCCGTGCTTCTAGAATTTGATTTTAAAAGTTGGCTAATCAAATAACATGAAGATTCTGTAACTGAATAAACATAATAAAACAGCAATAAAAGTTTGTGTTCTCGCAATTTTTTCCCATATTGTTCCTTGTTTGACAATCAAACGGATCGTAATTGCTAAATAAAACAGAAATTTAAAAAGCTGACGTTGGTTTTTTGAAAGTTATATTAATTTACAATTGTTTTCATTTTCTTGAATAGCTGATTTTGTCGAAAAGAAACTGCTTTTATTTTGCTTTTTGGAGCTTTGCAAGTTGTAAAATTAAAAAAAAAACACAGACATTCAAATATCTTACTGGAGTTATGATTAACAAAAAAATATTTCTCTTTACTATAATTTCTAAATTAAAATTTAATAATCGAAAGCATAAATTCTTCTTATTGATTAAAAGTTGCACAAATCATTATCAACAATAACGCTAAAGAATCATTTTGATTAATTTGAAACTAATTTTCTTATTTTATGCGTAGAGAAATGTTTTTGTGTTAATTATATTGTAACGTTTTTAAGAGTTCTTGGATTTGTGTTTAAATGACGACAATTAATTTTTAACAAATTTTTATTTATTTACACTTGTTAATAATGCTTAAGTTTACTGTTACAATAGTCACAGTCACTAATTGTCACTCACTGTTTATATTACACTCAAGACTTATGTATTACTCCGTTGACGATTTATTTATAACTCAGGTTGACGATTTATGTATAACTAAACTTGACTGAGATTGTCCTGGCTTATATAGGAACTCGGTCATCTCTCTAGAACATTCTTACCCCACTTGGCTATTGGCTAGAATTTTCGATTTAACGATCTTTTGTCCTTTTCCCATCCATCAAGAATTACCAGTGGAAAGTGCTAGAAGTTTTTTTCTCTTTATAAGTCACCGAGTAATGCTTGATTGTTAAATCTCTTCGTGCCATAAGGGTCCGACCGATTGAGAATGTTCTAGATGTTTCTTTCTTAGTCGACTACGCCCCGTCCTTATCCACTCTTCACGCTTCGTTAGGGTACTTAGCGTGAAGTTTAAAGAAAAGGTCTAAGTCGGTCTCAGTCTACACAGTCGTGAGCTCAACCCCCCAGGCTTCCTAGACGGTGACACTATTTTATTATTAAATGCCATTGACGTTAAAAGGCTTTCAACTAGCTATCTAATTATAGACGTTCTAGTTTACATCCAAAGTAGAAATCAACAAACAATTTTACTAGAGATTCTTTAAGGCAAATAATTGTGCTTGAATTTTTAGCTAAATTAATCTTTGACTCGAGTTTGGCTTGACAAATAAAATCTAACTAAATCAAAGAGCTTGAAAATAAAACCAGGTTGCCTTGAAATCAAATCAAGTAGAAATCTTACCGAGTAGAAATTTTAAAACCCCGATTAAGCCTTGTGGAGCCTGATTCTTTTAATGTGGTCATTTGCAACACGAACGTAAGTAGGTGCTATCATGCTGAAACAGAGTTTATTTCCCTACATCTTAAAATTCAGGCAAGGCAGGTTGTAATGGATTTTAAGATGTAGGAAATATATTCTGTTTCAGCCTGGTAGCACCTACTTACGTTCGTTTTCAGCGTAGTCAGGCTAAAGAAGGTTTAAAATCGAAGCGGCAAATAGTCACATCAAAAGAATCAGGCTTCGCAAGACTCAATCGGGGTTTAAAAATTTCGACTCAGGTCTTATTTATACACAAAAAGGTTTTTCAAACTTACGATTGAAACCTTTTAAAATAAATTTTAGAAAACACTGAATTTCTATTCAAGAGCTAGATATTTTATGAAATGTAACAAAATATCATAATCCAATAGAAAATTAAACCTTTTGACGTCATTAGAGTTACAAATCTATTGCAATTCCATATTATGACTTCAGCTGTCAACTAAGATATTTGAGAAGTATATCCATTATGATCAATTTATTTTTTAAATTTCTTTGTTTAAAGTCGCTTCAACATCTTGGTCGTAAGCGACTGATATTGTGAATTTTATTTAAAGAACTATAATAAGAATAATGTAAGTAGAATAAACATTTAGTAGAGCAGTCTTAATAATGATATCAGTAAATAATTTATAGTGCCAATAGTATAGTATTGAACATGTGACATAAATTGTAGGAAATTTTCTCTACTTTTATTTTGTATAGAAATGTTTTTGCGGTAAAAAAGGCGGAAAGAATATATTGTCAAGAAACAGTGTTTTAAGCGGCATTTTTCTATATGGAGGCGCGAGCGACAAAGATTCGAGGTAGCAAAGTTAAAATTCGGAAAGAGCGCGTCGATACCTTTAAAAATTATAAATTTTTAAAACTTCCAGAAATCTTTCCAGGTAACCTCTTAACATATTCTAAAACCAAATGACTACTAATAGTTTCACTTTTAAACATTTACTTATTATCATTTTTTTTTCGTGTGTTCTTTGTTTCAAATAGAAAATTCAATATTAACCTTAAACTAGATTTATTCATATATGTATATACTTTTTAGATCTTAAACAATCAGGGATATTTGAATTGTTTGAGGCTTCATGATATAAAAATTGAACCGATTTTTCTACAACAAAAATTATTTATAGAACATAAACTTAAATTCTTTATCAACATATTTTTCACAAGAAGAGAATTACAGACTGCATTTTTTTTGATAAATGAAAAACTCACTTCAATACATAATTTAATCAGGAAAAATTTTCTACTAATTTTACGCATATAGTTTTTTCAAGATATAAAATCATAATATTTCTTCTTTAAAAATTGCCTTCATTACTAGAGGCTTAAGACGCAACTTATTTATAATAAAATGTTTCTGAAATAATTAAACTTTATCTTTGCAAAGTTGTTTTAGAACATTAAAATGTATGTGTTTGAAACAATTTCAATTGTTTGCAGCTTTTAAAATGTAGCACAAAGAAAAGATAAATTTAAATTTAGTAACAAAACGTTATATTTTTCTGGTTTAGATCCGAAACGTAAACATTAATTAAATCTTCTTTTGTGGAAGCTCCGAAAACAATATGACATGGTTTTTAACTTATCTCAACACAAATCAAAAACTTTCTAAATTACAACACATCGTACAAAATGATCCTTGTATTCGGTGAAAAGCTGTCGGAGCGGGAAACATCTGGTTAAGAGTAAATTAGTTATGCATTGATAATTCACGCATGAATGTCACCGAAACAATAATATTTGGAGCTCTAACATAATCGCATAACTTTCATCACGGTCGTGAAGACGTTGAGCCGTATCAACAGTTCCAATTTCGAATCATAACTATTGAAAATCTTATTAAAACTTTGTTTGAGATGTTGACATTTTTATAAAACGATTTCAGATTCGATTCGGGATTGGAATTGGCCCGGCATACACCTCCTGGTGTTTCAATTCAAATGTCGCGAGTGAACGAGGAAACCAATTTCAATAAAAATGTTCACATCGTTTGCATTTTGTACAAAGGATCGGCCAGGACGCAACCTTGCGATAAAAACCGACTTAAATTCAATGCAAATCGATCAATAAACATTTTATTCGATTCAATTTTGCGAAGAATCTCTCCCTGTTTTCTTGTTATGAATATTTTATCGGTTTGCGTTTTTGTTTAATCGTTCTTTGTTTCTCTAAGTAAATGCAAACTATAATTTATTTTGAGATAAACAGAATTAATGACCAATGTACGATAAGCGAAGCTCCCACATCCATCAATACAGAGCTGCTATTTGTCTTTCACCTCGCACTACTGATCGATAACTCTTTATCTAACTTTCGTCAAAGAAAACTAACATAAAATCGTATCATTTTTTTTTTAGATTTTGAAAGGAAAACGAAATAATCTCCCTGATTCTCATAATGGAATAAAATAAAAAATGTGCAATTCAGAACGGCTCAAATCCGATCGTGTTTTTGAAAGAGTTTCACGTTTTATATTCATAGCAGGTTTGACATTGACGTATTTCAACACTTCCCCTTTATGTGTATATCTGGTAAATTGAATTCGCACTACGATTCAACATCCACAGTGGGCACCTGGGTATTTGCTCTTCGCCTCCTCCTGTCCCATCCCGGATCCATCCAGGCCACTTCCTTCATTTCCTATACTGACCAACATTGAAAACCAGCTACGTTCCATTTCCGTACTTATTGTCTACAAGAACCAATCTACGGAAATGTAATAGTTTTAATGTATCGCCTCAAAGACGTCTCAAATCTCTATAGATGCTCGGCAAAAGCGAAGATAAAATTCAATTTGGACAATTGATCCAAATTTAATCGAAAGCGAGCAACTAGTTCCAATATTATTAAGGAAATTCACTCGAATTTTTTTCTTTTAGACTTGAACCATTTTGATTGAGAGATTTAGCGTAAGGCGAACTTTTAAAGAAATAAAAATTAGACATAAATTACCTACTTAATTTTAACTGATACAATCCCTGGGCACACATTATTTTTTAAAAGCTTCCATTTGACTGGCTTCATTCGATGTTTGTTAATAAATCTTCCCAGTTAATATATTACTAGTTTCTCGAGGAAGCTAAGCAAATACAAATAGATTGAAGAACTGATCTTTTGAATCACGAAATCTACGAAAAAAGAACAAAACCTTGTATTTTCACGCTACAATTTTTCTTATTTGGTCAAAATAAATTTCTAATGATGAAATAATTAGATCATTTAAAAATGTACAAATATTATTAGTAATTTTATATTTTCTGCATAATTAATGGATTAGTGTACCTAGTAAAGTAAACCTAAGTACTCTCAACAAAAACTACTGTTTTGGTGCGTTTATGATGTTCATAAATAAGCTGGAACCAATATCATGTTATATGGTCAGGTTTACAAAGTTTTTAAAGTCCTTTCAGTTGCAATCATAATGTACTATGTGTACATAGGTATGTTAGTTATAATAATTTAATGTTTTTAATTAGTTTTGTGCAATCGAAGAGGTTTAATTTACCTTGTGTTAATTAAATTGGCGATTTATAAATATACCCGCTTACATTTTCTTAGCATACCATAGCTGAATTTACGATTATTAGGGTTTCGTACGTCCAAAAACGAGAAACAAAACCATTATTAAAAATAGTAGAACTGGGTGTATATATCAGACAGATCTCTATAAAAAAAAAGCAAACGCTGATTTTGAGGGGTACTTTGGGAGGATGAAGTGGAAAATAATTTTATTTAAAATTCATGTTTTACATATCAAATGAAAGAACTTATGTACAGGATATCAATCTAAATTGATAGGGTCTAAATTTTCGAAAATACCAATAAAGGTTTTAACTCAAAGCTTGCCAAAAAAATAATACGAACACCCTAAGCCTTTAAATTTACAAGATATTAAAAACAATTTTAACTCTCTTTGTCTCAAACATGTCTTCCATACCACTTTGGCAATTCATATCGGCTTATAGATCGCTACGACTTTTTTTTACTAAGAAATTACTGTCTTAGTAACAACGCAATAGTGTTAAAATTTATTGCCGCTTTTCCAAATCTTATCATTAAACTAATTCGGTTAAACGCCGGACTCCCACTACATATTTTTTACTTGTCTATATTTTCCATGTAGTGAGAATGGTTCAATCGGCTATTACTTGTATAATAATAATTTGTCACTAGCTAAGTTCCACCGGTTGTCGATAAAAATGCCAAGAATAGAATCAAAGAGATTTCAGTTATTATTTGCGTACTAGAAGCTTACCGCAAAATATTCACGACCCTAAGTTTAAGATATCAAATTGTATTGATGACAAAGTACAATTAAAAATAAACATTATAATTGCGGGATTCGTCCCTAGACTTCTCGCATGTGAGGCCGTCACTTTAATCGCTGAACCACAAACACAACATTGAAAGTCTAACATAAAACAGTAATACAAACCGTATTCTAACTGTTAACATACAAACACTTGCCTATTATTATTATTATTATTTGACAAGCTCAAACGTACACAAATATATAGGCGTACTTGCCAAATACACGAGTAGGGAGAGTCCGCCTTAATACAAATCATTAATTGAAAATTGTTTTCTCTACATTATCTTTGTTTTCTTTAGCTGTCTTTTCATTTTTCATAATTTTTATTAATTATTTCAGAGACCCATTCTTAGTTTAAAGGAATAATATAAAAAATTCCTTATAGTGTGTATTAATGTCAACGGACGGTTATTTCTACTTATTTTATGTACACGTCAAATTTTAAGAACAATTCATTTAAAAAAAATTTACAATCACTTGATTTGATGTTACTTTAATTGAAATGCTAAGTTTGGTTAAATATTAGTTGTGTAATTTTTTTCAAATATTTACTATTTGATTTTTATCTACCGAAGTAATTTAAATAGAGTGATATTTTGGTATGCGTCTGCTTTGATTTGTTGTAAAAGTCAAACCTGGCTAAACAAGCCTCGATATTCAACTAGAGAATAGAGGAAAAACAATGAATGTCATATTCCTGTAGTTTTATTAGAAACAAACTCTCCTTTCAACGATGGCACCTCCTTCTCAGCACCATATTAGTAAATACTTGACTCTTCTTACTAAGGTAAAGTGAGATTAAATTATAATTTATTTTACCATGTTTTTTACGGTTTATGAGATCAATATATTTCGTATTGGTCATTTTTGGTGTAAAACAAAGAAATATTGAATGAATTAAGGGCATAACGTACATATACCGAAGTACCTTTGTACATTTATCATTACATAATTATACTGAAGGATTTATATAAGGTGTTATAATAATATTTATTTCACCATTAGCTAAATTTCTAATAATTTATGTCGTGCACGAATTTTTGACTTAATTAAATTAAATATTCTTTTGAAGTGTTCAATTTTTTTGTTACATTCAAAAATGACTCACATTATTGTGAGAATTATTCGCCATACTAATATATGATTACTGATATAATATCGTATATTGTAATAAAAAGGAATTTTAAATGTTATTTTGAATATATAAGATGCAAACGAATCGATTTTCGTCCCATCATATTTTTATAGCTGCGTGCTATTTCCATTTTAAAACCTCGTAAATCCTCCCAATAGATAACTTCACATTTCCGTGTTTCATATGTTTTGAATTTATCATATATTTTTATGCCGACACTTTTAAAAATAAGTTAAACTGACCCAAGTGAGTTGCAAAAATGAACTCGCCTCGAATTTGAATTTAATTCAAGGAAAAATTGTTATCAAAGCGTCGAGACACATGGCAGACAAAACTCCCCATTTATTTTCATTCAATTTTTATATGGAAATAATACATCATTTTTCAATTTGTTACTGTGAAGCCGAAGAAAAAGGTACAACTGGTATTTTCACATGTCGCATCAGACGACTGGGGGCTGACAGGGTTGGGTTTAGTCGGGGTGTGCGGGTGGGGCCCTGGACGGAATTGGGTGTATTGTAATGGTATTTGAGAGGTGCGAGTATGAACTTGCCTCATGTATGCATAAACAGGGAATTTCGAACACTTGCACTATTCGTACTAATGTTTTGATATCGAAAATAGGTCAGTAGCTAGCAAACATAAAAAACGATATGTGTCGCTTTGTTCAATCCGTGCACATTCCTCATATTCCTTCCAACCCCGTTTCATTTCTCGTCTCGCTTCGACTCGTTTTGTTACATTCGATTTTGCCGATTCAATCTAAAAAGCGGGCTCAAGAAATGGGAATATCAAAGATATTATTTTTCAAATAGCTTTGGTGCGATCGCCGATCCTAATAGGAATATGAGAAGATAAAAAAACCTACGTAGGAACGATCACATATTTGTTTCGGCCTCTCTTTATTGACCCAACATTTAATAAAGTCTATCTAACAACATTATATTTTCTTGACTTTTTTCTACGTATTTTTCAGTCTAGAAGAAACCTTTTCCCAACCCCACTCTAACAGTTTGAAAACTGGAGAGTATATTTGATTTGTTGGAATGAAAAAGGAAATTTATATCAATAAAAATTGTAGCTAAATGTTCAAACAATTTAATTTTACATATTAAATACTCATATATTATATAAGTTGTATGATAATATAGTATGTTCTATAATAAAGGTTTATTATTTTTATGTAGGTATAGTATAATAACAAAAATTAACATTACGATATGCGACTTGGTCGTCGGGAAATTAGTACGTTTTTAATATATACGCGTGAGTAAGTGAAATTTCCTTCAGCTATAGGTATCTTAGAAAAAGATTTTTATTGTTCTTAATAATTTTTTTGTGTTACTTACCCAAAAAATGATTTCTATCACAACAAAAACCAAAATTTGGTTTTTCGATTCAAACGATGTAAACAATGTAAGAGTATATTTAAAGTTTTTTTTTCTAGATATGTACCTACATGATTGTTACAACATTAAATGTCATATTTTCCAATATGTTGTTTATGGTTTTCTAATGCTTGATTTATTTTTACTGGTATAAAAATTTGATATATGTTGTGACAATACATGGACTGCAATGAGTGTAACGGAGAACATATCGTCGCTTGAGGTAATGTAAAATGTTTAAATTTTAGACTGCATTCAGCTTATTTTCCTATCTGAAAAGATTTCATTTTAAACATGTTATTCTTAATTAGTATGTTTAACTAAAGACATCGAACAAAAGCAATAATAAATATCTTAATCGCGTATGTAGTAACGTAATTATGTCGTAATACAGTAGCTAATTATATATAACACAGACCAACGATAAAAACACTTTTTTACTTATAATATCCTATCTTTATTTTTAAGGTGTTGAATCCACCTTAAAAAGATATACCACATCTCATTTCTTTGCATGATATATTATTAATTATATTATTAAATACATTCTACGTAAAAACCTTTAAATGAAAAAACAAGTTCCAAGTTGCTAAGCTTTGTCTAAAGATGGATTACTTTTTAAATATCTCTGCTAAAATGTTCACACCTTTTAGAAGATAAACTAAAAGAAGAATTTTTATGATAAGTAAGATATGATAATTAATAGTAGTTATCATTCAAGTAAGTCACTTAAAAAGTGTTAAGCCTAGTACTCACTAGTAGACATGTTGCGCGATTTGTATAGAGACCATCTAGAGATGGTCTAGAAACACTGTTGTTTATCTCGTCTAGCGTCCACACTACGGTGTTAATTTCTCAGTCTCATCTTCGCAGTCCACCATGAAGAACAAAATAAAAGGAGCTAGTCATGGCTTGCCTTTAGGCAATAGGTAGTGACGTCACAATGTCAAAATGTTGCGGAACATGTCTAACGTTGCATGCTGTCTCCTTAAGTCTCCCATTCCGATCGGGAGACGTTGCGACTTTTAGTCTCGCAACAGGCATCGACGAGGATTAGTCTATAGACATGTCTACGGAGACAACCTGAGACGCGTCTCAAAAACCAAAATCGCGCAACATGTGTACTAGTGAGTACTAGGCTTTAGAAAAAGAAAAAAAAAATTTCTTATAGCTAACATGTTAGATTAAGGTTAAGGATTGGACACTACAACATGTCCCACTCTTATCTTCTCACCAAAACACAACCACTCCGCTGCGAAAAGTGCCAGCGTTCACTCAGTCAACCACCTATTTGAATGTGTCCACCTTCAAAAGATCAGAGAGGACACAGGCACGCCTAACTCCATCCAAGAGGCATTAAAGGAGCGGAAGTCGTAGAACAATGTTATCACT
This sequence comes from Sisyra nigra, assembly GCA_958496155.1. Classification (NCBI taxonomy): domain Eukaryota; kingdom Metazoa; phylum Arthropoda; class Insecta; order Neuroptera; family Sisyridae; genus Sisyra; species Sisyra nigra. The sequence goes on along the minus strand of OY292314.1, from coordinate 13,057,636 downwards.
TACCTCAGAAAAATTAACCTCTTAAACAAAAATTTAACAACAAATTATTTAAACAAAATTAAACCATTCAAGTGCTAATGAGCATTGTAGTTAAAGCAGTTTAAATAGGAAAATAAAACATGTTAGAGAAGTTTAAAAATTGAGTATGTTTGATGAGACTGAAAATTTACTTTTTGAACAACTATTTTGACTACTTCCTGGGCAATTTGGGAGAATTAAGAAAAGTTCAGCGGAAAAAGATGAAAAAACATTACCAGAGCCTCTGGAATACCAACATAATGAGTTTTGTTGATTAGTGAATAAAAAAAAATAGAGTAAGAAAATATAAACCAATCCCAGCTGACAAATGAAACTTGTGGGTATTATAAGTTTGTTCCAGACGGCAGAGCAAAACACGTCCACGTAAGACAAAGAGCAAGACACACTGACCAAGAGACAAGAGTGAGTGAAGAAATCTTTCAGCCCTCAGCCGCTTGGCCGCATAGTCGAGATTTGTACTTACCTTTTCATGACTATGGTTTGTATGGACATGGATTTGGAGGTGTTTAAACCAGCCCCCTACAATTCCATGTTACAAAAATGTGACCATTTTTACTGGATTGCATTCACTAGTTGCGCATTAGTTGCTCACGAATTGAACGAAGACCACAAAGACTGACGAAGACCGAAGACTTTTACGGAAGTCGGAGGTTAGAAATAATTTTTTTTAACGTCAGGCAAGTTATTAAAATGAAACTTTTTTAAATGTTTTCATTATTATTGTTATTATATGATAATAATTATGATAAGTATTTTTATATAATAATTATAATAATTATAATAACTCTGATAAGTTTAAGTGGTAGGGGGCTGTTTGAGACGTATGACTCTTATAACAACACCGATTTCCGTAGAAATCGGTCACGTTTTCTTAGCCTTTCTCGTATCTAAGTGACAGGGGGCTGGTTTAAACACTATAGTCGGGACTTGCCGCTTTATGTTCTTCACTCACTCTTGTCTCTTGGTCAGTGTGCCTTGCTCTTTGTCATTTGTCGACGTGTTTGAATACCCTCAAATGGCCAAGTGGATCAAACCTTATATCACTATTTTCAGTAGCCTACTGTAAATACAGACCGCTATTATAATGTCACATAGCATTTCATTAATTTATTCGAATAACATATACAGGCTTTACGTATTTTAATAATATATATATATATATATATATATATATATATCTCAAATATCTTAAAAAACATTCTTTAAGAGCTAATAACAAGTATAAGATATTTACTGTAATAACTTGACTTACTTCTATTATAAGGTTCAGATATTTTATTAAAATATCTAGCAAAAATAATTAATACTACAGATTGTATAATACATAGAGATACTATAGAGATAGGATTAAATGAATCTTCAATCGTTGTAAGACTGAATGATGGCGGTCTGTGATAAATATGGACTTAATTTGATAACGAAAACTAATTTCATGGTCGTTTTTAAAAAGAACTTATATTCGTAATTATTGTATAATATTATAATCATCAACGAGTCAACTAAGCGCATAAGTCAGTTATTATTTCTGGGCGCATATATTAACGAATAAGAACTTCGTTATAGAAATTATAAGGGGAATTGCTCTAGTAAGGACAACATTTATGAAATTTAAGAAAATACTTTGTAGTGAGGATCTCAGTTTTGAACTTTGTTTGAGTATTATACACTACTACATATTTCTGTACAACTAGTCAACACAATTAAAAGACTTAATTTGGTATATGTCGGTCATGTTATGGATCAATCAAAAAAGTACAACAAATTATTATTATTGGTAATGCAAGGAAAAATGGAGAAAAGAAGTGTTGGATCCCGTTCAAGTTTCAGGCTTGAGAATCTTGTCCAATGGTTTTGAAAGACTTAAATTGACTTTTTCTCGAAGGTGTAAATAAGACTATGATTGTCAATAGCTTAGTCTATGAAAGAGCCAACGATTGACCCTCGGTCTCAACATTCAAAGAAGAACATATGTATATAAACTATTTACTTACTTATATAGGAAATTGTTGAGGATTGTATATTTAAATACAAAAAGAAGGCTTTGAAGAAAATAATTTTAATGTTAAAGAAAAAATAACAATAATCAAACAAACAACATTTCTCTTTTAAACTTTGTTTTGAACTCACTGTATTTTGAAGATTTGTGCTGCTTTTATACTCACTACATTATATAATACCCATTTCTAGAATCTTCCATACCTATCTAAAAACAACAATAATTTTGCTCTTAATTAACAGAAATATCAACATAAACAATTTTTTTTAATTTGATTTATTCATTAGTTTTCAAAAAAATTATTTAATTCATTAATAATTTAGAGAGTTTGAAAACTTTAATGGACAATAAGATCCATTTTACTGTGAAAATTGTTTAAAATTTTAACAGTATAGATACAGTAAATGCCATGAAATAATTTGAATACAAAGTTGAACATAAAGAAAATAAGGTCTTATCTAAAATATTTTTTTCCAAATGTTTCCTTTAACGTTTTTGTTTTGATTCGATATTATTCGCATTAACTTCTAAGCATCTAACTAATTTAAATTAGTTCAGTCCCTTTGAAACCAATATATTTGCTTTTAAGAAAACCCCATGTAACACTGCCCTACTTATTTGCATTGGTCCAACACACTATTTACAGTAAACATTGAAAATGCAAACAGCGGATCTCCCATCAGCGTTCGTTGTAGCGTAAATTTGAATAACACAATTGGAAGCATTTATGAAATTTGTCTGGCTGGACACAGTCCCTCATGCCCACTCCCTCCATGCAACTACCAAACGTCACATAAATAACGAAATCAATAAAATTTTCGTAACGAACTTCAAACATATTTCAACATTCATGTTTCTATCAGCGATCTGAATTTTACATAAATCAAGATGTTACTTTGGCAACCAACAATATTTTTCAATAAATTTATGAGTTTAAACCAACATCTCTCGCAGATCGCACCCCCTTATATTGGAAAAATGCAAACGAATATCTGATAACATTTATTTGAACGTTTCACATTACCAATTGAAAGATATACCTAGCACGCAAATGAAAAACAATTCTGTGTTTTTTTCTGCGTCTAATTTTCTAGGCCTTATTTTTACTTGATTTAATCAACAAGATTCTATTTGCGAAGTAATCGACTTTTGTATTTGAGAGAACACAAGTTTTATTTTTAGCTGAACACGAAGTAGCAAGTTTTATAATGCTCAAGTTTCTTCGCGAAACAATATGGTTAAAATACCATGACAAACTTGTCGATACCATTATTCCGTTGTCGGAAACGTTGTTTGTAAACTACACTAAGTAAAAACTTAATGAATGACGAACTTAAAACAAGCATAAAAAAAACATTTTCAAACTAATGAGCTCCTGAGGGATGCATTTAATTAGCAACCAACTCATGTTTGCAAAGTTTAATTCCTTCGATTGGCTGAAAGATTTTTTTGCTGTGCAAACATTTTCGAAATTCGTTAAATGATCAGCCGATGAATAATTGATTCAGAATTTGCATAGTAAATTGGAAATGGTTGGGGCTTGTTGAGCATTTTATTTGCTGTGCAAATCGTACTTTGATTTCGAGTTCGATTACGCCCTAGCACTGCATATTCGAAATTTAAATGTTCTTGTTGGTGTGCCGGGTGTCATCAGTCGAGGTGTAAACGATCGAATATATTTTATTTATAAGATGACAGCCGTTTGTTGTGTCGAGCTTTTGCTCGATCGGAGCGGAGCTGTCTCGCAGATATGAGCTTGTGGTAACGAGGTACTTTGTAATCCGGATAAAGGTAAACCTCCAGATAAAAAACGACAGCAAGCTTCACGATAAGGATCAAGAAAAACTTTCATCAGCCATCTCCCATATCCCTTTTTTTACATAAAATATCAACAAAAATTGTCAATATTTCCCCCATTTCCTCTCCCACAATTTAAAAGCAACCAACAGTTTAAATTTTATATTCAAATGGAACAGAATTATGAAATCAAATTTAATTTTAATTTTTGCTGTTTTCATGAACTGTCCAAATATTCGAATTTCTATTAATTCTAAGAAAATGAGCTTTCTTTTTCATGATATAATTTCAAGTAGATAGCTAATTAGTGAACTTACATGAGTGTTCGTTTGCGTGAAATTGACTTGATATGCTTTCAAAACAAGTATAAGTACTTTAATTTTGTAAGGGATATTTTAGCAGGTAAGAAACATCAATAATTCAAAATAAGCTTTTCTTCTTAACATCAAAAAGTTCAAAACTTCACGGTACTAAAATTAAGCATCATAATATTTGCATAAAAAATATTTTACAAGTACAATTATATTGAAAATTTAAGAAAAATTTTATAAATTATATACATTTGAACAGTGTTCTAGTTGCATATTTTATTGTACAAATGTTCAACTTTATTTTATGAGAGTTTTTCAACTTTAAAATTAAAATTGAAACACATGAAACACAATTAGTAATTTAAAAAATATTTAAAGTGCTGTTCAAATAACATTTTACATAGTTTTTTTTTTTTTTTTTTTTTTTTTTTGTAACAAGAATAAGGAAATAAAAATATTATTTTGAACTTATAATAACTTCATGTTTGAACTAAAAATTCATGCATTAAATTTTAAATGTGAAACTAAAACCTATTTCATATGGTTTATACCTTTCAATTCCCGTTAGCATTATTATATTGCATTACAGTTCATATTCGCATCAAATTTTAATGTTCGCCAGAGTAATCATTTCACTTGTTAGACAATTATCATTGAAAACCCTCCGTGGAATTCAATACAAATGAATTATTAAATTAGATTTCATTCCGCACAAAATAACCATCTCAAATATGTATATACGTATTATCTGTTAGTCAAAAAGGTCTTTTTAATTTTGTTGTAGTGCTGCTTAGTTTTATCGTGGCGAATTTGCAAATGAACGAGTAGTTGGAGATTTATTGCAAGTTTATACGAAGAAACTCAAACAGGTGTTGCAAGTAATGACAGAGAATTTATGTTGGAAATGTGTTCTAAATCAAAAAACGTCTCCTCCAAAATCGATATTCCAAAAAAATCTCGTGAAACTTGGTGGTTTTTTCGGCTTGAGATAAACACTGTGATGAATTTGAATTCGTTTGGTGTTTAACATGAAATTTATTAAAATCCCTAAGAAGAGATTTTGTCTGTTAAATACGTGTTCATATCTTGCAGCATATAAAATTAGTGATGAGTCAAGCATGTAAATTTTCGAGATAATTGAAATTCTTGCAGACAATTATTATCGAAGATTCTCAACAATTCGAAAAAAAGTGATCGACGCGTCGCATATGCTGCAAATATTTCCAGTCATAACTTCTTTCAAATGGTATTCAAACTGCAAAACTTGAACGTTTTAAAAACGTTAATTTCATACATTTTTTTTCGAACTGAAATTCTCGCAATATCGTCGTCTTAAATTATCCATTCAGGCATCAAATAACAAAGTTTATAAAACTTTAATTAACCTTGTTCAGTGTGACCAGGCAAATCTCAATCACAACTTCTTGTAATTAAAACGGGAATGGCAAATTGCTAGAGGAATTTGACGCAAGTTAAATTGTTTCACAGAGACGAATATTAATTGTTAATTTCACATTAAAGGGGTGTGCGTTTTTTTTTCTCCCGTTTCGAAAAGCGATTTCGACAAAGAAATAAATTAAATACACTTTTGTTCAAGCAGAAAACTTTTTCTAAAGCCTCTTTTATAAATTTCTGCGTACGACGTTTAATATTGCTTCAACTTCTTCGAGAAAACTCGGCTCAAATAAAAGCTATTGCGGTTTTATGGGCCATTTGAAAAAGTGTTTTTCGAATTTCAAAATAATAAATAAAAAAGATTTCGTTGTGGAGACGACAGAGAAAATTATTTAAGAATTTGTTTTTAATTAAGTATTTAAGATATATTTAGCCTAAATGTTTATAACTTGTTCCATTTACCAACAATTTCAATTAACAATACGTCTTAAATTATTTCTTTTATTTCAATAAGGCCATGATAATTGTGGACTTGATATAACAAATTTAGAAAAGCTTTATTTTTTACCACAATAAAGTAATTCATTTAAATTTATTTTGTTACAATTTCTGCCGTATGAACTACAAACTTTCCGTTTAATAAAAGTTTGTTATAAAAACTTGTTTATAATGCTTTTATTATTATTTTTGTGTGTGTTTTTATACGTGATCTGAATATTTAAGATTTCTTTGTTGCACTTTTGAATTTTCCTGCAAAAGTCAATAAACCTATTTGTTTTCAGTCAATTTGAATACAGAAATCGTTATTCTCAAACTCTTTCTCACATACACAATAAATGAAATTTTTATAAGATCTTCTCCAAAAGACTCCAATTTTTATATATTACATATTTATTCTACAATATTATTTAAAGAGACAATGTTTGTTCAAACGAATAAAGTAATCAATGTTGCTTCAGAGAATATTGAAAGATCTTTTCGTCAAATAGAAACTTCAGTACACTGAGTAGAAATTTCTTAGCTTGTTTCCGTGAATACAACGTTTTTTTTTTATAACCTGGAGTAAAATGTTTTCTCATTATCTCTAACTTCAAATTTGTTGTTTTTGTGGAAAAAACAACAAATTTGAAGTTGTCTTATAATTTGAATTATCTCTAACTTCAAATTTGTTGTTTTTGTGAAAAAAATTTTTCTGACTTTTAGTTATAAAAGAATAAGAAAGATTCTTCTCTTTCATAAAAAATCATTTTATTTTTGTGTTTTTCTAATTGTAAGACCGCTCTAACTGCTTTAGTCATTAACGAACGCTGAATTTGAAAACGTGAGAAAAATTTGGGACTTCTTTTGGAATTTGACTCTCAGCTATGGGCTTATAAGGCAACACACTAGTCACTATAGGTTCGTTCTCACAACCAAACTGGATTTGGATTTGATCTGTTGAGTATGCGCAGAGCAGACTTTGCAGTGAATGAGTGAGTAATTGCGTAAGGAGCGTATAGAAGGAGAACAATGTGAGAAAGTACTGGCAGTCAGAAAGCATTTCGTATTCATGAATTTCAAATTCATTGCTTTCTGGCTGCCAGTTGTTCTCCTTTTATATGCTCCATATGTAGTCACTCATTCATTCGCTATAAAATCTGCTATGCGTACACTAAACAGTTCAAATCCAAATCCAGCTCGGTTGTGAAAACGACCTTATGCTACAAAATGACCAAAGAAAAATTTTAAAGCCCCAAGAATTAAATGGCTGGTAATATAGACAATGGAAGCTCGGGTTTTTAAGTACCATAGTACTCAAAAGTAAAAAGTATTATGCAAATTGAAAAATTATGTATTACCATACATTCGTGGTCATCATGGTATCAGCGTGATAAAATAGTTATGGCAATAAAGAAATGCATTTTGAAACAGATGATACCGGACGCCCACCAGCGCCAAAAAACTGTCACGGTTTTTTCTTGAGTTTTAAATTTATCTTTCATTAATAATTGTCCTCCTGGTATACCTTCCATAGTACGTACCTTTTCGTGACAATCGCTTATATCGACACTGGTTTGGCGATGTTTAAGCACTGGTTAACCGGTTTGTAACTCAAGTGAACTTGTCACTATATTATGTTCTTAACTCACTCTTGTCTCTTGGTCAATGTTGTCTTGCTCTTTGTCTTTTTGGCAGTGTTTGAACATCGTCAAAAGGACAACAGGAACCTACCTAATATGTTACTTATATTCTCATTTTAATATGCAAAACCCGAACATACCTACATTTATTGTTATAAGTTTTGCTTTTTTAAAAAAACTTTTAAGAACAAAAAAATTTATAATTTACTAAAGAAAAATTATTATCGTTTAACTTTTCAGATACTTATTAATTCAATCAACATTAAAAAAGTGTCAATTACAGATAATAGCTACAGACCTTTAGACAGTTAGAGGTAAAATTTTATTTTAAAGTCCCTACTAAATAGAAATAATTTTCTTACATACCTGGGTTTTTACGGTCCATTTTCCCAGACGACCTTTAGAAAAAGAATTTTACTAGGAAGAATTTTATTTATTTATTAAGAATAGTTTTAAGAGATAAAGAATAATACTTCTGGTACTCTTAGTTATAGTACACGTAAAAACTTATAAAAACAAACCAATGTAATCTTGGACCACAAATAAAACTTTTATTTATTTATTTTTTACATATGTTTTATGTAGGGCAAGAAAACATGAGATATATTTTTTTTTTCTAAAGGTGCTACAAACTCAAAGCTTATTTTTTAGCTGTAGTTTTTAGCTTTAGTGATAGCTGTAAAAATACAAAAAATAATATTGTGTGGTTTTACGAAACCACGATGCAAGTGAAACTTTTTTTCGGATTTTAGGCGCCTAAGTAACTGCAAGTTTTGGGAAAATTTTTCGAAAAAAGGGATGTGGCACGAATTCGCTGTCTGACTTGACGCGCGCCATTGCAACTATTTTTGAATTTTCATTATTGATGTTAATACGCAAATGTTATTTTCATTATTGCATTTGTTGATTATTGTTAAATCTATCATCTGCCTGTTGTTATCTATTGTAACGGTACTTCAAGAATACCTATCATGTCCAATCATTGTTGAATAAAGTTTATTATGGCGAGGAAATAGTTTCAGGGCGAAAGGGCTACACTAACTTAAACATCACACTAAACAACCTATCGCTCCGACATACATAAACATATTATACACCATCAATACACTGAACAAAACACAAATACCAATACAAATATGATTGACAATTAATGACAACTTATAATATACTAAAACGTTGTCATGGAGAGGAAAATAGCTTATTACATTCAGTAATAACTCGCGCAACAGTCCTGGTAAAACGACATTATATATAACTAATGATATTGTAATGATATATAACTAATATACGAGTTTTGCTGAACACTTGCCGATTTTTGATTGAAATATGTTGAAATACATAATTTTTAGTTTACTTTAATTATAATTCAATTTTAGTTTTTTCTTCAAATTTATTATTCCTTCAAAATGTGTCTTTCATGACAATTTATTAGTCAGTTTGATATTAAATGAGCAAGAAACAAAACTTTAAAAAGGTTTAATAAATTAGGCTTAGTGAAATACGTTTCATTTTTAGCCAATTGATACGAGTCATTCTTCCGTGTAAAAGGTCTGCATACTTATGTCCGACATAAATATAATTACATCACTGTTCACAACGCTCTAATCTACCATTCGACATTTTATTAGCAAATCAGCGAAACGTAAAATACATTATGAGTTTTATCTTAAATTTCCTATTAAAAAACCTCTTATTCAACTCAAAATTATCAGTTAAATAAGCCATAGTGACTCAAAAGACTCTCGAGAACAAGTAAGTCTGAAATAAATATTTAATGTGTTTGTTATTGAGTTACATTTCATATTATTTTGGTTAATTAAGTTGGTGTGCTTTCGATAGGAATTTTGAAATTCTAATTTCCCTGTAAATATTGCGGTAGATAGTAAAAACAAATATACGCATGAGATAGTTAACACATTGGTAGAATAGTATGTATGTACGACGCTGGTATAAAGGATAGATAAATTAATTACATGTATGATATTCAGTTCAAGGATTTTAATAATAAAAAAACAGGAACTAGACATGGGAAATTGGAATAATTTTTATTGTTAGAGCTTGTTAAAGAGCCCGTTTTGTGTAATCCAATTTGAATGTTGGAAAATTAGAAGAAATAAATGGGACTCGTTTTATTTGTAAACATAATTACTTAGAGTTTTTATCTGGAAATTAAATATCAAAGTGTTTCGTTTTAGGTTACAAATGTTACCTAAAATTTTGATATTTTCTCATATCTAGTTATTTTATATCGTTTTTTTTTGAATTTAATAATTATTAAGAATAAACTTATAATAAATAGGCATTTAATTAAAGTAAAATTAGTCGCCCTATTGAAAGATTCAATCATCTTAGGAAAATTAATAGAATTTCCATTTAGCTCTTATAACCACATAATAATTATAATAAGACGAGCTTTAATTCAACAAAATTTTCAATATTGATTTATGAAATACCGCAGTTCAACTAGTAATTACAATTTATCCCAGCCACTAAATCCTTTTCAAATTGAAAAATGAAAAAAAAAATGTTTTAAGATGATTAAAAGAAATCGTAATGAAAGAAATATTTTTTTCTTTTTTATACACGGATGAAATAAGCTCTCGAAAACGAGGGAATTTTTGTGTAAGAAGATACGAGATGAAAACTTGCTCCAAAATTTCTCTGTTTGGATTCTAAAACTTATTACTTATAATTCCGAGTGGAAGTTCGAGTTTAACTTGAGAAAGATTAACGTTTGAACGTTAAATACATTTTAAATAGATGTATTGTGTGCGATGTTTATTATATCAGAGTTTCATATTGGCGCTATATACGGAATTTAGAAAATATTTTTATTAAATGATGGAAAAGATAAGTGGAACGATCGTTAAGAGAATTTGATTTTTGAGTTGAATAAAAATTATTTGAAAGCTTATTTCGGTTATCTTTTGAAAAGGAATGACCCAGATTTATCTGTATCTGTCGAACGGGCTTAAACTTATATCCTTTACTAGCAGTTCTCAAACTTTTAGATCTGTTATATATGAGAATTGGAATCATTTTTGATTTAACTAAATCCCTTGGTCCTTTACCCAACAAGATATGAAATTTTTCTTCTATTAAATTCAAGTTTATTTTCTTTGAAAACTAAAGGTTTTTTATGAAAGTTGATTGGAAGGTGACAATTTTGAATTTAACTTTAAAAACTGCTGTATGAAACCTTTCCATTTTTCGTCATAAATTTATTGGTATTGGCATTATATGTAATCATACACAAAAATCACATTCTAGCGTTCGTTTTCGTGCAAGCCAGTGATAAATGGTTGTGATAAATTTGAAGAAAAAGTCGACGATATTTTATAAAATCAGAAACGTATACTATATATAGACATAAACGGTGAAACGTTATAAATCGAAACAGCAAAACAATACGAAATAAGAAAATTAAATCCCCATTTTAACACAATAGTTTTAATTAGAAAATTTATATCTGGCGCTTTATCGTCGCGAGTTGACCGTCGAATCGTAACAGAATAACAATATTTCATTTTCAAATTCAATATGTTTCTTTACGCGGCAAACAATTCGCTCCTCGAGCAATAAGACAAACGTGGCGTTTCGCCTGTACAAAAGTTATAAATTTCAAAATAAATTTAAGTTTGTCAAGTTCTGCATCGGCGATCATGAAATACTGATACAGAAATTGCACGGCGTCTATAAAAGTCAATAAAACTCCACTTATTAAATTCCATTTAGAAAAATTCAAATATGAGAAATTATTTGCACACAGCCAGACAGAATTTCCAAGCCAATCTCGTCCAGAATTCAATTTATACAATTACAATAATTGTCATTATGTTTGCAAGTACATAGACATTAGTGGAGCGTTTTTCTCGCACAAATCGAACAAATTTGTTCGACAAACTCATCGAGCAGTCTGACGAATGAATTCAATGCAAAAAATGGAAAAGATTGCGCGTCGCGAAAAATACAAAATTGGAAACTGTTGACAAACGATCGGGAGAAAAAAAAAACGCAAAGAAAACTCATCAGAATGTAGCTCGAACGTGATTTCAAAAAAAAAACATAGTTTTCGATTTAAACTGGCTTCAATTTATTTCTACGTCTGCAAATAAAAAATGTTTTTAATAAATCATTTTCCCTTTACCTGTATACTCGAGGCCATATGAGGATTTATTTGAAAAATTAAAACTTTAAAGTTGGCTGAGAAAAAGAGATTTAGCTAATTTTTTATTATTAACTTACTGTTTCTTGCTGATAATAGCTAAACTACTAACGTAACATTCAAGTTTATTTTTTGATAGACGATAAATAAAAAAAGTGGGTGCGTGTACTTATGTACGCACGTGAAAAGTTATACTTCTTTGACATCATTAAAAATTAGTTTTTATTAATTGCATACAAATAATTAATAAAAAATAAATTTAGAAAATAATATTTTAATTTATATCAATAAATTATACATACGGATAGTTAACCTCAATTATATTGGAGCACTTGAAAAAATATATAAGCACAATTTTTGTCGCCAATACTTACAAAAATTAAAAAATATCAATCAAAATATTCAATTTAAATCACTACTAAATATAATTTATTCATGGAGCGGACACTTTTATGAGAGGTGCGGTTCTTTTAAATTTAAGTACGGCGCGTTGAACAGAGATGACGAGGCAATGTCCAAAATTGTGGGGAATTCCACCTGGTGACTACATTTGGTTGGCACCACTGAAATCCCCTTGATCAGCTGGGCGCACTATTTGTAATACCTAATATTTATGTACCTAATATTAGTTTGGTATATTCGTTCATACATAACACACGTAAATAGTAATTAGAATTGCAATAAAGAACACGTGCTAATTAAAGTAATTGTTACCATTATTATTATAATACCTCCATAATCTCCACAAAATGCATTAAAGCATTACGGACTTGCGCTGTAATGATAAAATAGACGGATACTAACGCCGCTAACGCCTCTTAGAACAACGCACCGTGCTAATAGCCTAAAAGTAATCTGACGTTAAACACGTTCTTTCCGAGTTACCGTTTGTGTAGTAAATTTGTATTTTTATGACTATTTAATGGCTGAAATACTGTGAAAAACTATGGTTTACAATGAAATAAAATCCAAAAAAAGCTGCAAGACGTTTATAAAATTTTTTAGGATCCTTTTTCTGGTTAACAATTCATGCATGTCATGAAAACGAAGCTATATAGAAATTGCAAAATAAAGTAAGTAGCTTCTTTTCAAAGTATATGTCATAATCTTATACATGCCTTGTTTTACTAAATTATTATTTTAAGATGGTGGAATCATTTCAGAATCTCAGATTTCGTGATAACCAAGAATATGCATGAAATTCATAAATTCTAAATTCCAAATATTGTAGTATGATAACAGCTACTGCAAAATTCAAGAAAAGTAATAACTTATTTATTAATAATATGGGTCATTTGTATGTATAAATAGTTTCTAAATAAAATATTAAAAATATATTTAAAGAAATAATTATTTTTAATTTAAATATAAAATTAAATAAATAAGTTAATAAATAAAACAAAAATTCAAATTACGCGCGCCTAGTTAAAAGAAACCGAATGGTTTTGCGGCCAACTTCATCCTGTTAATTTTGTGTCTTAGGATGTGACCGCATCTTAAAATTTCACTCTCATCATTTTGTCATAAAGCGCCTAAAGAAGTATAACTTCAATAATTTATTGATACATTTTGTCTTTCCAACCTTTTTAATTATTCAGGCATCTTTAAAAATATGATTTTCTACAATCAATTTCATCAAAAGCTTATGATAAAACTACATACCTACTTTAATAAATGAATTATGTCAAACAAACCAATTGAACATAATAAACCAGTTTGAATGAACCTTTTAATTATCACTTGAATTACTTTGGAATTTTTGGAACTTTTTTCTCTTCTTTTCATAATAACAGAATAATTTTTAATTAGAATACAACAGATAAAATGTTTCTTTATTTCTTGTTTGCAAAAGGTTTTTTTTAATATATTTAAATCTAGGTCAAGCTAAAAGTGAATTTTCCCTTTTTACATTTAATTGGGACCAAACGACTCATGTCACCAAATGACGTAATACATTGCCTATGTAAACACCGCCCTTACGTCTGTCGGGCACAATAGATCATTGTGCAAAGGACGTGTTAGTCGGGCTGCAATAAATTTATCCTCTGAAGGGTTTCCGGAAGCCCTTCGGGGAAATTGCCTCTGAGGGTGGCTGCGAAAAATAAGATAATTCTCGCCCGCTTGCAAAACTCACATTTTGATCGATTGAATCGAGTTTTTCGATGTACAAATTGGGAAAAAAAAACTTTTTTTTAAATGTAAAAAAATCACTTTTAAATCATTCCCTTTTAACAATCTATTGACTTGAATTGAAAAAGTTTTTATCAGAGTAAAAATGAATATTTTACAAACTAGATTAGCGAACATGTTATGCTGCTTATATGTATGTAGCTGGAAGTGCATTATTGGAAAACTGCATTAGAGTTGCACTTGCAAAATGAGTTGATTCATTCAAGCTATGACGATAATAATCGTCGTTGAATGGCTTGAAGTAATTAGGAAATCCCATATCAGCACCATTTTCTATGAACCATTATCAAAGTTTCTATTATACGTCGCGTTTTACGTTAATCTTCAATTCAATCGTACAAATATTTCATTTTCTTACCTCCTCAGCCTCTCATTTCCTATACAACCCAGCCCCGTCTTATGTTAAACATCCAATTTCCCGTTTCAAAAACCTTCGTAATTAAGCTTTAACATCCGCAAATTGGATAATTATCTTGAAAAGAAATTAAAGAGATAATTGCGGTTAAGCTACAGGTTTGTTTTGTCGAGAAAATTGTAAGCAGGTCACGATAGAACGGGAGTTTCAAATTTTAGATCCATCGCCCCTATAAAATGCCACCGGCTTTTAAAGCTTTCATGTCTCGTGTGTGACCTGCGGCCTTAGAAACGAAAAAGTTCGTTTCATTTGACAGAAAATTATGTTATGAATAAAAAGTTATCTTGAATAATGAACAATATATAATGCGATATTTTTTTTTGTTTCCGGAATGAAGAAAATGGAAGTTTCGGGAAAATTATATGGATTTCAACTTTAAGTTTCTTTACTTCTTTGGTTTTTTTAATGTGGTTTAGTTTGTGATTTTATTTATGACAGGATTAAGGATTTGTTCAAAACTGAAAAGTTTGTAATGAATTAAAACACATTTTATCAAAAACAAAGTGACACCCAGTAATTATTGGAGTTCGTTCCTTAAGAGTTGATTTTTATATTATATATAAAGAGTACGATACAAAACAAGGATATTATAAGTATAATAGTTAAATCGAGTGTTAAGAAAATGGCAATAATTTTTTTTCTTCCCTTTTTTTCTATAATTTAGTTTTTTTTTAATAATTAATTCTGAAGTTAATCTTATATGTGTAGTCTTAAATAATTTTTCTTATATACTTTTGTGTATTTCTCAATTTTTTTTGTTATTAGCTGTTATTTACGTTAATACCAAATCTTAATATTTTTTCTACTTTTTCTTCCATATAGTATTAGTACTTTATCAAACTGTTCTATTGATATAAAATATAGATACCTATATTTTTCCTATAATCATATTTGAAGCAATTATCAGGTGAAAAGACCACTGTTTAAAGTTTTAACAATTTATTTTTCTTTTACACAATGTTTCGTCGGTGTTATTCCGACTTCATCAGGTATCTTCAAAAGTCTGCTACAATTGTCGTACTCTATTTTATTACGACACAGTTTTTTATTATTCACTAATTTTATACGTCTAAATTATAGTAATATTAACTAATAAATGAACTAAATTATAGTTATAAACTATTAAAGTTTAACTATAATTTAGATGTATAAGATTAGTGAATAATAAAAAGCTGTGTCGATATAAAATAGGATATGACAATTTTAACAGATCTTTCAAAATACCTGATGAAGTCGGAATAACACCGACGAAACATTGTATAAAAGAAAAATAAATTGTTAAAACTTAAAACAGTGGTCTTTTCAGCTGATAATTGCTTCAAATATTAAACTATTAAGACCTGAAAATTAGTATTACATATTATCACAGATTGCAGTTTTTGAGTACCTCCATGCTGATATTGAAAATTGTAATGCTAAAAATTACTACAACATACTGCAAAGTTTAAATCAGTGTACCAAGACTGATTTTTATCTTCAACCGTTTCATTCGTAAATTCTATAATTTAAATAACTAATCGTCGATGAGAGTTAATTGTTTAGGAATAATTTAAAAATTAGTTAAATGTTAACATCCACAGGGAAAAACTAAAAATAGCAATTTTATACATTTTTTTTATAAGTTCGTTCCATTTATCAGACCAACCGTACAGTTCCGTACTTACATATACGACGAAATGACGTTCCACATAACTCTTGACGTTTTTTGGACGGGCGAGTTTTTTTACCAGATGTCTTTGCTATTTTATGCTTTACGAATCAAAACCGTTAATACCAATACTTGGTCTCGAGAAGGTATCGTTGAAAGACGCCCAAAACTAATCTAAGAGTTGACATGCGTCAAAAAGTAAGAACATAGAGTTGTTTAATCATCGTGTTAACGTCTAAAAAATGGAACAAACCTTTTACTCCGACTGGTTTCAACTTGCTACAGAATTGAAACATTACACGTAAGATAAACACATGATTATATTATAACGTCTTATAATGAATGTGATATAAGAAATAGAATACACCATTTAAGTTGATTTTGAATTAGAAACTACAGAATGAAACTACTTATATTTTTCGTTTCCCGCAGGCTACACAGTTATTTACTAACAATAAGTACAATCATGTACAGTAGCGGTAGGTACTATCAAGAACATTATATTAGATTAGGAGTATGTCAGTAATGTAAAGCGCTATGAAATGTTCTGAACATATGTCCAACAGTGCCAACCGGCGGTAATTTGCATTAGATTTATTTAAGTGCTCTTTCTTCAGCACAGAGTTATAATCGCCTTCCTCTCTTATTTATGAAAAGATTAAGTATTTGTTCAAAATTGAGAAGTTTGCACCAAAATAGACGTTTTTCCTTAAGAATATATAGGAAGTGAAATTAAGAGCTTAAATATTCGAACTCCTGTATGTTTCTTCATCTTTGTATCTCATATAGTATATTTTTTATTTACCTTTATTTTTCTATTTTTTTAATGTTATTAGGTGTTAGTTGTACAATGGGGGTGGGTTTTGGTTGTTATAACACTGTTAAATACTTTATCATACTGTTTATTATTTAATACAACAAACAAGTGGTTAAATTATATATTTAAATAAGTATTCATTACTTGACTTGATTTTCAAGCCACTTAACCTAAAATTGAAATAATTATCAAGTTAAACTGAAGCCAACAATTCAATGTAACATTGACTTTACAAGTTATTTCGTTTCAAGTCAAATTACCAAGTTCAATTCATTTCATAAAACACCCCAGCTCTTGACTTGATATATCTCAATACTTATTTGTGTCTATCATCTTATATATATCTTATATATAAGCAGCTAAATTGTGTGTCAGTTTGTCGCCGATAGCTTATTGGTTTCTTGCGTAACAGTGCCAGCTAATGGAGTGAAGTTGCCACGGAATTCAAATGGATACCATGCGCACCATGCATTTTGAAATTATCATTGTTAAATTCAATTTCCATGACGATTAAAATTGATAATAATTAGAAATTCATAATATATAGAACATCAGTTAATTCTGCTGACTACCGGGTTTTACTCGTATTATATTAGGAAGTCCTTTGTGTATTGCTGTTTTACGCATATGTTATTATTAAATTCAATTTTTAAGAAAGTATTGTAATCAAGTTGAATTCGGAGTTTTCACCGGAAGTACACGTTTTGGTCCCCTGAATCTAAAAAAGTGCTTTTTTTGAAAAATGCCTTTGTGTGTGTGATAGTGATATCGCATCCAAAGCTTTATCTTTATTTCACCAAACTTGGAATTTTACCGTCATATTTCATTTAGTTGTGCCGCAAAGCTTTTGGTTGGAATTGGTTGACAGGAAACCTCGATTCTATGGGTTTTTGAGTTTTTTATTTTCAATTTTTCTCAAAAACGATTTTTTTAAACATGCTATTATTCTTAAATGTATCAATACTTCCACTTTTATTTGAAATGTTTTCCTGGGAAAATTCAAATTAAAAGGATTTTGGAGTTGAGGATGAGAGTTGTTATAAATAAATAGAGGCTTTAGGGATACATAGAGTTCTTGTTTTTAAGTCGCTTTAACAGCTAAGGCCATATCACGACTATCTAAACACAAAAACTTTCTGTTGGTCAATTATATCTTAGGTCTATAATCTTAAGTCTAGGGTTCAATGGGGATCGAACCCAGAACCACTTGACGCATGAAGTGGAGAGAACTACTGCTCTAGCCACTGCGCCAATAGGTGGTCCACATAGAGTTCTGTTTATATAGATATACATTATTCTATTTTTGTGTTTTTCTACTAATCGTGGGTTTTATTTTTTGTTTTTTTTAACAAACAGCGAGTTTCATGTAAAAGAAAATACTGGGACGAGTCGCAGCAGATATTTTAGTATTAAAAAAATGCGTTTAAATTGTTTGCTCATTTCCTTTCCTTTTTGTTTCCTTTCCTTTTCGTTTACCTTCCATAATATTCTTTCTTAAGAAGTAAGATCCATGTTTCACGTCAGAGAAGCTATGCATAATTATTTGCAATTTTTCAAGTTGTAGAGTTTTGAAGGTGCTAAGAGTGCTTAGTGCTTTAGTATATACTAGAGGTCGCCCAGTGGTCGAAATTCGACCATAATTCGTTACAATTTTTACATACCTAAGGGTACACTTCACTTGTAACTTCCTCAAAATCTTTAGTTACTAAGCTAACTACAGCAGATAATGAATTGCATTTGCGAATGTTTGGAAAATAATTTCTTGACGAATTTTTTCTTCAAGGTTCATTTAAAGAAAGTGCATCATATAATGATTGAAAATATTTATTTTAAGTTAAGGAAGGAAATAGGTGTAGAGGTTTCAAAAGATTTATTTTTTTTCTTCCATAAATCTTTTACAAAATTATTTCAGAATATTCTCTAAAAATTTCAAAACTTAATATCACTTCGTTCATATCATACATGTTTTGAGGTCCCCTGAGTCCAAAAAAGTAGTTTTTAGAAACATGTCTGTGTGTGCCTCTGTGTGACAGCCATATAGTATCGAACGCTTTTCCGAATTTCACCAAACTTGAACATTTTCCTTCATATTATATCTTGTTTTGCCGTGAAGCTTTTAGTGGAAAACGGTTAACCGAAAGCTCCACTTTATTCTTGGAGTTTTTGAGCTTTTTCAAATTTTTTCGAAAACGGCTGCAAAGATTTTCTTTAAGCTTATGATAGTTCTTAGACTAATTAATAGCTAAAACTTTTATTTGAAACGTTTTCTTGGAAAAATTCGATTAAGGACGGTTCTGGGGTGAAGGTTGGGAATTCATAAATACATATATGTTGTATACTTGTATGCATATAGTTCTGCTATGTATAGTTATAAGGTGCTTATATATTTCTTTTAACTTACAGCGAGTTTCATAAATGAAAGGAAAAGAAAGTACTGTGACGCCACACAGCAAATATTTTTCTTTTTATAATGTTGTATATCAATTTAAATTACAGTATTCTGAAATATTTTTTAGACAAACAAAAAAAAATATGACTATAAAACATCAGAAGTAATTTCAAGTGAGTTTCCTACGTTCAAAAGTAAAACAAAAGTACCTTTATGTTTAGATTTTTTCATTTAAAAGCCAAAGATAAAAAAATGGAAATAGGCTGCATAAGTCCTGTTTAAAACTTTGAATTAAGCTAAGCTTCTATTTTCAAATAGTACCTACCTACCTAAATTAATTTTTTGTGTAATTTATTTGAATGATTTTGCCAAAAGAATATAGTATGAATTATTTATACGTTATATAATAATCAAGAAACACCTGATGAAGACCAAATAAAATGGTTGAAACGTTGTGTATTTGAAGTTATACGTATCTTTTAAATATATTTTTAATAATATTACTCAATAATCAAATAATCGGTTAAATTTGTTTCTTTCAATTTTAATAATTACAATTTCAAAATTTAAATTCCTCTCACAATATTTTGTTTAAATAATGACATTTGGAATATGGCTGAAGTCTGTGGTCAAACTGAACAACTGAGATTTAAAAATCTACATATTTGTGTGTATTGTGTGTCTGTGTGTGTCAAACGCGTGGTAGTGTGTGTGACGTCTTTTTTCATTAATTTAAGGTATTTTGAAGCATTATTATAAAAAAATATTATCTCATAACGCAACTTCCCCATATAAACTTCAATTGTGCCAAATTTCATACTCCTCCGTTCGTATAATATTCGGTAAAAGGGGTTTAAAAGTTTTGCTTCACGTATTAATATATAGATTTAAATGAAGCAAACGTACTACCTAACATTACATGAAAAAGACAGAGACATTAAAAGATTTTTTTTCTTTTTTCTTCTAAAAAAGTTTATTCATCATATAGTTTATTAGCCTTATAAAGAAGAAAGGGAAATGGAAGAAAAATTATAATTATCTTCATAAATATTTAAATTTTTCAATCAATACAAACGCCAATGTTGTGTTCATTTGAATTCAAAATAATTTATTATCATGAATTCCAACAAATAATATTTACTTTATTTTATATACAGATAATAATAAATTTAAACTTTATTCACAATCAAAGTCGTTTTATTTCAAACGCCAAATTCAAATATTTCTCGTTTTTAGAAACTTTTCTGTATCCGTTTAACGTGGGGAAAATTTCGAAAATTTTCCACGATCGTTGCACGGCTTTTTGAATTATAAATTAAAAACAGTGTTCTGGTTAGTTAGATAAATGAGTGCATCTTTCCATTTTGAAGTTTCGAGCAAAGTTTATCATGCCACATTGTTAATATTCCGTTACTAGACAAACATTATATTTCATAAGAAGAATGTTGTAATTCTCACGAGCATACATTAGCTGATAACGTGGAGCATCTCTCTTATTTTGAATAAATCTTTAGAGAAAACTCAACATCTGTTCTAGTATTTCTACTTCACCATCAATGTATTATTTGTAAGTGAACACTCGAGCAATATTTATCTTTCATATTAGTTTTAAATTATTTTAATATAAAACACATAAAATGCAATTGAATTAAAAACGTTTGTTTTATTTTCTTTTATCGTTATTGTCTTTCTGTTTGTTAGCTTTTTTTTTGTTTTGATTCAATAAATCAAATATTAACACAACAGGAAGCGTTCCGCTATAAATATGACAATGTATGTGTGTGTATTTTATTTTGTTTGAACAGAAATACAAGAGATATTTATTTGGAGACAAGGTTCTTTATTTAATTATATTATGCTTTCATATGGAACTAATAAGATTACATTGTCATTCATCGTTATTTTTGGAATTGATGAAAGCTTTATTAAGCCTTGTTGGCAAACGGTAGATATTTGAACTTTTCATTTAAAGTCATTATCAAATTTTAAAAATATTTTATTTTTAAATGAATTAAAAAATGATATGCATTAACAAAATTTTATTTTAGTTAGAAATTTTTTAAAGTTTAACTCGCGATAAACCTTAGCTTTGTGTTTGACAAAAAATATTTGGACCTATGCCTGGCTTTATTGTTACGAGATTAAAGCTTTCTTCACGGTTCAATATTTGTCTAGGCGTGACTTATATAATGTTAATAAACTTTGTTTCGGTGTTAATTGTTTAGTAGCAAATTACTGTAAAGTAAATAAGTACGCAATGGATTTAACCCTATTAGTCCCACATGAATATTTAATAGAGACTCTGAGACGCAAATATTATAACGACAGCAACGAACGTCGAGCGCAAATGGTTCAAGTTACAATAGTCGAAAGCTGCACTTTCGTCGTTTTACCAAATATCATTTTACGGCACCTTATTATTAACCTTTCGGTCTATTTGATTTGATTTATATGCGAACTGTAACATTCGGGAAGAACGTATTGAGTGTTGAATAAGTGATATTAATTTCCACAGGCTTAATGTCTGCCTTACATTGTATCTTATTGTATATATTGTAAATAAAGCTAGAATTATATCGTTTAGTTTGGCAGCGAGCGTGTGTTTGAGTAAACGGTGCAATATAAATGCATCGGTTTGAAACGTATTTCGGGTGTAATTAGAACCGCTTTCGTTACGTAAAGGCGGCAGAGGTGCGAGCAGTCGGCTGCTTTATAGTCAAAGTTTGGACCCGCAAAATGGCCCTCGCGGGGCTCATATCATGTATTGCGGCGTCTTCAAGCATTAAGCACCCGGCTTTGGCGTCCGCCATCGTTATAATGTCAACCTATTATACACTCGCGGCAAATTCCTCTCACAAGGCACCAGAACACATAACTTACCTTTTGTGAATTGGGTCGTAAATATACCTTATCAAAATCTAACTTCTGGCGCTTCAACTTGATGTTTATATCTTAGGCTTAGGACACGCTTGTCTCCATTAATCTTATCTCTTAAAAAAGTAGATTTTCTTCGATTTAGGTCAATTTTTTTGTTGTGAATTTACGTCGATGAATTACGCTGTTATGACAGTTTATCTTATTAAACTGTTATCAATAAGATAACCGTTTGTGAAAGTTTCATTTCATTTAAAACCTGAATAAAAATGGTTTTAGTTATTTTTAATTATTTTAGTTTTTATTATTTGAAGGATATATTCAATGCATCAAAAGCTTACAGAAGATACACATATACACATATTCGGCGGTACCCATATAAAATATCTACCTATTTATACTTACAGAATTTGAAGGTACATTTTTAATTATAAAGAAAACTTTAAAAAATAATTTTTTCGATAAGTTTCAGATTTTTCTTCATTTATTATTAACTAGCTGATACCCGCTCGCTTTGCTGAGAGTATCTAAATTTTAATTGATTGATTAATGGATTCTCTACCTTCATAGCGAATTATAAAAATTTATCTATTTTTACAGAAAAATATGATTGATACTTCCAGACTATATATACAAAGTTAGTTCATCAAAATCCGTATTCCTACTCTTCTAGGAAGAGATATTAGCCATCTCACAGAGGTGCTATACGATTTTAAGTATAAAAAGTTCTTTTAAGACAATTTGAAGATCTCATACCAAATGTCTTTTAAAACCGTTCAGCTATTTAAGTAAAAAATATTAGGAGCTATCCTACAGGAACCGTACCTTTTCTAGGATAAATGGTATTCAATATGACCTTGAAATCTGAGGTATCTTTAACAAAACTTCATTACAATTCGTTCCGTTAAGTAATAGTTAATAATTTAAAAAATTTTAATACGTTTACCTATTTCTAATTAAAATCTTCGACAATGAGCAATAAAGAAATTCAAATATTTAAAAAAATGTTATTATTAATATTTTCGGATGTTAAATTGAAATTCATATTTATTTTCTAGTGAAAATTGTCAACTTTTTATATATTGTATATATTATGGATTGTATATTGTATCATTTGATCTCTTTGGTGTAGAATTTTTTCAGTTTTTGTCCAAATAAGGACCAACATAATATAGAAGAAGATGCCAATAAAACAGGCAATACGTACGACGAACAATAGCCAGCCGTCCTACCAACACTTTTCTTTTTAAATCTGTGATATCTTCTAAGATATTAATTTTTAAGATATGCTGTAAATGGCCAATTTATATCTACATGAAATGCACAACGTAAACGTAATGAATTTAATTGCATAAGTTACGTGTTTGAATTTCTTCATAATTTTAATTTCGAAAGAATAGTTAACTGATTGACAGACAGACACGCTGTTGTAGGTCAAACTACTTATGATATAAATATGAATTCTTAAAGTGTTATTTTTGAGTGGACTGCGGTTTCCACTAAGGAAGAACTTTACGAAATTCTGTTCCTAAATAGTTCAAAATGGCACTTTAAATCTGCATTTAAATGTTAAGAACCTTTTGTAATTTCTAATTTCGTTCATTTGAGGGCTGAAAACAATTTTTAAAATTTTCAAGAAAATAACCAAACAAAAAATCTTACTGATTGATTTATATATAGGTGTATACTATATAAAGTTAACAGTATACAAAATGAAGAAGTTATTTTGATAGATATATTCAAATCTGTACTAAATGTCACACTAAAGACTGTTTCTAAGCTATAATTGTAGATTACTGGATTTACAATGCAGGTTTTGCAATTTGAAACATCTTGAATCTTCTGAATCGAGTCACTTTAGATGATAGGACCGCAATCCGCATTCACTTCATGTTGTCACAAAGGTAATGCAATATTTCTGCACTTTAATCAAAATGAATATTTTAAATCCCTATATGATTTTCTTTCTTCAAATGAACTTTCAATAAAAAAAAGTCAAAAAATTTGTCAACATTCGCAAATAGAATTCATCATTTGCAATGGTAAGCTTAAGTTTTAGAAATAAATATCATCATATTAAACTTTAAACGAATTATGGTCGAACGCCGACCACTGAGCGAGTACTAATATTCAGTAAATTTTATAGTATAATTCTCTAGTGAGTTTTTACTTGCAAAAAGGTGATTTTTATGTTTCTCTTTTCATATTCAGAGGTTTATTTTCTTAAGCCATCGACGTTTACTTATTTTGTTAAAATTTACATAGGCGAAGTCACGGATAGTAATTACTCCTTGTATAATACCCACTTTATGAAGTAGATATATTTGGCAATTTATTTAAAGATATTTCTTTTACTAGAAATATGCTTTTAGAATAATTAAGTTAAAGTTTGCTGTTTTTTTGTAGTTCCTCCCAAATTTACACAAGATTACTGTTTCGGAAAAGAATTTGCATTAAGATTCCTTTTATTGTGACCACTTTCATGGTATTACAATATTCTATACGTATAAATTTTCCCCAACGGACAAGATGCTTACGAACAAGATGTTTTTTGTTATGAAAAATTAATCACATTTAAATTCAGATTGATTGTATTTCACAATCCTATTCAAATAATTATGATATGTCTACGCATCTTAACATAGATTTGTTTGTACAGACGACAGCCATATGAAAATACCTTTAGTCAACTTTTTGCTCCAGTTGTAAAAAAAAAATGTTCCAAATTTTAAGTTTTTATCACGAAATCAATAAAACCAAAATAAATCGAGTTTCAAAAAAAAAACGTGTGAAATTTCTTTGAAAATTGAATGAATAATAATCAAAATGTATTGTGCTGTTTTGTATAGACGTAAGTATTCATATTACTATGAAATATTAGAGCACGAACTTTGACGTATTCGTGAAGAGCTCGAGATACTTTATTTGAAAATTCTATAGAAAGAAGCACTATTGATCTAATACCCGTTGGGAAATCAAAGCCCAAACGACATGCTTATAGCGACACTATCCATACAAATTATCCTTGATACCGACAAAGGCTTTCACATTTTTTTCATCAATACGAATTGTTCCCAAAGCTAATATTTGCAATAAAAATACATACATGACTCGACGGGACACGATTTTTACAAACGAAACATGTATTGAATGTTTCAAATTAATTTTGCTTATTCCAGTGATTAATTCTTAAACGGTTGATCTTTGATAAGACTAACCAAAGTGGGTATTAAATTATTTATTGTACACATAATAAATTACACGGAAAGTTTTGGTTCGACTCAACGTGTCATAGGCAATTTGAGACTAACTTTTCTTATTAATTACTTAAACTAGTTACTAAAATCAATGAATCATATTAATTATAAATCACTTTGAAAGTTTATCTTGTTAATTTCCTCCAGTATTCGCTTGAATTTTTTATCATATAACCTTTTTCACCTTATTAAGCTCTATTACCAAAAAATGACTTATGAAATCTTCAAAAACTACTTAATCAAGTCAAAAAAATATAAATAGGTATACTTAATAAATTATTCAATAACTGAATTTCTAAGTTTAACATTACTGAAATGCTATAAATAAATTGAGAAACGATTTTTTGTTTGTTTTAAAGCTCAACAAACATTTACCTATTTATGTATTATACAGGTACATAAACTAGGCTTTAGAATTGACGAATTGTTTTAGAAAGGGGGACGCAGCTACATAGAAATGCTATTAATAATTTAATTATTAAAGCATATGTTTCAACATAAATTATTAAATGTTAAACCCACCTAAAACTTATTGTAGTTATTAATTACATTAGGCTAATGTTACTTTGAACGTTAAATTATTAAAATAGTTTCATTTTTTAGTTTTGTAAAGTAAATATTTAAAGGTCTAAAAAAATAATTTATAAAAAATTTTACATTAACTTTGCATTCAAAGAAAAGGAAATTTTACAACGACCGAGCATTAATAGCTCTTAATTGTTTATTTTAACGTTAAGAGTACCTAAGTAAAATAAAGACCACACTTTTTATGTTTTAAATTAACTTATTGGTTTAATATAATAAATATTAATTTTTGTTAAAATTAAGGAAAATTATTTCTCTTCAATGAAATAAATTTAACATACAATTTTGAAACGTTTTGCAAAGATCTTTAAGAACAGTTTTGTTAAGAGGTTACTGTTATGAATTGTTGGAGATGCTATCATCTTTTTTACTTCCATGCGAAATATTTTATGTTGTTTCAACTTCAATTACTTTTCTAATGGATAATTCCAATTTCAATCTTTGATATTATGACATTATGCTTCGTAACATTTATTTTAAAGATAAGTGAGCCCAAGTATTTACTACTTAACTTGGCTTTAAAGCTACTCTTGATTTCAAAATTACTTGGTCTACGTTTCAATGAAGTCATACTATAGCCAAATATTGATACTTAAATATCAAGCAAAATTCAGCGTTGACTTTAAAAATTATTTTTGAACAAATCAAAATATCAAGCATGATCTAATTCCAAAAATTTCTAACTAATTGATTTGATCAATTACAAGTTAAGAGGTAATGTTCTCTCATTGAGAAATGTTATAATGTTATAGAAGGAGATTAATTTAAAGTCTTATGCAAAGATGTAGTAGGAGCAATTAAACATTTTTATAACAAAATTTTGGAAATTTTACTAACAAAATTTTACTTAGGTACCTATTCAAAAATCATTAATTTGTACTGGACAAAAATGGCATTGTGTTTGTGTGTTCCTGCCCCTCATGCCGTCACCTCAATTACCATAACACAATTGTTTTTCTTTCATTGGCTCATAGTGGCAATGTAAATTACGTGTTCGAAAACAGAGACGAAATTTCCATAATTTAAATTCAATATTGTACATCGATGCATGAGAGATAGAATAGGAAACCTACCGTAAAATTACTAATTTTATTTGATACACGTGCTGATATTACAAACAGTAAAACATAATAACGCAGAAAAGAAAGCAGCATCACAATTCCACCAGTTTGCCTGGTGGAGCCTTTCAACGGTCCTTGCCTCTCCCTTTCATTCCCGACTTTCCTGTTTCGACAAAACAAAGTTGTCGAGTGATGAACCTGTTATTTGCTCCATCCAAAGAATTCCATCCGGTGGCCTTTACGAGAGAATGAAAAGTGCTTCGCAATGTGAAGATCAACTCTCACTTCACTCGGTAGGCTCAGACTGAAACGATAGCGTGAAATTGCTCCACAACAGCACTATACTCTTATCTCACACATAGTATGTCTACTAAAATAAAACCTCTTAGAAAATATAAAAATCTTCAGACTTCCAATTTCCTTTGAAAAAATCCAGGTTTTATTCTTATACTTTTCTTGAGCTTTTGTCAAAGGTCTAATTAAGTATTTTTTGTTTAATTAGTTTCATAAAAGAATGAAGATTTATGAGTCGACTTTTGACTCAGTGTTTTACTCGTACCTTATTTGCTCAAAACCCTTCCTCGTCGAGAGGGATCAATCATCACACAGAACAAGACATCCTTTTGAAAAGATATTGAAATATTTTATCTTTTATGTATATATAAATATGAATATAAATCTCTTATATCTCCCATTTTCCTCGAGACCCTCCTTTAAAGTTCAATTGTAATATTAAAATCGCAAAGCCTATCTATCCTATATGAAATACATTTGAATAAACTAATTCCAACATGAAAATACATTAAGAATATTTAAACCTAATTAAGCATTGAATATTCAAAAAATATTACAAAACAACCCTCCCAAATCTACCGCTAATGAATACCGAGGTTCAACTAAGTGAAAATTATGGTTCGATAAGAAACGAATTTAATTTCATTAAAGAAGTTTTGAAAAAAAAAATAAATTACCCTGTTATTATTTTGAGTTTGAAGATTCTTATCGTTAAAAAGTATAGATACATTTTTTTTTCTTTTGACGATGTTGTCTTTTTTAAGAATTTCTTTAACCGCATTAAGCATCCCATACAAAGTTTGGCGACAGGGCCATTAATGGCCCATTGCTTAGCCAGAGATGCTAGTTGTTGGCCTAACATCGGCAACTGTTAACGGCCCAAATACGGTTGCCGGCTGGATGATAACCCCGGGCCGCTAATGACAGTCGACTATCGGCCGACTGCAGTAAAAGTTACCGGGCCGTTAGTGGCGATTAACAATCGGCCGACTGAAGCAAAGGTTACAGAGCCGTTAATAGAAACCAACAATCGGCCGACTGCAGTAAAAATTACTGGACCGTTAATGGCAAATATTATAAATTAATAAAACTACTTAAATACTGAAAAAAATGATATAAAATCAGCTCAACGATTATTATGATACAATCATTTATTCACTTTATAATACATACAATCTTAGTAAAAAATCAGACAAAATCAATAATTAATACAAAAGTAGAGTTTTAAACCTGGCGTACATAACACGCACTCTAAAATTAAAAGGGAATTTTTGGTGGTTTATAATGAAGATCCTCTTTCTTATCGCCCATTCTCACGGTCCACCCAACCAGAAAGCCATCGGGCTAATTTACCAGTGAAATTTTTAGATTCCTCTGCATCCTCAAACTTCTCAGTTACAACATCTAGAATATGCAAAATCAATTATAAATAAAATTGTTTTTAAGGCACAATATTTGTGAGTGAAGGAGTTAGAACTAAAATAGTATAAAAGGTGAAAAAAGGAGATTTATTTTCATAAGGGTATGAAAAAGAATTTTATCTGTAAAACCATTCTTAGGATGAGAAAAAATTCTCTAGAAAAATAACTAAATGACTCACCTGCATAATAGAGAATTTCTACTAGATATTTATCCCAATTTTCATTTGCATCGCTTAAGTCTGCAGCAAACTTATCAACTTTAGGATACTCATCAGCCGGTGGATATTTACAAAGTAAAATGCCATTTTCTTCTATAAGAATCCACTTGGATGGAATTAGATCAATGGTTTTTGTATCGTCAACATTTTCTAAAAAATCAACGACTGCGTAGAGTTACTACCATAAAATCCTTCCATCTGTAACATTAAATTTAACTATTAATATTTTTTTATTTGATTATTTCACACTATGAGAAAACTATTAGATTATCAGGTAAATAAATATAAATTATCTATAGTTTAATTTGAGAGAATATGTTATTATTCAATTATTAAATAGAACTACTTACTTTAGTCAGAGACTTTAATAGACTGGTTATCAACAGGCGATATAGTAATAGACGAACTATTCTGAAATACAATAATACACTTTAAACACTACCATGCGACTGTATTGTGTTAACGACAATTTTTCTGTGTTAACAAAACGAATCCTCTTGCCCCTGTTCACCCGTTAAAAGTATAATAATTTACCGCCAGATAGCACTTAAAAGAAGAATATATTAATACTTTGCGTTCATTGGTTAATTTTGTAACACATTTGGAAAGTATTTATATGGTGCGAATATTTAAAAATAATTGACGCAATTGCAGAGAAAAAAAAATGCATTTGAAATTTATGTTTCAAATAGATTTATTTTGTTCATATCCATTATTAATTTATAATTTAAATGTTCATGGTATTGTGAATGAATATAGCATATTAGTTAATGTTCAATGATTTTTATTAAATCGTCATATTACGTTTCGTCCCTTTCAGCACATTATTTAAAAAAAAAAAACGCTTGATCCATTATCAATTATTTTTCTTTTTACACAACTTATTTTATATAATATTAAAACATATTACACCCTAAACATAAGTCAAATATAATAGACTCAAAGTGACGTATAACTCAGGGTGACTTAGAGCCCCCCCAGGGGGGATCCGGACAATTGGGCGGGCGACAACTGGGCGGGTGTCAATTGGGCGGGGGCAATTAGGCGGGGAACAATTGGGCGGGGGACAATTGGGCGGGTGACAATTGGGCGGTCGTTGAAATTTCTTACAAAACTAAATTGCTTGTTGTTTGCCTTCTTATGGCGCGTTTTTTGGAAACTGAGCGCGGTGGCCGAAAACTGCTTTACGATGGTCATGCTTATTTAAAAGAAGCAGAGAATACATTAAAAACACACTGGAAATGTGAAAAGAAACGAATTTGCAAAGCTCGCTTGCATACAATTTTGAATCCGATGCCCGGTGCTGATGTAGAAATACGCTCAGAACATACTCATCCTCCTGATCCGACTTTGTATGAGGTAATTAGCGTCGTTAGTGTCGCCAAAAATCGAGCACGTACAACGCGTGAAGCAACCAGTGAAATTGTCACTGTCGCGTTCAATTCAGTGTCTCCTGCTGCTGCAGCTCAAATGCCTACACAGTCGACGTTGCAAAGATTTATTCGTCGGCAAAGAACTGTTGCTGGAGTTTTCTGCCACCGCGCTCAGTGTCCCAAAAACGCGTCATAAGAAGGCAAACAACAAGCAATTTAATTTTGTAAGAAATTTCAACGACGATGAAACTCACAAAATGTGATGAAAACAATTTTATGAATGAATGGACAAAAATGAATGAGGTCAACCTGCGCCCGCCCAATTGTCACCCGCCCAATTGCCCCCCGCCCAATTGTCTCCCGCCCAATTGTCCCCCGCCCAATTGTCCCCGCCCAATTGTCACCGACCCCCCTCAGGGTACTTAGGGTTTATAGTAAGGCATCTAACTTTTAATTATTTGCGCATGAGCAAAAAATTATTTAGCCAAGCTTCGGCCTATTGTTGGCCGACGAACGAATATTGAATGATGATCGAATAGACGGCGACCGGCAATTAACCAGATATGGCCCATTAACAAATTCCTATTAATAGGCCGAGCGTTGATAGTCAGACATCGGCCGAGAAACGGGGCTTTTGTCATTAACGGCGACTTTGTATGGGATTCGGGCGTGAATCAATTGATGGAAACCTTCGAATCATCATGACCTAAATATTATGATAAGAGTCGGTGAACTTTTTCAGTACGTATATTCCACCAAGGAAAAAAAGGATAAAAGGTGTTTTGAAGCTTCTGAAAGCTTGTATCCTTATATGGTTAGAATTTATTTATTGCACTTTTAATATATTATGTTGTTAAAATAAAATGCTTTTATTTTTTCAAGTAATTATACTATACATATATGTGAATAACTGTGAACAAAATAAGGTTATAAATAAGTACATATTGGTAATATTTAAATCAATTTTAAGATGATATTTCCTCAAAGTTTTTATAATATATTCAATAAAAATGTTTTATTAAATTAACTTCATACCAAATCATATTTTCTCATATAATAATAATGGCTTAATAGTTTCTTATTTACAGTTAATTGATTTTTTTTATTCATACTTTATATATAAATAACTGAATGAACTACATTTCACGAATATAAATGCACATAATTGCATCACTTTTAAGCAAATACAAAATATCGTCTAGTTTTATTGGTGTTATAAATAAGAGCAATATTTTAATAATAAAAGTATAGACATGTAGAAGGTGTGCAAGTTCCATAAAAAACTTCTTTGCATAAATTTATCCAGTAAATTAAACTTTACTTCAATTCTTAAAAACGGTCTTCTTGGAAAGCGTAATGTGTTGTTTATAAACAACTCCATTTAAAGTTTAAAGCAAGATAAAAATATTTTATTGCAATTTTTTTATTAGATAACTTTCGAGATATATATTCAAGTTAATCATTTTAAGAATTGTAACTAACTAATGCAAAAGATAGATCGTTTTTTCATGTTTGCTAGCTATTGGAAGTATTTAAAGTTTTTTTTTTTTGGAAAAGTAAATTAGATATTTAAAGAATTTATAGGTTTTTTGTCAATGTTGAAATGAAATCTTAATTTTTCCCAAAAAATTCTATTTAATATTTTATTAACGAGCACTTGCGTAATTAATGCAAACCAAAAAAAAATTTTTAAAATCACACATAAATACATTTTATACATATACATTAGTGTATTTGTGGTTTTAACTTTTACCTTCAGTTTCACAGATTGTTTTCCCCCAGATTATGCACGATCTGCACAGCAGTACAATTAATGCTTCTGGTCGTGATTAGCTCGTGAAAAGAGTAATCCCTTTAGACTACTCCATATTGATGATTTCTCTATTGGATTCTATCAGGTAGAGCGATTGAGTCCCATTTTTTTAACCGTACCATCGTTTCGCTATTATCCAGCAAGTTTAATGTAGAGCCGTTTGGATGTTCATTCAACCTTTTCAAATATTTCTCGCTAATTCTTCATATCTCCTCCCTAACTGTTGGAATATTTTTGACATGGTGTATTTGATGTTGTTTACATAGCAGGGGGCGTTGGTATTTTGTCGTAAAGTTTTCATTTGGAATCTTTAGAGGATTTCAATATTGGAGTTGGAAGCTGTTCTCCATAGTTGGATCTTATACGTCCAAATTGGCTTTAAAACTACTTTATATACTAAGAGTTTGTTTTTGATAGGTAACTGAGATTTTTTTCCGAAAAGCCCATACAATTGTTTACCTGGCTTCTAATTTGTTTGATGTGGTAAGCCCAAGTCAATCTCCGGTCCAGATACATTCCAAAATATTTGACAATATCTCTCTGGGGAAGTTATGAACCATTTAATATTACGAGGGAGCTCGTCTTACGGCACAGTGTGAAGGTAATAAACACTGACTTGGATGTCTTGATTTTTATTATGTACCTTATAGTCTGTTAGTCTGTCACAGATAAATTGAGTGTCAATGAAATTAACAAAAACGAAAGACGCATTATACGAAATTTTACAGTAAAAAGAGAGATTGGGTTTCATACTCCTTGCATTGAATCTCTAGGTTACCTTAGGATTCTTTAGACTTTTGGTCTGTTTGTATATTTTGGTCTTTGAATAAGAACTCTTGTAGTTATACCATATGCTATATTCTGGCTAACAGAAGTAATCCCTAGGCTAAGTTCTTAATTTCAAAATCTCATTCGAAATAGTTCATAATGTCTGATTTTTAGACTCGTTGAAGTCTTGAAATGATTTTTTCTTTGTCCCACTTCCCTAAAAATAGTGAGAGATAACTTTCCTCATCAGTCTCTTGTTCCAGACGACTAAAATGATATAAACAAATATGGAAACAATTAAACTAAAAATACGATTACATATTATGGGTTTTCAGTCACAAGTTACAGTTAATAACTATAAATAAATTAAATCTATACAACTCAATACTCTAAACTCTATTCAAATCAATACATCCATACTTAAACTAATAAAGGCTACTAATAATATATCTTATGAAAATCATAAAAAGGTTTAAGTCAAAGTTATGGTGAGATTGTCACCTTAATGTAGGGGACCAAGTTGAAAGGATGTGAGTGCCTTAGGGCGCATTCACACGAGTCAACTTTAGTAGAACGACAATTTTCAATCTTTTTGATCGTAGCGGGGTAAGCGACGCGAGAAGTGAAGCACAAACGAGCAAAATTGAAAAAAAAATGACCGGAGTAGACTTGAAAAAAAGATTGAATCAATCTTATTGTCATTCAACAATTTGCTTTCAATTCTGCTCGTTTGTGCTTCACTTCTCGCATCGCTTACCCCGAATCTGTTGGTTTGTGATTCACTTCTCGCGTCGCTTACCCCGCTACGGTCTAAAAGATTGAAAATTGTCGTTCAACTAAAGTTGACTCGTGTGAACGCGCCCATATCAAACAAATCAATCTTAAAACTCCTTCTAAAAAAATTAAATTCGATTTCTTATTTACAATAGGGTCTATGTAACCAATAATTTAATGAAAGTGAAAGCCAACGACTGTTGGCAAGCCAGAGACATAAAATGATAAACCGAATGGCCGGTGAGATATCTCGTGTTTTGAAGATTACGCAACACGGCTTCTTGTGTCTAGAGTGGTATTTTTTTGCTTGATATTCTGGGCAATGTTTTCAAGATTATGGCTTAAACGCAACTTGTGGTTTTCGAGATGTTGTTCCAATATTTTTATTATTTTGGCAGAGTTCCTTAGCCGTTATTGGTTAAATTATTTCGACCAATGAAAATGCCACAAATAGTTGGGTTATTCTTCTTGGGGTATTCTTCATGTAACGAAGTCACTTAAAAGTAAATAATGGGAGCATAGTAGCGTAGTGTAAATAAAAAAATTTCGAAGAGTCACCAAACAAGCGGTACCTCATCAAGCAGTACCTGATCATTTAAGGCGGTTGAATATATTTTCCATGTTGATAATGGTAAATATTTAGAGTCAAATGAAGATAAATGATGTTGAGTTGTATCAATGGATACACCAACGCATGAAAAGATAAGGTAGTACAGTGCAGTTATTACCCCGAGGTAGATTGTAGTTTCTTTTTAAGAAATGGTCCGCTAATAGTTTGTTTTTAACAAAAATTTCCTCCTAATTGCCAACGTGTATAAAACTCGTTATGTGAAATATTGTTAGACTCTGAACAACATTTTTAAAATTTCAAAGAAAATTGAATATAAAAATTATGCTTTGAACAAGTTTATGTTTCTGATTTTCTCAACAACAAAAAAAGCTTCCTAATTACAATTTCATAATGATAAAACCTGCGACCATACGTTTCTAACCTTCATTATACTCGCATGACTGTACAGCTTTGTAAATCGGCTAGTTCCAACATATTTCCTTCTTGCATTATACATGAACTGGCGAAACTCGTATATATACATACGTATTATGGCTAGAACCGACAACCACCATATACGTGTGCATTATGTCAGTGCAACAAAACCATTGCCTTCATAATAAACAAGTCGCGACGCGCCACTTTTCTCACTAAATTTGCAAGATGAACCACCTAACAACATCCCCTATTCGATATTTGAAATACTCTATTACAAGACGATAGACATATAGTATTTTCACAAAATAAAGAAAAATGTTTCAAGTTTTTTAATTTGCTTTTTCAATTTTGTTAAAGACGAGTTAATCGATGTATTCTTTCCATGTTCATTTTAAAAATCTTTTTTAAGTTCAATTTAGAGTTTTAACGATGAAGCGATAAAACCGCATTAATGTAGTTTAGCATTAGCACTTTTGCTGGAGACGGAATTTCACACGAATCTTTCTATCCAGGTAGATTACAGCTCGAATATTGTGTTTCTACAAAGTTATGATATTATCTTTATACCAACAACACAATAATAATTTACCTCGAGGCAACCTCACTGGGGACTTGGCCACCTTGGCCAGGGATGAGCGGGTGTAAATAAATTACATAATAAGACCAGGATATGGACGACTACGGGCGTTCTAACTCCACGTAGAATAAAGAACAAAAAATAAGTCGCAGGTGCTACACTGTTAGATTAAACCAATTTTGTTGCTTCTGTCGATACTTGTCGTTATTCACAACCAACCTCACGGTGTCCCAGGACCGGACTTTTGTTCAGTTCAAATAAAACTATCGCAAACGATTTTTCATAAAATCTCCTTTAAAAATGCTTTCAATTGCTCAACCAATCATCAATATTATTTGCGAATTGTTTCAATAACGAGACAGTTTTCCATTCATCAAAACGTCTTTTATGACGCAAACACAATAAATCTTTTTAGTTTGATACGAAGACAACAATATCAGATTTTCTTCCGATTTTTTTCTGCCATATCATCAAATTCTATTGTTACATATACTTTCATTTTTTCCTTCAACTCAGTCCAAGTATAAATAGAATTATTACGTTCTACGTTTTGCCTCCTTCAATAGGACTAAGTCTCGAGAAGTCTCTGTTTATGAAGTTTTACGATGGAGAATTTTTAGATTTATTGATTTTAAAAGGAAGTGAGCTGGGTTAATCTTTAACTTTAATCCTAAAAGGTTAGAGATTTAATTCTTTACATTTATGTAACGGGTTGTGGAGTTAATTCTTTAATCAATATTCGTTATTTTAGATTAGAAGATTATTGAAAATGGATGCTTGAAATAATAAAGTTTTAAGTTGGGTTTAATTGAAAATAAGCATTTTCTCTCGCAAAGTTTTGTAATTTTAGTTTGAGGTCTTTTATTTGCTGCAAACTATCGTATCCTAGTTTTTGGAATTTGATACAATAACGTATTTTGTTCTAAAAAATATTAATTCTGAAAAAATACATGTTAATGTATAATATAAAGCTATGAATATGTAAGTTTTATATTCTTCCATTCAGAAGTGCGGTAGAAAAATCAATATTAAGAGTTGTCCGGTGTTAAACCGCCTGTAAGGAAAAAAATAGATCTTACTTATGATGAGCAAGTGGTTAAGATTTAGATTTCGGGTTTTAATTTAACTCGACCAGTTTTGATGTTTTCTTCTGTTTCTTTTAGAAATTTTAGTTACTTTTATGATAATTTAAGCCCATAATGCCAGATATTATTTAATAACTTTTTACTTTCCTTACTACTTATAGAAAAGAAAGTATTATAATCAGGTCAAGTTTTCGATTTCGAGTTTTACCGAAAATCCATGTTTTGAGATCCCCTGAATCTAAAAAAAAAAAAATAGAAGAATGGCTGTGTATGTGTGACAGTGATATCGAAAACTTTATCCGAGGTTCACCAAACTTGGAATGTTTCATAATACATTTAGTGCTGCAAAGCTTTTTAGACATTGAAAGCAAAAAAGCTTCAAAACATATTTAATTATTATTACGAGATTTAACGAAAGAAGACGACACATTTCGCCGTAGGGCCAAATTCACAAGTCCTTCAATGCTGTTAGTCCATGTATCACATCCTGTGAAAATTAAATTAATGAATTATAATATCACAAAGAAAATTTAATACATTTAGTCTTGGTCTTGCTTTTCCCTACGATTAAGACCAAAACTGAAAATAAGTAATAGATAAGAACCTGTAGATAGAGATTGTATAGTATAATAAAAAATTAATTTTCAAGAAATCGAAAGCAATTTTCTTAAGTTTTTAAAGGAATTACAATTTAAAAATATTTTATTTTATTGCCTATAATCTAAAAGCGAATAAAACTGCAAAAATGAGAAAAATATCTTAATCCGAAATTACCAAGGTCGAAAAACAAGTTCGGCTAATTGGATTAAAAGTGGCATTGGAGACAAATCGTCCGATGCTGTGTGCATTGAATATTATAAAATTAAAAATCAAACGAACTTACCTGTAAGTGATGTTCGATTGTAATTATATGAGAGTCTCGTTCGAGATGATTACATTGTAGTACCGCTACTTCCACTAGTTCAAGTCACAAAGTTCAGATTTAAATTTGAAAAGATTTGGCAGGTGGCGTCAGTCCCGCGCTCTGTCGTCCATCTTCATATAGTTCAAAGCTAAGAGCCTCTGGCTAATAAACGAAAACCTTAATTTACATTACGGGTGGGATCAATTTTCATTGATTGGGAGGGATGTAATCATCTCGAACGAGACTCTCATATAATTACAATCGAACATCACTTACAGGTAAGTTCGTTTGATTTTTAATTATATCTCGAGTCTCGTTCTTCGAGATTACATTGTAGATGTTTAGAGATGTTACAATTTCAACAAAGACTTTTTTGTTTTTTTTTTGTTTTTTCGTTTTTATTTAATCTAATCATTATTTTTGCCCAGCGCTGAAGTAACAAAATAGCTTTTCTCCAAGTCTATGGGTTTTTTAGAAAACTTGCAAAAATCTTAGATTGTTTAGACCACCCGGCCGTGCTTTTAATGATCCCCAGATCAATACCTCTCATCTCTGCAGCTGATGTCGCCGCGTGTCTAGAGCTATGTGCTGTGAACTGCTCATTAACCCTTGCTGCCATAAACATTTCTTTATCCATCTGCTGATGGATTGAAAAGTAGCTCGGTTGATAGGCTTTTTAAACGTTACTAAAAGATAATCCGTTCCTTCTCGGATCTGTTTGGTTCTTTCCACGTAGCTTACAAGTGCTCTAGCGACACAGGCTGTCTTTCTATTATTTAAAAAAAAGGTTAAGTAAAGGAAGGCTGTAGAGCCCCCGCGCGTTACGTCTTGATCGGCTCCGTAATTTTGATCGTGATCTTGGTCTTAGTGAAAATAATATCACTAATTTTAATAAGTGATAAAGATTGTACTCTTTGTGCTGTTGCCAGGGCTAGAAGGCAGACTAATTTGAACGTGAGGTCTTTAAGGCTTAATGACTCGAGCGGTTCTAATTTTTTAGCCCATTCTAATAATACATCTGAGCTCCAAATCGAATCATATTTTGGTTTTGTGGGTCTCATTTTGTAAACACCTCTGAAAAAAAACGGCAAATGTCTAGGTCTTTCCCCAGATCTACGTTGCTTATCAGATTTATAGCTGCTCGTTCGGAGTTGAGAGTGCCATACGAAGCTTTTTGGTGAAAACGTACAGCCAAGTATTTTAAAACGCCGATAATACTAAAAGAAAAAAGATCTACTTGTTCATATTGACAATAATTCCACCAGCCTTTTAAAGCTGAGTTATATTGTTTGATTGTAGACTCGGTTAATGAAGCGATAAAAATTTCAAATGCCTCCTCTGGCAGTTGCTTTTGTCGGTATATCTGCCGGACAACTTCCCTACAACTAGAGAAAGATGTTTGCTCAGAGGATGCTCCAGTAACCTGCAAGGCGATAAAAGTAAGTTAGATGATGGGGAAAATATCAATGGCTCTTCCTTTAGCATTGCTATGAATATTGGGAAACCAAGGTTGTGTGGGCCAGTAGAGGACTACGACAATTCCTTCAGCTCGATCTAGTCTGATTTTTCGAAGGACTCGCATGATAACAGAAAATGGCGGAAATGCGTAGAAGAAATAATTTTTCCCATTCACAGTAAACGCGTCTATGCAGAAGGCCCCCGGGTCTCTTTTCCAAGAGCAAAACTTCTGTATTTTTGCGTTAACTCGTGTCGTAAAAAGATCAATTTTTAGGTTACTCCACCTCTTTTTTACTTCAGTGAAAACATATTCTCCTAGTTCCCACTCGGTATCAATGTTTTCTCTCCTTGACTCTCTATCCGCGTCTATATTTTCCTTCGATGGAATATACGATGCGAAAAACCAGATTCCTCTATTCTCGCACCATTGTCATATATCTCTGGCTAGCTTATTTAACGCTGGATACTGTACGCCTCCTAGTCTATTAATATACGCGATTGTTGTAGTGTTGTCGATTGTTAACAAGATCTCACAATTTTTGTACTCTTGTGCAAAACATTTTAGCGCTAAGAAGGCTGCAATTAGTTCCAGGTGATTAATATGCAACTCCCTATCTAACAAGGACCAAAATCCTTGTGCGTTTTGACCGTTACGGTGTGTGCCCCCACTTACTAGTGACGCGTCCGAGTATATTTCTAGAACAAAACGAAACGATCGAATCGGACATGAAGCTGTGGGTAACTTAGTTAACCACCAATTTAATTCTCCTTTTATCATATCGTTTACTAACATTGTCTGGTCAAAATCCTGCTCATTCATTATTAAAGCTAAACATTTTTCTCTTTATAAATTTTTAGTGTAAAGCATCCCGTACGGCACCCCAGGGCATGCTGCGACTAAAGTACCTAAAAGACCTGCAACTCTCTAATTCGACAGTGATCTTTTTGCAAAATTTCTTTTATGATATTTATTAGCTTGATTTTCTTTTCTGACGTGAGTGACAATGACAACTTTGTCGAGTTTATAACAAACCCTAAATACTTGTACGATTTTTTTTGTTTTATTTATTTATTTTTTTTTTTTTTTTTATTTATTTATTTATTTTTTTTTTATTGGTCTTGTACTACTTTTTTCCTCGTTAATAATAAATCCTAATTTGTTAAGAATGTACCTAGTAGTTTCGACATTAGCTACACAGCTTTTACGAGATGCGTCAACGCAAAAAAAAATCATCTATGTATGCTGTTAATAAAAAACCTCTCCGTCTTAACCAGTACAGTACTGGTTTTATCAGTTTCGTAAAAACATACGGGCATGTACAAAGTAAATTTGGCCTTTCCATTTAAACCGTAAAACTTTCCTGCGCGGCTGTTTTACCGACACTAAAAAATATGCGTCCTTAAGGTCCAAGGTACACATATAATAATTTTCAAAAATTAATTTAATGGTCGATCTCATATCTTCGAGTTTGAAATGAGATGTTTAATTGAACTTATTCAAGGTTTTAAGATTTAGAATGAATCTTTTTGACCCATTAGGTTTTGATACAAGAAAAAAGGAAGATAGGAATTGCCCTTCTACTTGCTCACATTTAAAAATGGCTCCCATTGATAATAATTTGTCAATTTCTAATTGAAATAATAATTCGTCCTCAGCTGAGAACTTTACATCTTCCGTCCAGCTTAACGCCTGCGACGGAAGTGTAAAGAATGAAATTTCGTAACCTCTTACACATTATTTTTTATTTCCTGATACGGGAATCTCTGGCCCACATGTGAGTTCCCCTGGCTCACGTATGGGCTGCGCCAGTTTAAAGTCCTTGATGACAATGAGGGTTTTTGATTTGGTTCCGCAAATTTATAGAGGATGTAGTTGAGGATGAAGCAGGTGCGTTCTTGATCTTCTTGCCCATTTTATCTACTGATTTGGCTGCTTTGATTTTCTCCGTTAACTTCTCACCGTATAACAAGGCCCCAGGCTTTGTTTTTTGCAATAGTTTCTTCATTGGTTTGGCAAGACCTGGTGAAATAAACGATTTCCTCGCAGACGAGACTTAATAGTGCGCTTGAGCGCACTATCAAGTATAATTAATGATAATAATTATTAATATAATTAATTAATAATTAATTATAATTAAAATTAACTTCCCCGCGTCTGCTATCATTTTCACTAACGACAGCCTACTTACAGACTCTTTACTGTCATTGAGGATAATTGTGATGGATTGTCCAAGTGCTGCCATGGCCGATCTTATCAATTTCTGCTCAACTACAAAGAGTTTTATTTCTTTTGATACCAGTATCGTCTAGTGAAGCCAGAACTTCCTCATTCATTTCTGGAGCTTCTAAATTGAAATTCCATTTTCGGGGATATTTATCGATCATGGCCTCCTTTGTATCTTTTTTTTTTAGACCTTCCGACATCCAAGTGGGCCATCTGGACACCAGACTCTGATGCAGATCTAAAAGTTTTTTGTTATCTGCTGTTGGATTGTCTCCTAAAACAGTTTCAGTTTCCTCATCGAGGGTATCGACCCCATCCTCAGCTGTTGACGATGGTGACAACGGTGTTTTTATGCTTCCAGTCTCATCATGTGAGACTTCCTCTAAGCCATTTTCCGTGTTTTCTGTACTATTTTGATTTTCATCTGACAAATTTCACCATGAAAATCAATGGCACTAGTGTTATTTGCCTCCTACGTGCAAAAAGTTCTAGCCCAATTGCCCGTCTATGTCTCATCATTCGAGTACACGACGCCAATTACATAAAATTTTACATGTATACCTTTACGCATATACATATGTAATTTATGCTAATAATTGTTGTTTGAAATAGTTTAAAATATTTTGAGTATACATACCAATTTTTAGAGAAAATTTTTTCCTTGCTTCTTTTATAAAGTCAGCAAGAATGTGCTCTAACCTACAAATACGTTTATTGACATCCTCGTATTCATCTCGATCTCGGCTACGTTTTTTACTTTTCCCTATCTTGGTAAATAATATTTCTTGTTGATATTCGTGTTTTAGTTGTTTATTTATATTTATTTATATTTAATATTTATATTTTTGGACACTAACAAAATTTCTGAATGTGACTTTTACTAGCACAAAAAACGTTATGAAGATGGACGACAGAGCGCGGGACTGACGCCACCTGCCAAATCTTTCCAAATTTAAATCTGAACTTTGTGACTTGAACTAGTGGAA
Source organism: Sisyra nigra (assembly GCA_958496155.1). Lineage (NCBI taxonomy): Eukaryota > Metazoa > Arthropoda > Insecta > Neuroptera > Sisyridae > Sisyra > Sisyra nigra. The sequence goes on along the minus strand of OY292314.1, from coordinate 13,015,694 downwards.
GTAGCGGTACTACAATGTAATCTCGAAGAACGAGACTCGAGATATAATCATTATAGTTTCGATCATTTCAAATATTACTTGATTTGTATAAAAATTTTGATGTGTATATTCATATTTCTTCTTCGTCATTTTAATTTAAATTTAAATTGTCTGTGTTTGTCTTGTCTTGTCTTTATCTTACAAAACCACGTATTTACATAATTTTTAATTTCTTGTTTTTCACTTTTAATCAAAAACCAAACCAAACACAGGCCCAACGCATAAAACTACATGTTTTGTAAAAGTTAAAAATAAGTGCGTCATTCGTGTTCCCTGCTTTATGTCAAGAAATGTAGTTGAATTTTTTGTTAGAATTTTTTACATTTTGTTAGAAAATAGTGTTAATCAGTTTAATTTTTTAATGAATTGTGATGTGGTTGAGTATTTGAAGTGTACAAGTGTTTTTTTTTCGAAATAATATTTGGAATTTTTGTCAGGAAATGAATCGGAGGTTCTCCAATATGATTAAGGATAGATTTTTTTTACATTTACTACCTCAAAATGTCTATACTATCAACGTGCTTATATTTCTTCCTTGTCTTTTCAATTATAATTTCCACTGATTGTGTTTAGTTTCATATGATGTTATCTTTATCTAATCTAAGTTCAGCAATGAGTGCTTTTATTATTTTTCAATTTTTTAGCAAAAATAAAATCAAACGTCACCTACCATATTTCGTTAACCATATTTATTTTGTAAAAGTTGATAATTAGTGCATTTCACATGTTTTTGTCGTTTGTTCGTAGTGGCGTGATAGATAAAATTTTTTTAGTAAGGACAGTGTAGGAACTTCTCAGGAGCTCATAGGTATCCACTAGGACTAATGAATAAAATTAACTATACATATTTACATTTTTTTTTCATTCATGCAGAGAAAAAGAAGATTTTACAAAATCTTTCTCTCTGAATCCTTTAAAATGTGAAAAGCATTGTTTCATTCGTTGGTCTCACGATTTCCTATCAATTGACCTGAGAGAGTGCATGACTTAGAAAATTCACTTCAATGTGAGATTACTTCAGGTATAGTAGTCCTTAAAATAAGAAACGCAATCGTCCACAACTTTAAGAACAAGTTTTTAAAAACTTTTTAATACCTATTTAAATTTTCAACACTTAAAACGTTTCCCATTTATTATCAGTAGGTCTTTAATAGTTCTGTCAATAGCGTTATTGTCTACTACTACTAAAGAGCATAACTTTCCGAGTTTTTGCTTAGTTTTCGAGAAAAATTGGATTTTAGTAGCACGACTCCAATGCTATTTTTTATGGGAGTAACATTTTGTGAATGCGGCCATTTTTGGAACTACAACGTTTTGACAGCTGCTCGCAATTATTTTAGAAGTAGTAGCCGATGGTGCGGACCTCTGGGGTAGAGCTCCCAAAATAAAAATACAACCATCCCAACTTATTTTTCAAGAGAAATTAACAAGTTAGGTGTGACCATCACGTTGTTTTTAATCAAATTTGACGTTGTCGATGCGACTTTTAAAATTCGATATCTCGAAAACTTGAAAAATAGTATTCTTTATTTTTGATTTATTTTAACAAGATCTATATGGATCCGTTGTTAAATCTTGGCGCCCGGGAAATAACAATCTTATCCAATAATGTTCTGAATCTTCAAGTATCTTCCCAAAAAAAAATCTCTCTAAATTTTTCAAGTCATACCTTCCATACTTGAAAGTTTCTTTATAAAAAAGCATTTGGTTCATTCAATTTCATAAGGTCCTAAACAAAGGTCCCAAATGTTCATGACCCCCCAGAGAACAAGGTAATTACGAATTTCAAATGCTTATAAGCTTTGAACGCAAACTTATATCTCTTACCTATAATTTTGGAATCCATTGAAAAATTAAAAAAAAAAAACTAATAAGTTTGTAGTCATGTTTTTTCATTCCAAAATTGAGCTCTTTAATATTTATGGATAGACTAACTAAAAATGTAGACATTTTTAACTTTGAAATGATGAAAACCCGTAGATATGTTAAGGCTTAATTTTTGAATTACTTTTGAATAAGCCAAACCTTTATGATTATTAATTTGAATTGACTTGGGAATTACTTTTGATTTGTCAGCTCAATCCTTATCCTGTTCCGTAAAAAAATAAGTTAACGATAATTTTTATTTGAAATTTTGCTTAACAGAATATTATTTAAAAGCATTTACGAAATTTTATAAGAAAAAAATGAAAACAAATTATGAAAAATGTGGCTTCTAATCTATTAAATAATCGTACATATTGTATGGAGATAGCTTCTACGTTCCTGCATGAAAGAGTTCAAAGTTTTTTTTTAAAGCGTAACAACATTTGCTGTATTGTAATTTTTTCCATAAAGGATCTTCAGTGAAACTAATAACGTCTATTTTTTAGTTTTTCTGTGAACTTATGAAGATTCTCGACTTGCTTATAATTTACGTCTATAGTTAATATCTCACATTTTATATTGCTCATTGTTTAGTTGTTAATTATACATGACAAAAATGTTTAAGATCGAGGTTATAAAGGAATAGTTTGACTTATAGAAAATTTAACTTTAATTTACGTTAAAAAAAATAAAATCTGGGAAATGTGTGTTCGAAAAGTTTATGAAATCTACATTTAACGTTGAAAATGTCCTTGTTTATCCATAAATTCAAGAAAATGAATCGTCTACGCAACGTCCGTTACGAAAATGAAAAAGTTGTCTCACTAAGTGTCGCTGTGATAGTGCCATATGGGGCGTTTCAAATCTACTTTAAAAGGAAACAACTCGGTAGTTTATATGTTTTTCCGTAGATGAGAATCACGTTTAGTGTGAATAAATATTTTATTTTTGTTGATTTGCTCTTTTTACATGTTTATTAAAGTCTCCGAGGACATAAAGCTCCGTCTTATCTCTGGTCTCATTTGTACGTCTCGCTCGTTTTTCCCATATTTGATCAGTAACTAAAAATTGAAAATATTCAACGACTTCGTGAGCTTTTATTGTCGATAAAACGTCTTTTATGGTAAGTTAAAAATAGACGATTTTATTTAGGTGAAACTAGTTTTTTCCGAGTACAACGAATAAATCTTCGACGTGTAAATTCAAGGCTTGATGTAAGACTGTATAAAATATTTGTGTGAACGAAGAAACGGATAGAAAGGGTGCTATTTTACAGTGATTGCGGTTGAGGAGGTAACGTGACGTGATATCGGTGATATCACCCGAGTCACATGACAGTTCTGGCTAAGCCTCGTGATCCTGGCATGGCGCTAAACTGGAGAGTAACGACATCAACAAGATTTGTAGCTTCATTTCAAGGGATGTGATGACGTAGCGTGTGTGCATCACTCATGCCACATTTCCTTCAAATCCTTCGTTTTTCACACATCAAACGTCGTCCATATATTAGATTCCATACGCCTTCAATTTTTCATTTCTTCACCAACAACATACAAAAATTTAGTTTTCATAGTTTGTGTCAACTAAGTCAAAAAAATCTCAAAAATCTTATATATTTTCCTGTAAGCAATAAAGAAATTTCATTTATCAAAAATTAGATAACATAAAGCTAACATGCAGGCTTATATTTTTATATTTGGTTTCTATTTCAAATAATAATATATAAATATATACATATATATATAAATAAATATCTGTAAGAAAATAAAAACATCATTTCTTTCCTGTGGATAAAACCTTTCAAATATTTTTTGTTACGTATATTAAACAGTAATTGGTTATCAGAAAAAAAAAACATGGAAGAAAATCTACTATCAAACACGGATAAAACCAAAATGTATGATCGTAAGATTATAACAATATTGAAAGGACAATGAGAGTAGCTTTTCAAGAAAAGAATAAGATTTTCTTTTCCTATTTTAAGATATTATATTCAAAGGTATTGTAAGATTATTTTTGACAAATTTTAGTCTTTAATTTTTATCTTGACTACCTATCGAAAATTCTCTTAGTATTTTTTTGGTTATGAAAAAAAATACCTAGCTGATTTCTAATACAGTATAAATAAAATAAAGTGTGAGTATCGATAGCATCAAAAGTTTACTCAAGAGTACTTCAATTTTATTGCAACTAGCCAGGTTGATACAATTGAAAATCTTCAACTTCAGTTGTTGTCAATCGTTATTTTAGAACTCTTTTGACTCCTTAAAACGTTATTGAAATCGAGTATTTCAAAAATGAATAACAGAGAAAGCCTTATAGATTATACAAGAAAGCAAAAAGGAAGTGTTAGAAATTAGAGATTTTGTTACAGATTGGTCTAATTCCTTTGAGACTTCCATCTCAAAACGATTCTAGAATGCAATATGAGTGAAAAACTCGAAGGCTTTTTCATTTGAAATAAAAGCCTTTTCAAAATTAATTACAGTAAAAATTTTGACATGTTTCAATAATTTAATTCGTTCATCTTTCCCGAGAAACGAACGGTTTTTTATTAGATTCAACAGAGTATTATTATTGATCAATAACACACATATAATACACACAGCGCATAAAAAGGGTTCGCCACCCCACTAGTTATAGTCATCCTCGAAGAGAATACAGGATAAAGAGATGGGACACGATCCCTGGAGATGCGACCGTCCATAGTGCGACATACATTTGGCTGAGCGCACCGAGGATTTGAGAGCCGAAGGATATCACAGTCTTGGGAACAGCATTGGTCTCATTATTCTAACTCGAAACTTTTCCAGAACTTGTTTTTCAATTTCCCCAAACGTCGTTAATAACAAAACGTACTTTTTGTCCTTTTGAGATTATTCTCCGTTTCTTTTTGTCATCTTCTTCTATTACAATGCTCATATGTAAAGCGTTTTGATTTTTCCGCATTTAAAACATCATAAATTCGATAGTGGTTTTTAAAATATCATATTTAAATTAAGATAAGCCTTGAGTTTGTCTCATATTCGCTGAAATCAAAAAAGCTTTCAACGTTCTCACTACATTAACTTTAGAATGTACACATTTATCAATAGAAAAAGAGATGTCTGTAATCAGTGTATTATATAATCTGTTTCGAGCGATTAAGCAACATGTAAGAAAAATAAATCGATTGAAATGAAATCAAACTGAACAGTCTAATAATAATATTTTCTCTAACTAAACCGATCGAGACGAGCACGTATCCTGCACGTACAATCCTATAACCATATTGTATTGTAACTTTTTTAAGTATAATTGATATACTAATAAAATATAGTACTAACGATTTTGTTATCTTATAAATAAACCAAACTCAAAATTAATTAATGATGATGAAAATAATTTGATATAAATTTCATTTTGACGATTAATAAAACTTCTTCCGAGAGATCAGTTCCAATCACGTAGTTAATCTTTAATCAATGCGATGAGGCTAGTTTAAGGGATATTCAACTTCCTTATTAAATGTACTTCCTGATAAGCTAAGGTTTAAGAAGATATAGGGCAAAGTGAGTGATTCATAATTAATTTTTGTCCTAGAATGCGAATCGATAAATATTGATAGCTTACATTTTGATTTTATATACAAAAAGTTGTTTAAGTAAACGTTCTGAAACACCACTAATAGCCAGTATATAATAAAAGTTTAAATCTAATTTGGCTTGTTTATTTCAAACCAAATAAACTTTTCATTTCTACTTTTTTTACAATATTTTGTTACAATTTTAATATAAACCTTATTTCAAAAATAGTATAATATAAAACCAATTAAGAAAACATAAAAAGTCTAAAAACTTATTTTACGAGTACAATAAAATACCAAAAATAAAAATTGTTTATCTCTTAACCAAAAAAAATGTCTTCATGTTCGTTGATATGTTTGTACCTTGAAATGTTATAAAAGCGTATTTAAATATGACAGACTGTGTATCATATTTAATTAGATGCAATTAATTTCTAGCTTATTTACTGAAATGCAAGCATTTGTATGAGTTGAAAAGCTAAACTTTAAATGTAATAGCATCAATAGAGTTTTTTTTTTGAACTTGCAATTAAAATAAATTTAAAAATTGCCAATTTTTCGCTATGAATGATTTTTATTTCATGATTATTAATATAGTCTATGATATTTTTCAAAAATTTATAATACGTGTTTTTTGATCGTGCTTCGGTAAAATTAAGCTAGTATATTAATGAAAATTAAGTGAATCTTTACATGTTAAAACTTTAAAAATCAAAATTTGCATTTTATTGATGGTAAAATTGCTGGAACACTAACGTTTGTTAAAAATGAAATTTTGATACAATCTGATTAAATCCTCTGTTAATTTGCTATAACAATAACAGATTATAAATAATTGAATTTTTTTGTTTCAATGCATGAACTCATGAACGCTCATGAGTTATAAGGAAGGTATAAGTTTACAAACAGAGATAATGAAATAGGGAACTTATACTTGGGGTTCTCCCAATAGGCTTAATTAAAATAAAGAGTTTTAGAATTGTCAACAAGATACAACATTCTTTCGTATCAAAATAAGAATTGATCAACATCATAACTATAGAAAGGCATTATATAATGCTAGCAGCGTGGTTTTTTCCTCGGGACAAAGAAGACGATAGACTAGGTATATTCGTTGAGTACATAGCAAACCTTAACACGCATATATTATAAGTTTGTTCCTATTGTCCTTCCGATGATGTTCAAACACTACCAAAAAGAGAAAGAACAAGACAACATTGACCCAGAGACAAGAAAGATTAACTCAAAAACGTACGTACATAGGTCGATTCTCGGCCTAATGCGGCCAAGCGGCTGTAAGCTGAAACATTTCTTCACTCACTATTGTCTCTCTTTGTCTTTCTAGCAGCGTTTGGCATCAACGTATGGAAGAAACCTTATATATTACATTAATAAGGACTCAGTTGAAGTAATGCTTGTGTAATTGCATTTATATTTAACCAGAAAAAGTTAAGTTAGCAAGAAACATTTTTTTTTAATTAAACTATATGCCAAAAAATTGCTCCTTCAGAATCCGCAATTTCTCTAAGTGTAAAGTTATTAATTGATTTAAAATTAATTTTTCAAAAATTTGCTTACTAAAAATTAAAATTGCTGTACAACACAAAAAAGTCACTTTTTTAGTTTTTTTAAATTGCTCCTTAAATGCTCTTCCGGATCCGCAATTGCTCTAGGTGTATAGTTAATAGTTAATTAATAATTTAATTTTTTAAAAATTTTCAAACTATAAAAGCCAAAAAAATTTTTAAGTAACTTTTTTAAGTTCGCTACCGATTTTTTTCACTACGCAAGTAATCATTATGATTTTTTAAAATTCTCCTCGATAATCTGCAAATAAATTTACAAATCAATTAAAAATTTTAAATAAAGAATATTAGTACATTTGTTATTAAGTATACCAAAAATTTTTGAGTATAAACTTAATTCCCATTAAACCTTCCAACTCCAATCCGTCTTACCTTCCGATGAAATACACATGGAGCTCCTAATTCTTAATTTAATAGGATTTAAACGGACAATTCAGCTTTTCTGTTTAATTAGTTATGCCTCGGTCCTCTCGTCTAACGGATTCCTCAGTCTTAAATCGATCCCTCATCCTCCATTTGTCACACACAATTAATTTCCCTTAAAATCTATTTCCAACTACAATTCTTAACATTTCCAACTTAAAGTCTTGCTACCACAATACATATAACTGTATTTGTATTACAAATTGAAGCGATATTTCCTCACTGTGCAACTCAATTACCTAGACATTAATCCTTGAAACTGAGTTCTATTTAAAGGATTTTGTTTCATAAATGAAAACCTTCCCATACAAAGTCGCCGTTAATGACAAAAGCCCCGTTTCTCGGCCGATGTCTGGCTATCAACGCTCGGCCTATTAATAGGAATTTGTTAATGGGCCATATCTGGTTAATTGCCGGTCGCCGTCTATTCGATCATCATTCAATATTCGTTCGTCGGCCAACAATAGGCCGAAGCCTGGCTAAATAATTTTTTGCTCATGCGCAAATAATTAAAAGTTAGATGCCTTACTATAAACCCTAAGTACCCTGAGGGGGCCCTAAGTCACCCTGAGTTATACGTCACTTTGAGTCTATTATATTTGACTTATGTTTAGGGTGTAATATGTTTTAATATTATATAAAATAAGTTGTGTAAAAAGAAAAATAATTGATAATGGATCAAGCGTTTTTTTTTTTAAATAATGTGCTGAAAGGGACGAAACGTAATATGACAATTTAATAAAAATCATTGAACATTAACTAATATGCTATATTCATTCACAATACCATGAACATTTAAATTATAAATTAATAATGGATATGAACAAAATAAATCTATTTGAAACATAAACTTCAAATGCATTTTTTTTTCTCTGCAATTGCGTCAATTATTTTCAAATATTCGCACCATATAAATACTTTCCAAATGTGTTACAAAATTAACCAATGAACGCAAAGTATGAATATATTCTTCTTTTAAGTGCTATCTGGCGGTAAATTATTATACTTTTAACGGGTGAACAGGGGCAAGAGGATTCGTTTTGTTAACACAGAAATTGTCGTTAACACAATACAGTCGCATGGTAGTGTTTAAAGTGTATTATTGTATTTCAGAATAGTTTGTCTATTACTATATCGCCTGTTGATAACCAGTCTATTAAAGTCTCTGACTAAAGTAAGTAGTTCTATTTAATAATTGAATAATAATATATTCTCTCAAATTAAACTATAGATAATTTATATTTATTTGCCTGATAATCTAATAGTTTTCTCATAGTGTGAAATAATCAAATAAAAAAATATTAATAGTTAAATTTAATGTTACAGATGGAAGGATTTTATGGTAGAAACTCTACGCAGTCGTTGATTTTTTAGAAAATGTTGACGATACAAAAACCATTGATCTAATTCCATCCAAGTGGATTCTTATAGAAGAAAATGGCATTTTACTTTGTAAATATCCACCGGCTGATGAGTATCCTAAAGTTGATAAGTTTGCTGCAGACTTAAGCGATGCAAATGAAAATTAGAATAAATATCTAGTAGAAATTCTTTATTATGCAGGTGAGTCATTTAGTTATTTTTCTAGAGAATTTTTTCTCATCCTAAGAATGGTTTTACAGATAAAATTTTTTTTCATACCCTTATGAAAATAAATCTCCTTTTTTCACCTCTTATACTATTTTAGTTCTAACTCCTTCACTCACAAATATTGTGCCTTAAAAACAATTTTATTTATAATTGATTTTGCATATTCTAGATGTTGTAACTGAGAAGTTTGAGGATGCAGAGGAATCTAAAAATTTCACTGGTAAATTAGCCCGATGGCTTTCTGGTTGGGTGGACCGTGAGAATGGGCGATAAGAAAGAGGATCTTCATTATAAACCACCAAAAATTCCCTTTTAATTTTAGAGTGCGTGTTATGTACGCCAGGTTTAAAATGCTACTTTTGTATTAATTATTGATTTTGTCTGATTTTTTACTAAGATTGTATGTATTATAAAGTGAATAAATGATTGTATCATAATAATCGTTGAGCTGATTTTATATCATTTTTTTCAGTATTTAAGTAGTTTTATTAATTTATAATATTTGCCATTAACGGTCCAGTAATTTTTACTGCAGTCGGCCGATTGTTGGTTTCTATTAACGGCCCTGTTACCTTTGCTTCAGTCGGCCGATTGTTAATCGCCATTAACGGCCCGGTAACTTTTACTGCAGTCGGCCGATAGTCGACTGTCATTAGCGGCCCGGGGTTATCATCCAGCCGGCAACCGTACTTGGGCCGTTAACAGTTGCCGATGTTCGGCCAACAACTAGCATCTCTGGCTAAGCAATGGGCCATTAATGGCCCTGTCGCCAAACTTTGTATGGGTTGTCAAAGGATAGATATACGCTTGAAATGGAATATAACTAGTTAATAAAATATGAACTTATAAGAGTTTAAAATATTCAGTTTCAATTCGTTGATAAAATCATTTTGATTTCTCCGCAGTGGATATTTTGATTTAAACGGTTGTTAAACGTTTAAAAAACAGGAAGGAAAAAGTTTAATGACTTTGCCGCATTGAACGATTATCTCTAATTTTTTTCTTCTCGTTAAGTTTAGCTTGAGGGAAGTAAATAAAGTCATTGAACTCGGTTAATCGAAATTTTTTTTAAAAGCATGTCTCTATTTATTTTTAATAAAATAAATTTTGTAGTAACACAAAATCGTTTAAATCGAAAAAAATGAAGATTGATACGAACGTGGTACGTTCCTGAAATATTAACTCATCGTCTAAATGCGAGATTTGTGAATGTCGGTAAGAATATACACTGACAATAAAATAAAACATTAAATAATAATCTAATACAACCAACGAAAGGACATTGAAATGTCGTATATTCGCCGAGAAAATATAGCGTGAAGTCACGCATCTGAAACATCTTTTACGTCTTTATTGCTGGAATAAAATTCAATAATATACATTCTTTGTCAGATACGATCATGAAACATATCAACATTCATTTGATTCCCTAGAAAAATGTTCTTCTGTCACTGTTAAAGCTATCTCTGACTATGAGAATTATTACGTTTTTATGTCATTTTATGATGGAAATGCGACGGTCACGTCGACAGACAATTATAAAAGAGCTTAAGGTAATTTTGATTTGGCGCACGGAAGGTCCAGGACTTTTCGATTCGTTGCCTTTTAAAATTTTACCGGAGGCGAAGCGAGTGTGATAATAAAAGGATTTGTCTTGGAATGAATTGGTCGCGTTGGAGTTTTTAAACTTGATGCCAGTGAAATAAGTTCTTGTTGGCGAGACAACGCTTATCTCTTGTAATTAGAAATGCTACGTGATTATGGCATGACTACGAGAAGCCTTGAAGCAAAGTCTGTCAAATAGTTTATAAAACTATCTTATCTTAGACTCCCTAGTTCTTAAATAAATTTCTTTACATTATTTTCATGTCATCTATCAATATTTAAGATAACGTTTTACTTTTTGTCTTAAATCGAGTAATAATACGAGTACAAGTAAAAAAAAATGTTGTTCTGCGTTTTTATATACGACTAGCTGATACCCACGACGTCGTCTGTGTAGGTTATTATGTTTAGAACATATTTATTTTACAGAGGAAAACATATAACAAATAACCGGAAAGAACTTAGCGTAGACCGTTTTTAACCATATGCAAACAAATTGCTCCTTCAGAATCCGCTATTGCTCCAAGTGTACCTATAGTTATTAGTTAGTCAATAATTAATTTTTAAAAATTTTTAAATTCAAAAATAAAAATTGCTATACCTATATAGGCTAGTCAAAATTAACATAAAAAATAGCTAAATTCGCAAAACATGATGTATCTCTGATTTTTTAGTATGTTGTTTGGACCCATTAAGGTTATGTATTCTCAAGTTTGCAACTCTCAAAAAGTTGTGGAAAAATTTTTTATAGAGGCAAAACCGTGAAAATTTTGACCTTGTTTCAGATTCTGCTTGGTATCTTCTAATCTATGCATTTTTATTCGAAAGCTATTCTATACGTTTTTTAAGAGCGTTAAATTTGTTACAAACTAAGCTCAACCGGAGCTCTGCAGGGCAATGGGTTACCAAGTTACGGCACTTTGAAAATAGGCCAGTTTTTTGGAAAATTAAAAATTTTAGTTTTCGACCTTTTTTAGATCGAAGTTGCGTCGAAACCATTGATCCTACGAGCAAAACTTATTGAATATAATTTGTATAAGATTTAATTATCTTTTAATTAAGAGCAAAGCAGAACCTATTAGCCTCGCAGTTCTCTCACAATCTTAGAGAACCCATATAAGGTAAAATCGCTTTTTGGTGGGTACTCCCGTATTGGTGGATCGTCGATTTTCTTGAGGTTCGTCACCGTTGTCCTCTTTATTGCAGTTTTGCACATTTCCCCAGAGAAGGTAGCACACATCGCAGAACATCTAAGCTCTGCTTTCAGTCTAGTGCAGTCACTTCTCAGCACCCCTTCTTGCATTTGCAAAAGAGAAGTCTTAGGAGCTCTGCGGGGGTAGGAGCTTGCCGACTGGAAATGTAGAGGAGTCCAGTCGAGGTAATACATTTTTAAAAATCATTTCATATTGCAAAAAAAGTGTTTTGGTACATTTCTGGGAAAATAGGATTTGAACTTTTATGGTTTTTCTCAATGATTTGAAAAAATCAAAGATACAACATGTTTTGCAAATTTGTTGTTGATTTTGACTAGGTTAATAGGTAAGCCGAAATAATCAATATTTTTTTTTTCAAAAAATTGTTTCTGAAATGCTCTTTCCGGGTCCACAATTGCTCCAGGTGTATAGTTAATTAGTATTTCAATTTTTAAACTATTCATATAATAAGATCCAACGGAAGTTGATGACGTCATAGTACAACAATACATATATAAATAGTTAAAAATAATTAAATTTAAAAATATTGCAAAATTTTTTATCAATTATTTGCGTGATAAAAAAGCAGATAGAGAGCTTAAAAAATTCAATTACAAATTATTTTGTGTTTTATAGCGATTTTAATTCTTCAGTTTGAAATTTTTTTAAAAATGTTACGATTAATTAACTATTATCTATTCACCTGGAGCAACTGCTGGTCTGGAAAGAGCATTTTAGGAGCAATTTGTAAAAACAAAAACTCAAAAAAGTGACTTTTTTATATTTCTCAGCAATTTTAATTTTTAGTTAAATTTTAACAACTTTTTGGAAAATGTATTATTAATCAATTAAAAACCATACACTTGGGGAAATTGCGAATTTTGAGGGAGAAATTCTTGGGCATAAGGTTTAATTAAAAGAAATGTTTCTCGCTCACTTAACTCTTTCTGGTTAAAAAATATATGCACTAATAAAAGGGACTGTTGAAATGTTATTTGATTATTGTAAGGGTTGTAACTTAAAAATGTATTTTTATTTGTATTTACAGTAAATAATAAAAAAAATGCTTTGAGAGAATTTAAGAAAAAAGCTACAAAAAATATTTAAAAAAATGCTTAACAAATAGAATTCAAAATATATTTTATTATTTAATTCTGATATCTCGCTGATCTTGCTTTAAGTCTACGCTCAAATATGAAATAATCAGTAGGGAGTGGAAGGAGAAACATATTCTCCCCAACCCATGCGCATTAGATCGTTACCCAACTTTATCAAATCGACGAAAAATCCACCGCTTAATGCGTTTTGCTTGTAAAAATCGCATTTCTTAAAAACTTTAATTACTTTGTTTTTAATGAAGATTTCGTGAGGATTCTTTTTTTAGATAAGGACCAAGTATGTAAGAAGTAAAATAAAAAGAAAATGATAGAAATCTATCCATTAGTTTTTGAGTTAAAAGCGAACATTGAAAACAGCTATCATTTTATTTATATAGATTTTAATACTGCAGCAATTTAGAAAAAAATATTTTCGTCTAAAATTTCTGCTTTTGTTAAGGCATTTTTCTTATTTTTATATTTTTAAGACATTTAAGACATTTTCTTAGTGCGTCATTAAAATAGAAAGAAGTTATTTTTTTAATCTTAAAGACTCAAGTCGAATTTAAATTACCTACTTTGATTTGTACTTACCAAGTTTGGCTTGCCAAGGCTGCCAAAATATATAATTTTAAAAAAATATCATTTTTGCAGCTTCTTGTTGCCATTTTTGACTTCAGAAGAACAATAAAAATTTTCAATAGTATTAAAGTCTGTAGTTTTAAGTAAGGAGAATGGTACACTTTTAGGATCTTTCATATATTCATCCCATAATTCTCAACATATTTTGTTCTTTGTTCATTTTAAAACTTTCATTCTCAATTTATCATTGTGCAAAAACAAAAGTAATTTTTCTTTATTTATTTTTTATTCTTTTACGTTTTATAGGTAAAAATCAAGTAAATTAAACTCATGTTAATGTTAAGCATTGAGGATTTATTTTTTTAGATGGTAGACGTATGAAGAAACAAGATTTGCAATGAGGGAATTTTCCTCTAATACAACCGTCATGAATTACTGCAAATATCGTACCTCAAGAATGAACTTTATTGGTGGAAACAGTAAAGGAAAAGACGTAATTTCAAATTACGCTCAAATCAATAGTACATTTCCTTCAAGGTCTGTGGCATTACGATGTCGAGTCGAGATGTGAGTCGCACCCTTATCAGTCCCGTTACCGTCACCGTCTGTTTTCTTAACTGGCTACTGAGCAGAGACTCGCCCCATTTGCGATCTTCGTTAAGTTCAATGGAATCAAGCTTTTTCTTTATTTGACCCGCTGGAGCACACGGGTGGTGTGTGGAGATCTTGATGAAGGTAAGCGGCGATTGACTATTCGAGCGAAGCTATTTGAAATTCAGAGGCAGTAGTGGCTCGACTCTTCGCCAGACAGATGTTTGCTGTTACATCGTTTTCAAACAACACTTTTTTATTTATAGGTATACTGAAACCTCTCGCAAAATTAGTGCACTTTCTCCAATAAAATCCGCTTTGACCTACATTAAGATCGGTCGATCCGAGGCCAACAGCAGGACACACGAGGTAGAAACGATCGAGAACAGCTAAATAAATTCAGTCGAGAATACAAGTGGCCTGGTTTATTTTCGCCTCGTGGGAGGTGAAAATAATGTTAGCTATTGAAGTTACCGACATTGGGGAATGCTTTCAATTCATCTCTTCGTCGTGTATTGGTCCCAATATCAATATCACATTCTCGCCCCTTACACCAAATGAAAGACTCAAATATTTTACTAAATAATATTATGTATATAAATAAATTCGCCGACTATTGAAATTCTTTTTCTAAATAAAACACAGCATCAACTGCATTTATTTTACTATTTACTTGCAATTAAAAAGGATGTCCAATTGTTCAACTTATAAGTTTACACAGTGTTGCTTAATCTTTTATAGGTATCTATATAGAGGCTTAGAGGACTGACACATTATAAGAGTTGGAAAAGGAATGAAGATATCATCTTAATTCTTAGACACATATGTTTGTAGTACCTACAAATAAAATATCCGCTAAGACCGTTTTTGAATTTTCAAGTCTAAGGGAATGAGACAAAGAATGACTTCTGAATTATCACCTATCAACCTTAGAAAATTATTAAAGTGAATACAATGTAGTGAGAACTATAATATTAAACGTTTCTTAAATCTTTAATTTAAGGGATATATCATAATTTACTATTTTATATAAACTCTGTGAAATAATTGAAAATTGTATGATGGGGCGATTCGTTATGTTCATACTGTGTCATATGTTCATACTAAAATTAAAATAAAAATGTTTTTGAGGAACTTTAGTTTATTTATACAACATTTTATTTGTTATAAATCTTTCTTTTAAGGGTTTAATCAATTTACAAAAGCCTAAAAAAATTCAGTAGGTACATGGCTTTTGAAATTCTGTTTTCAATACTGTGTTTTAAATAAATACATTTTTTTGCTCTTGATTATTTATGCTTCTAATATGTTCAGATTTGCTCTTTTATTCAGACTATGTATATTGAATGGGAAGAAATATGAATTTTTTTATGGTAAAGTTGGCCCGCGTACAGTTCCAACCCGGCTGGCGAGATTTTTAGAAGAATTAATGAACAAATATTTTCAAAAACAAAATTTTTAAAAATAGCGTGTACCCGAAATTAAGTAAAAAGAAGAGATTTAAAATTGAATTTTCGATATAATGCATCTTGTTAAATTACTAACACCACACCATAGAAAATTATAACATCGATTAACCACAATGGTCCTTTGACAAAACGTATGTATGTCTTACTCTAGCCCCTGTTACCCAAAAGATTGTCCACCTAAATAATAGAATAATTATACAAAACTGATTGCATTTTTAAGTTTAAAAACTGTTTTTATAACGACTCCTTATTTATTTTTTCAATAATAAATTATTTTATTTTACCTTTCCAAATGTAATATTATCAATGCAGGTTAGATCAGCTGTTTACTTTCAATGGCGTCTATGGAGTAGCAAGAGAAATGCTACCTTAGCGCCGTTAGCGTCAATTGCTGAAGCTTCGAATCGCTCAGATTGGCACAGATGGCAGCCATCTTTGTACCAATTTCAAAATCCTTGCAGCACATTGCTCGAAATCGAATCACGTGACCCAAATCGCTGGAAAGCGAGCGATGCATGAGATTGCACCTTCAATGGAGTGAAGTTGCCACGAAATTCAAATAGTCCATATTCATGGGGCGGACACTTTAATCAGGAGGGCGGTTTTTCTGAATTTTAGTCCGATGCTTCAAACACAGATGGCGGCAAAATCTTCTACTTGGTTCAATTTGAATTGATGCATTACGCGCTTGCGTTGTGATTTTGCTGACGCCCCTATGAACGAAGCGTCGTACTAATAGTCGAAGACTGACTGAAACTTGACTGACTTGACATTTAGCACGTTTTCTCCATTTGTGTAATAAATTCATTTTTTGAACTATTTAATGTCTGAAAATACCATTCAAAGAAAGCTGGTTTCTTTACAAATTGTCGGGATCATTTTCTGGTAAAAAATTAATGAATGCCATGAAAACGAAGCTCAATAGAGATTGCCAAACCAAGTAAGTAGCTACTTTTTAAAGGAAATTTCCTATTGTTATTACATTCTGATAATTAAATATATATTATTTTAAACAAGCCTGTGGCAAATAAAAAAATTGTTGTAGGAGTTGGAGAGGAAGCTGAGATGATACTCGATCATGACGTAGTTATTAAAATAGTTCAGTTTAATGAAATTGTCGATGTGTGAATGATTAAATAATTTCAGAATCCCTGATAACAAAGAATATTCATGGAATGCAAACGTAATGGTCATCACCAAACTCCAAATAGTTTGATAACAAATACTGCAAAATTCGATAAAGGTAATATTTTATTTAATAACTATATTTTTTTTTTTGCAATTGTTAATTTGTTTGTGAGTATTTCTTATGTAATATGCATATATTTTTTCAAAATAAAATATTGAAAATGTAATAAACGAATAAATTATTTGAAATTTAAAAATAAATAAACCAAAAATTCAAATTACGCACATTTAGTTAAGAGCGCCGACGCTGGCGCCCCTATGAACGAAGCGTCGTACTAATACCCCCTCCAGGTACCTGTTTTCCTACTGAGTGTCTTCCCCCTGGTCCATAAACACTGATTCACTAGAACTGCAGTCAATTCTGTTGACTACCGGGCTTTTACTAGTATTTCATATCAGGGTCATATATTTTTGTGTAGCAGTATAATGTAACGCTTTCTAAAACCGCAGACGATTAGTAGATATGAGCATAAATTTTTTCAGTCCTCATTAGCATATCCATTAAATTGTTTTTTAAAATTTGTCTTTTCGAAGACAAAATTAGTATCCGTTTAACTAATAAATAAATTTTAAAATTTATACGTTTTAATAATTTCATTTTTGAAAACTGAAGAAATTTTTAGTTCAGATCAAATGCAATATGTTTTATGGTTTTCGTAATCAGGCATAATTTCTGGGTCATTTTTTTGAAACCCAAGTAAAATACTAAATGTATTCTCAAATAAAAATTTATTTTTATTTCCTAAAGATAAAACCCCGTCGAAGATATTAACATTTTGTAAAAAACTGCATCTTTGGAACGTCAAGACTTGGAACTGTTTTATGATTTGAATATATTAACAATTTTTATTTTCTCGTTGTCATTTGTTTTTATGCCCTTAATATTTTATTGAGACATCTGCATAAAACAAGGCAAACATATAACATATATTTAATAATGCAGATGAAATTTATTTATTACATCAGTTTATCGTACACGAAATTAATCTAATAAGTACAAAAGCTCCACAAAAAAACTTTATGACATAATCTCATAAAGGGCGAAAGGAACAAAAACAAATAAAGTACAATTCAATCTTGTATGGAATCGTTAATAATGAGCATAATATCCCAGATTAGATTATTAAGCGTGAATTTTTCATGGATATCATAACTCAAATCCGCCATATCATTTCCTCGTTGACATTAAGACGAGCTTTATTTCATACTCGCTCGTTTCCGTCTCTATTTTAACCACGAACTACATTTCCTTGTAAGTGTATATTTTTCTTGCTTTCTAACTTAGTTATAAAAAAAGTATTTATGAAAATATTGTTTTATATACGTTGAAATAAAATTTAAAACGAGAAAATTTTGCTGAATGGCTTGAAATGTTTTTATTGGACGGGCGATTTTATGGCGTTTGTGAATAAACCATTTAGAATGGCTTTCTTGCAGCCAGGATGATATAACGCTGACCATTAACTCAGAAGGAAACTCTTGATCCGAATAAAAGTATACATGAGCTTGAAATGTGCATCGTCTTTGTAATTTACATTTCCCATTCCAACTCATATATTTGCTCGGTTTCGACGTAAATGAACCGGCTATTTAGTTCATTACTATTCCGAATTATTGATTCACTCGTCCCTTTTCTGTTGATATCTCTTGCAGTTGAATTACATTTCATATGCATTTCTTGCTAATTGCAATTACAAATATTTCATTTTCCCCAATTACATTCAATACACAAGTTAAAAAGTTAAATCAAATTGATAACTCCCTTGGAGCTACTAACTCGAAACTTTTCCTAGTCGAATCTATACAATAAGGCATAAATGAGGCGAGCGGATGAAGAGGATGAGGGCATACACTTATACTTACACAAAAAGTGTCATAATTTATCCTTAGGTACATTACATGCATTCAGAGAACGCTAGAGCTGAGACTTTCATACAACTCGCGTAGTATTTTCATCTTGGAAAGTTGGCAAACAAACATCGCTATATCAGAACTTTCCAGTTTGTTAGATAAAGTCAACGAGAACTTTCTTTGACTCGGAATGGTTTGTATTCTCGTCGTATCTTCGATTGTTAGCACTTTAGCGTTTTTGACGTTTCGTTAAGAATCGCATTTTTGAAACAGATTTTATTGCAACATTGGTTTCTTGTTTCGTTTCCGCCATAATTTCAAAGCTCATCCTCAATAAAAAGAAAACTAACATTCTATGAGCATCAAATTGAAACGTATCTTTTTAAATAACATGTCAAAAAAAAATTAATTTTAATTTTTAATGGAAAAATGTATTTTCGGAAATTTGTAATCTTTTCAAACGCCGTTTACGTCATCAATTACACCTATCAAATTCAAACAAAAGCTCGCCAAAGCTCGCCGAAAACTGAAAAAAACAGAACAACAAAATACTAAATAAAACAAATACTGCCAGTCAAATATTTCCCGTTCTACATTTTAATTTCCGGTTATATACATCGATCGTTTGAAGAATCGTTAAATTCTATTTAACCCGCTAACTTCATAGCTTAAAGCGGAACGCAATATTAAACAAATTAAATATTTGTTAAAACCGAACAAACAAAATTTTATTTAAAACCCAAATATCTAATATTTGTGCATTTCCATTAAAGCATTCGAATGCCGAAATATTAGATATTTGATTCAAAAATTCGATACGTACCAATAATATGAAAAAGGGGTCTTGTTTGCTGTGTTCTCTTGTGAAAATATTCGTTCAACAAAAATACATCGCCAAGCTAAATTTATTTATCGTCTTTATCCGTACTTACCTCATATGACTAAGTTTTTATAACTTACCAGATTACCTCGTAATAGAATTACAAAAAAAAGAATTTCAGAAGATTGATATTTTAGAAAAATACTGTAAAAAAAGAAAAAAAATTATTTTTGAAAAAACTCCTCTTAAGTTGAAATGCTTTTTTTCTTATGATATTCAAAAATTGATTGTGTATATTTAAAAAAAATAGTTCCAATACAACCTCTTAATGTCAATATTAAGATTTTCCTCAATCCATTTTTACATTTCCCATATAAAATTAGAACAGATCATTGAAACAACAATCTGAAAGAAAGGATTTACATGAATTTTTACACTATAGAAAAGGTTCTACGAACGAGGTTAGAAAAAATTAAAATTTTTTCTGTGTTTTTTTTGAACTCTGATAACTTTGAAATGGTTTACCTGAGAAACTTTATTCTAAGATTTTTTTGTAAAGCGTGAAATTTCTTTTTAATTTCTATTTTTAGATTGCTGTTCCGATCAGCTTTTAAAAAGTTATGGAAATTCAAAATTAAACTTTTTATTTCTTATTTTTTTGAAAGGAAAATGATAAAATAGATTGAGGCAAAGCTTAATATATTAAGTGCTCATTTTGGCACCAAAGTTAGTAAATACTAATTGTTAGACGTCATCATAAAGATTTTTTTTGAAACATATGTTAATGTAGACTCAATAAAATTGAGTTTGTGGATTAAAAAACTACAACAACAAAAAAGCTCATTAGCCATAAGTAGCCTAGCCACAAAAAGCTCTTTATAACAAAATATATCAAACGTCAACCTAATTAAATGAGAAATATTTATAAAATATAACAATTATTGTTTGTTTATTAAGTTTGCATTATTTTAACACTCAAAATATTATTATTTAAAGATAAATTACTGAAGCTTATTTCAAAGAAAAAGTAATTTTTGTTTGTAGTTGATATCTGATAAACTATTTTACATAATAAACTTAATTAATTTAAGCATAACATTTAATCGTCTTTAGTTCTAATTCTTTTAGTGTGATAAGTCTCCCCTACTTTCGTGTACACTAAGCGAGAAATTTCAAACGTTTTAATATGCAAATGAAAATTAGAAATAATTCCGTTATTATTCGTGTTACACGATATTAAATATAAGCACGTCATGTTTAAGATTGTAGAAATTTATAGCTCATATTTCAGAATAAATCAATTTTGGTTTAAGCACAAAGCAAATCATATTACATTAAATGTGAAACTTCGTAAATATTACTAAAATTATAACTTGTGTGGAGTAACCGTTAAGATATCTGCCCACACTGACCTACAACGGTAACCTACAGTAGGCGTGCGTCATTAAGGTTAAGTATAACTTAATGAGCCAAAATAAATTTGATAGTAAAAAAATTAAACTTACTGTGACATTTTCCAAAAACAGTATTAATGATTGTCTGCGATTAAAACGTTTATCTATTCTCATTTGAATTAATATCGATCGTTAAAGATCGTATCTATACCTTTTTTTACATTAAAAAATAACCTCTCTTCTCCGATACTTACGTATATACACAAAATATAATCTTTATAAGAATTTTTACCTACCTGAAAATGTTAAGATTTCCTGGAAATCACCAACAAGAAATTTCAAGGCTTACAACACCTTCATTCCAAGCCTTTTATAATTACAATTGTATATTGAATTATTATACATTCCATTCAAAAGAGGAAGTCTTATTATAATTTTAAGGCAATTTCATTTGATAGGAACAAAGTCTAATCAAACCTGGCTACGGTTATTAGGCTTACGCAAAATAGATCTACGCCCCAATCCTCCTAATTTGAAACAGTCTAATTAACAAACGGTAAAACGCCAACATTCTGTAATTACATTCCATCCAAGGTGCGTTATTTTTGAAACTTGTATGAGCTTTCGAAAGTCAAAGAGCTATAAATTAAAATGGAATGTGTTTGATTTAAAATTAAACGTTTTGATGTACATTTTAATCATTTATTATATTACCAAATATATCAACACTATATATTATGTAACCTGTACATTGCCTCATTAAAATAAAACTTTTAAATAATTGCTAGTTAAAATAATTTTACAACATTCTATGAATAAAACATATTTCTTACATATATTTAATATCGATCTAACACTTAATTCACTCGTTTAATAAATATTTTTATTTATATTAATATTCAAAGTGTTTTTATCCTTTTTCGCTAAGGAATTATTTACAGGAAGTGTTTTGTGCAATATTAAATCTAGATTTATATAAGTCTTATATGAGATATAAGAGATGAAAGAGGAAATTTTCACTGATTTTAGTATCAGAGTTCAAAAATTGTTCACTGTGATATTTTGAGACACTAAATTTTTTGTTGAATATTTATATTGCTTCATGTCTTTTTCTTATAATTAACTTGAAATTATACCCTGTTCATTTGGTTTAAATTAGGCAACAGTTTCACTGGACGTGACGTCCTTAACGTTGTCCTTTCGTCAAATTTCTGTTGCCTCTCCGACATAACCCTCGTCGGGACTTTCAGTAAGCACTTCATGCACGTGGTGAATGGAGCTTCCAGGACCTAATTTTGCGGCAGAGTTTCGAAACGAATCTTTTTCACCGGAGTCTGTTTGCGCGGCAACATTGCAGCGCTTAGCAAGAGCCGGACGAAGCGAGGGCTTTGGTTCGGCTTCAATGAATCCTGTTGAGGGTAAGCATGGTGGCCAGTGGGGTTGTTCTTGTCGGGGACTGGTACAACATGAGGGGGTGGTAGAAGATGCATCTTTTGTCTTGTAGCCTTCAGGTGGTGATGGAATGAAATTTTCAGTAGTAAATGCACAGTTAGGTGGTTGGAAGTGAGGCTGAGCGCAAGGGTAGCCTTCTGCGGTATACCTGACATCAGTTGAGGGGTTGTAGTGTTCGTAAGCAGCAGGGTGAGACGAGCGAGAGAGAAATTCCGCCTCTCGAGAATAACGAATGCTTGGTGACGCCGCTGTTGAGAGCTTTTTGTGTGGCAGGGTGCGATAGAAGTAACTAGTGTCGGCTGCGGGGACATGAATTGGTCGTTTTGGTAAGCCGTAATCGACAGGGTAGCCGTCATTATCCATGAAACATCCTGGATTCAAATGAACATCAGCAGCGTGTTGATAAAGTTCATGACTTCCACCGCGAGGGAGAGTCGCAATTCCGCCAGAATACATAACAGTGTCTTGCCATTGTACACGACGAGGATTCGGTTTATTAGCTTCAAATTCATCAATTATATTATCCATCGCTTCTTGATAGCTGTTATGTCCACTGTTATCGGTTCCTTCTTCTACGATAGCTTCACCTTCTCGACGTCTTCCTTTACCAACACTTTCTGTATCATTTATAAGATCAGGATTTTGATCTGCATGGAAATTTTTCACTGAAGGAGGACTTCGAAGTTGTTTCGCCGCACTAACAGTCGAAACATCACTTATCATTAAAGTTCCTCCAGCAAGAGATGCATATAACAACGCATCATGTTCTCGTTCTGCAACAGAAACGCCCCCATTAACCTTAATCGGTTCATTTATCTGTTCAGCATTGTCACTTAAAACTGAACATTTGTTGATATTTTGTTGACCTTGCAATGCAACTTCTTTGCTACAATCTTTCTTTTTACGAGTTGTTTTATTTCTTCGACACTTTATAATAGCAATGATTATTCCGATAATTACAAGTATTGCAAGACCTGCAGCTCCCGAAGCAATTGCAATAAAATATTCCAAAGGAAATGGAACGATTATCACGACTGGTTCTTCTTTGACAATAACCCGGATGGTGTAGTTAGAAAGAGATTTTCCAGCAGAGTTTTCTGCAGCACATATGAAAGTACCGTTGTCTTCAGCATTTGTGTTGTAAATAAAAAGTTCACTTCTTTTTTCAATGGTACCTTCTTCGATATAATACAACAAGTGGTATCCAGGAGCGATTGTTGTATCGTTTTGTAAGAGTTGCCCTTGAAACCACCAGGAGACGTGGGCTTCTGGTATCGCTGAGACTTTGCAGAGTAATGAAACGTTTTTACCTTCACCGATTTCAAGATAAAGAGTCGTCGGTGAAATATCGGGAAGACAAGCTAATTCGTCAACGTCGATAGATTTGATACTGCGTCCCGCTAAACGTTTTGGTCGAGCACAGGTAGGTTCGACAGCATGAGGTATATTGAAATTTAATAACCATGTATGAAGATCAAGTAAACGACAGTCGCAAGCCCATCGATTGTGGTGCAAATCGATTCCATGTAAGGAAATCGGTAGAATATCACCACCACGAATAAAAGTGAGTTTGTTTCCATTGAGCTTGAGCCATTCCAAATTGTTGAGTCCAGTGAAGGCTTCGTCTTCAACAGTTTCGATTTCACAATTGCTGAGTTCGAGTGTGTTGAGATATGAGAGCTCATGAAAAGCAAAGCTTCGAATATGTTTGATCGGATTTTCGTTAAGAATGAGTCGCATCAGCGACGGGTAGTCGGCAAAAGTAGCCGAAGGAATGGCTACGAGAAGATTTTCCGACAAGTCAAGCTCAACTAAGTTGGTTAAACCGGCGAAAGCGCGATCGTCAATCTTTATGATCTTGCAACGTGGCATGTATATCCTTTGCAGATTAATCAAGTCCATTCGCTTAAACCTTTCCTTTTGTAACGCTTGAAGATTATTCCCGGAAAAATCTAGTACTTGAGTGCCTTGATCCATTCCGTCAGGGATTGTAATAAGATCCTTGTTAGAGCACTCAACCGACTGTTTACCACCCTTCCATTTACACACGCAGGGTGGTGGACAAGCGATTGCCACGAATACTCTCAACATAACAACAAAAACGATGAATCTAATTCTATCCATTTTTTCTCGTTGTTAAATTGAAATTTTTGAAAATCTTAGTCTTCAATCCCGTCTTCCATCATCAAATATCGTAAAAACGATCGCATCATTTTTTCTTTCACCACACAAATCGAATTAGCAAATCGTATAAATCTGCAACAAAGAGAAAAATCGTTTTAAAAATATGATTTAAAAGACAATAAATTTAATTTGAACAAAATCAACTCGGTATTACAAAAGGGTTTTTCAAGGGTTTTAAGTCTGAGTGGCCTGGAATCATTAATCGTTCCGATAACAAATGGCTTTACTTTGCCAAGTTCACAGACTATTACGCTTCGTGTAGACATTGTCGCTTTGTTTTCGAAAATGAAACAAACCCGACTCAAAAAATCTCGTTTTACCATATTATTTGAAAAAAGCTCGAGTGAAACAATGAAACAGACGTCGAATGAAAATTAGGTCGTTGTAATGGGGAGCTCGTTTCGTTCGAGATGACTAATTATAAAAGTTTGTAATTGTTAAATTCGAGTAGCTTTGAAAGAAATATTTGAAACATTTCGCTAGTCTTAAAATGAACTTGTTAAATATATTTTCTAATTAATATCAATCGGAACAAACAAGGCAAATAACTAATGAAAATTTTCAAGGGATATTTCTTTTTTAAATTTTGGGTCGTTATAAAAATAATTGTAGTTTTAAAGTGATTAATCAAAATAATTTACGTGTTGAACTTGTCGTGGAACAGCTTAATTTTCCGTGTGAAATTTCGTGAAAAATTGCTTTTGTCAAAGTGGAATTATGAGTGATAAATATTTGAAAGGAAGGATTTGGTTAGTTAGAAGCAAATGATTAATGTTGGCTCGAGTAAACTTGGAAAAAATTCCAACTTCTTAGTTACACGAGCGATTTTTTGAGTGTAACACATCTGGCAACACTATAAATAGACAAGCGCGACAAAAAAATTAATGAACGAAATTATTCATATCTGAAAGTCGCTAGAAATATTCTTGTAAGATTTTAATGACCAAAGCTGGTAGTTTTCGGTGATAATAACATGTTATTTGGGCCGAAACAAATTGAGGATAATAATGGTTTGGAAGCTGCCCAAAACATTTGTCGTCAAGGGGGAATATTGACAGTGCCAAATCCCGCGGTGAAATTATGAGCCGCTATTATAAGCCACATGAAAAGCTCCGGACGCCAATCGATAAAACTTGTCGAAACACTAAAGCTAAATTGGTTCGACTCGAAAGAAAAATTATGTTCACACATTTAAGATAACCGGCCCATTTTTTTTTTTGAAAATTGCATTTAATTTATAACATTCCTTCGTGACGGAGCTTACCGGAAGATTTTATCATACGGAAAAAAATACGAACGATAAAACTGAAGTGAGAGGCATATACAAAATGTTTTTTCAAAGATATTTTTAAGTAGGAATCTAAAGAATTTGAATCTAAGAAAAGCATGTTATTTTTTTCTCTTTTTATCCTTGAAATATTAGAATATAGTTAATATATCGATTTTTATTTTATTAAATTTTCTTAGTACCTTTTTCATAAATAAAGTTTTTTTTTGTAGAATTGAATTTAATAAGTGGTGTTTTTTATTACGATTCCCTTTATTCATTTTTTTTTTTACTTTTAGTGCCTTAGTATTTTATTTGTGGATTCAAAAGAACCACTTAATTTTTTTTTAGATTTCATTAATTGTTTATAAATAATTGTTTTGTCCACAAATAAATTCTTTTGTGTTAGTACTGTGGCTATATATTTTCGAGTGACCGACAAGTACGACGACGAATAATGATCTTCTGATCCATCAGTGTACATTTGGTCTCAAATTTTGTAATTAAACGCCTCACTGTTGATTCATTTAGCACATTATTGCGACTGAAAACTTGACGTAATTGGCAAACTGTTTTTGAAAACTTTCACCAATTTTGTATATAATGTGTTTTTACAATAATTCATCGTTGTTGGTTTGAATACTTCTTCGTATTCTTAAATCGCGTGATCTTAATTAGGTGACAACTGTCAAAAAAAATTCCCTGTACAACTTGTATTAAAAAATGGTGGCAAATTTAAATCCGGCGCTCTCGTTGGGACGGTGACGCGACTAAATATCCGAAGACAATATAACCGCGACAAAATAACCGGGTGACGAAATAACCGCGGACAAAATAACTGGACGATATAATAACCGCAGACAATGCTATATATATATATATATATATATATAAAAAAAAAATCAAATATTCGGTTATTTTGTCTGCGGTTATTATATATACTAGAGGTCGCCCAGTGGTCGACCATAATTCGTTACAATTTTTACATACCTAAGGGTACACTTCACTTGTAACTGCCTCAAAAACTTTAGTTACTAAGCTAACTACAGCAGATAATGAATTGCATTTGCGAATGTTTGGAAAATAATTTCTTGACTAATTTTTTCTTCAAGGTTCATTTAAAGAAAGTGCATCATATAATGATTGAAAATATTTATTTTAAGTTAAGGAAGAAAATAGGTGTAGAGGTTTCAAAATATTTATTTTTTTTCTTCCATAAATCTTTTACAAAATTATTTCAGAATATTCTCTAAAAATTTCAAAACTTAATATCAATTCGTTCATATCATACATGTTTTGAGGTCCCCTAAGTCCAAAAAAGTAGTTTTTAGAAATATGTCTGTGTGGGCTTGTGTGTGACAGCCATATCGTATCGA
This sequence comes from Sisyra nigra, assembly GCA_958496155.1. Taxonomy (NCBI): domain Eukaryota; kingdom Metazoa; phylum Arthropoda; class Insecta; order Neuroptera; family Sisyridae; genus Sisyra; species Sisyra nigra. The sequence goes on along the minus strand of OY292314.1, from coordinate 12,988,556 downwards.
ACGCTTTTCCGAATTTCACCAAACTTGGAAATTTTCCTTCATATTATATCTTGTTTTGCCGTGAAGCTTTTAGTTGAAATCGGTTAACCGAAAGCTCCACTTTATTCTCGGAGTTTTTGAGCTTTTTCAAATTTTTTCGAAAACGGCTGCAAAGATTTTCCTTAAGCTTATGATAGTTTTTAGACTTATTATAATGGCTAAAACTTTTATTTGAAACTTTTTTTTGGGAAAATTCGATTAAGGACGGTTCTGGGGTGAAGGTTGGGAATTCATAAATACATATATGTTGTATACTTGTATGCATATACATAGTTCTGCTATGTATAGTTATAAGGTGCTTATATATTTCTTTTAACCAACAGCGAGTTTCATAAATGAAAGTAAAAGAAAGTACTGTGACGCCATGCAGCAGATATTTTTCTTTTTATAATGTTGTACCTATGTCAATTCAAATTACAGTATTCTGAAGTATTTTTTAGACAAACAAACAAAAATATGACTATGAAACATCAGAAGTAATTTCAAGTGAGTTTCCTACGTTCAAAAGTAAAACAAAAATACCTTAATGTTTAGATTTTTTCATTTAAAAGCCAAAGATAAAATTATGGAAATAGGCTGCATAAGTCCTGTTTAAAACTTTGAATTAAGCTAAGTTTATTTTTTTTTCAAATACACCCAAGCCTCGCTATACGGCCGCTCTTTATACGGCCTTTCGCTATAACGGCCCTCTTTAATTAAGGTACGTTTTCGATATACGGCCTAAAATGTTTTGCTATAACGGTTTTTTTTTCTATGTCGATATATTGCGCAAGCGCAATCTTTATTTCTTTGTGTTTCCCTTGTTTACGAGTGTAAATTTGTTCATTTTTGTTCATTTGTTCAATGTTCATTTTTATTTAAAAATTATGTAATGTTTTTGGAGTTTTTTATTTTATGTAAAATTTATGTTCTTGTTAAATATGTTTATAATTTAAACAAAATAAAAAAATAAAATGCATTTTGAATGATAAACCATATTATATATTTATCAAATTTGGAACCGATCCTATTGAATTTGTATGAATACGTATTAGAATAATTGATTCGTTATACGGCTTTTCGCTTTACGGCCAAGTTTCGCGGAACGTATCTAGGCCGTAAAGCGAGGTTTGGGTGTAGTACCTACCTACCTAAATTAATTTTTTGTGTAATTTATTTGAATGATTTTGCCAAAAGAATATAGTATGAATTATTTATACGTTATATAATAATCAAGAAACACCTGATGAAGACCAAATAAAATGGTTGAAACGTTGTGTACTTGAAGTTATACGTATCTTTTAAAAATATTTTTAATAATATTACTCAATAATCAAATAATCGGTTAAATTTGTTTCCTTCAATTTTAATAATTACAATTTCAAAATTTAAATTCCTCTCACAATATTTTGTTTAAATAATGACATTTGGAATATGGCTGAAGTCTGTGGTCAAACTGAACAACTGAGATTTAAAAATCTATAAACTTCAATTGTGCCAAATTTCATATTCCTCCGTTCGTATAATATTCGGTAAAAGAGGTTTAAAATTTTTGCTTCACGTATTAATATATAGATATACTAGCTGGTCCCCGCCCGTTTCGCTGAGCGTATCTAAATTATACTGATTGAATAATGGAAACTTTCATCCCATCAACAAAAAAAGACAGATAGATATTTCTAGATCTTTGATTCATAGAAAGTTCATGAAAATCAGATAAACTACTTTTCCAGGAAGATATTCTATATAGCTATCTAGAAGAGCTATCTTATTGGTTCTTTACGTTTTTATGAATATTATAAAATACTTATACTTGTGTTCTTTAAATAGCAATACAATTCGAAAATGTTGAATGTATTATATATTAAACTGAGTTTTTCACCAAGTTCAAAATTTTCAATAGTAATTTAACACGTTTATTTTTAAACATTATAGACATTAAAAAATTAACAACGAACGAAGTTTTAATGTTTCAAAAATTTTCATTATTAATTTACCGATGTTATCGGATGTTAAATTAAAAATCATATTTTGCTGTAGAAATTGTAATTACTATTTAAACTTTTTTGGAATGATTGTGTTAAAACGCTATTTCATGAACTTTAGGGATAGCTTTTTTAAAAACACGATTCCTGCAGGAGGATAAGTACAATTGTTATGCTATCTTTTGAGAATCGTGCATTATTCTAACATACGAATTAATAATCTATATTTTTCTCTGACCTTTCAACTACCCTATTGCAAAAAATCATGTCAATCTTTTGCTCTATGACAAACAAAAACATATCTATCCCACGGGAGTAGTACATTTTTCCTGGATAAAAAAGAAATCAGGCCTTCTTGAGGATAATGTGCTAGAACTATATTTCACTTACTTTAACGAAACTTCTATTAAATACACGATTCCTGTACGATACAATTGTCTTGTTATTCCACGGGAAGAGTACAATTATGTCGATTTTTTGCACTATGAAAACTCTCATTGCTTGTGAAGCAATGTATCACGCATCGGCGCTATCTACTTAAAATATTGGTTTGTAATACATGCTATGTATCATCAGAGATGGCGCTATATGTGAAAAAAGATTTTCCCGCTTTTCTGTTTAAATTTTTCCTGAATTTTCTTTGCTATAAACCTCACACAGCCTGAGACCTTTCCAACGAATGCAAAACCGTGGAAATCGGTTCGTGCGTTCTGGAGTTATAGCGTCAGGAAGGAAAACCTGACTTATTTTTATATAATAGGTATACATAACACCCTGAAAAATATACACCGAGAGTATTTTTGACAACACTATTTCCACACACAAAACAGCCGTGCAGTTTTTTAAGGATAAAGAGTTATAACATTTTATTTTTTATTATATATTTTGTCCATGGTTATTTTGTCCTCGGTTATTTTGTCGTCCGGTTTTTTTTCCGCGGTTACTTTGTCACGGTTATTTTGTCTTCGGATATTTTGTTAGGGCACCCGTTGGGACACCCTATACAATAGGCGTTATCTGCCTGAAAATACGGTATTTTGGATTTTACCTAGGTCTTTTTAGTAAACCGGAATTTCTTTTAGTTTGATCATTTATCTGACTTTACCTCTAACATGTATAAAACGTTAAATATAAGAATTTTATATTTAATTTATTGGAAAATAAAAAAGGAATTTAATATAATATCTAAAAACACATTTTTTTTTTATTTCTTTAATGTCGCGTCAACCACTATAATCATTAGCGACCGTCGAATTGGGCTTTCATTGGGATTCGAACCCAGAACCACTGACCTATAGGACAACTATCTAGTCAACCACGACCTAATACATTTTGTTAATTCAAACTTTAATGTTTTCTGAAAACTTTATTTATATAAGTGAAAAAAAGGTTGATTTCATCAAGATTTAAAAACTGCAAAGATGGATTCCAAAAGTTTTGAAAGATTAAAATTTATATAAAAGTCTACTTAAAATGTAACATCTTTTTTGTTGTTGTTTTAACTCGCTTTAACATCTAAGGTCATATCACAACTGTCTAAACACAGAAAGTTTCTGTTGGTAAATTATAATCTTATAGTTAGGATCTTAAGTCTATAGGATTAAACGGTGATCGAACCTGTACCACTTGAAGTATGAAGTGGAGGAATACTTCTTTAACCACTGCGCCAATAGGTGGTAACATTTTTTAAATAAATACTTAAGAAAATGGAAGTAATTCTAATGTTTTTGGTATAAAAATATAAAGTGTAATAATTCAGACTCAAAAATATAACCTCTTATCTTTATCTGGGTAATATTCATTGTTAACCAAAGTATTTTGTCTTGTACAAACAATAAAGTTTTTTCCAAATATTTGAAAAATTAATATTGTTTCAGAAGCCTTAAACATATCTTATCTTCTAAAATTTTAATGAAATTTACAAGATTAAAGTGTGTAAATTAAAAAAAAATATTTTAAATTAATTGTGACGGGGAAAGAATAAATAACGGTTCTGAAATGATTAGTTTTCGAAAATGAAAATATGATGGATTTAATATAGAAGGGCTCTTGCTTGAATGAGAGCCTAAATGTGGGATGGGGTTTGGGATCATGCAGGACGCGACATGGCATGTAAACCGAGCCATTATCAGTAACAGATTTTCGTTAAACTAAACGGCGGACCCTCGGGAAACATTTTCGACAGCAAAAAATATAGCTCTCGGAAAAATACGAAGCGCACGTCCCGTTCAAAACGGCCGTATACAAACACTTACCGTTCGTTAATTCACTCCGTGATAGAGTTATTGTGCCTTTTCCAAACATACGAAATTGTATTTTGCGAAAACGTTTCGACGAACACAATATTTGTGTCGTTCGATAAACAAATTAACCGTCCCGAACTTACTAAGCATTTTAATCGATGCCATATTTCTCCCGACCAAACGAACGGCCGTCCCAAATTAAATACATTCAACTACCTGAAACCTTCGAGCTTTTTATTAAAGTCGTTTACGGTAATTTTGAAAGTTTAATGTCGCTAAATTATATAATTGTAACGATTAAATTTGATTGTTTCTACGATTATATGAAAATTTATATGTTAATTTTCTAAACCTTAAAATTATTAGATAACGCATCTCTTATAAGGGCTCATATTAATTAAAACTCAACCAACTTCTTGTGTTACCCTGTTTATTTTAATCTAAACATTGGAAATGTTACGACAAATTAAATTATGTTATGTTAACTTATTTAACAGTGAAATAAATATTCTTTTCACATACGCTCAGAAATTCGTTACGAAAATTAAAAGTGGAAGGTTTTGCCGTAAAATTAATTACATTTTAATTAAAACTTGATTTGAGAGATGAAATTTTGGGTTGAACTAAAAACGATTTGATTTGTAAAAGTGAAATATCAAAACGAAATGAAGCTTGCTTCATATGTGAGATCATCAATCTTTGTCTCAGTCTTATATATTTTGATATTTATCACTCTGTGTTTCCCCAGTTATCTCGGTTGGGAGGCTTCAGATTATTTTCTAATTTATTATTTGTATAATTAACGAGCGCTTTTTGAATTTTTCAATTATTCGTCGAGGCTCATTAAAAATTAATTATTATTGGGAAAATTGGAAAAGGCATAAATCATTCAACTGTGCGTGAAGACACGTAGCTAGGGGTGAGTTTGCGATCGATTGAAAAACGAAAACGGTACGAAAACTCGTGTATTCGTCGCGAATGGTCAATGAGGCTTCAAGCCGCAACTCTCGTAAGGCAAACTATCAGATCTGACTGTTTCATGATTGATTAAAAGCGTGACCGAGCTCAGTAATATTCACCCTTGGAGATCGAGTTTCGCCAAAATACAGCCCCCGACTGACAACCATCTGTCTTATGCACGTTTGTGTATTCAACGCACCTTGGAGTTTTAACTAGATTCTGTCAGCCGGATAAGAGTAATATACTTATCAAGTTGATGGGTTCGGTAAACATTTATTTGAATTCCGGTCCTCATTTATTGGCAACTTCATTGAATTTCATCGATAGCATACGAGGCCTTTTCGGCATTAAAATTTTATAAGCCAAATCGGAAAAAATAAATTCCCGAATTGGTTGAACTCAAGCGAATGAATTGATGAGGATTTATACGTTTCTGATATGATTTTTTTACTCCTTGAGTCACCAATAGAAACCTAAGGTAATGAATATTTTATAGCAATTCTAAAAAATTAGTTCAAGGAAAATTAGTTTTCTAAGATTATTTCTAAGAATTTAATGAAATAATTCTTTTCAAAATTAAAATTGTAAGTGAATAAGAGTTAAAAAGAGGAAAAATAAATTGAGAGTAAAGCTATGTTGGCACCTGCTGATTAAAAACAATTTTTCAAGTTCACAGCGTTCATCCATCTTCTTCATTGATACTAAGCTTTCTGAAGAGTAACCAAAGCTTGGAAAATATAGTTTTTTAAACGTAAAACTCAATATTATCATTAATTACTGTTAGAGTGGCGTAGTTGACTAATATACTAGATAGTATTCTAGTCCTATACTAGACCTACACGCCAGTGGTCTTGGGTTCAAATCCCAATAAAAGCCCAAGATTTTTTTCTGAGTTTTTGAATTCGACGGTCGCTAATGACCTAGTAGTTGATGCGACCTTAAATTTAAAAAAAAAAAACTGTTAGTTTAAGAACGAAATATGAGGACTACTAAAATAATAATTCAAATAACGGCAAAAAATTTAAGCAAATGATCATACAAAAAAAAAATGAGACCCTTAGAATATCCGTTAAATAATGGTTTTTAAATTAATTTTGAGTACCGCCTATTGGCGCAGTGGTTAGAACAGCAGTTCTCTTCGCTTTATGCCTCAAGTGGTACGGGTTCGATCCCTGTTGAATCCTATACTTAAGATCCTAGACCTAAGATTAAAATTGACCAACAGTCGTGATATAACCATAGATGTTAAAGCGACTTAAAACCCCAAAAAAAATTCATTTTGCTAGTTCCGTTCCTCTAAAAGAAAGAACGGTATCCCAATAGGATTATTAAAAATGTTCTGTTTCATATGAAAAAAAATTTGTACTTTTATTGTACAATTGATGCGCAATATACAACTAGTTGCCATATTGTACAGAACTTGTATCGTAATGTATAATTGCAGTATGTAATGTATTACAGTAATTGTACGGTTTTAATTTTATCTGAAACAGAACTAGTTTTCTTAGCAGTGGATAAATATATAGCTGAAATTGATATCACAATAACTAATATTTGTTTTATTTTGGAAATACATAAAAAAGTCAACAAAATTCCAGTCTATTCTCAGAATTAAATTAAGGTTTCGAAAAAAATATAAAATAATTTCTTAAAAGATATAAGAAAGAATTTAATACAACAAGCTGTCGTTTGGACCTCACAAGTCACAACAAACTAAATTGAAGGATGTACGCAAGAACACCTGGGAAGTTGCGCCCCAACCAAAACACAGAAAAGACCAAATGACAGTTACTAGCCTTAGAATAGGCCATACCATTTTCTCCCATGCACATTTACTAGAGAAATAAGCCCCCGGAAACTGCTCGAAGTTACTCTTAAAAGCCTCCCATGCCATCGTTCTATCTCCCGCACTACAGCATTTAAAAATGGAAAAGGGAATCTCCAACCAGATAAATGAGGCTCTTAACAATTCATCGTTTCTGGAGTAAATCAAATAAATCCTCCAATCTCAGAAACTATTGGAAATTTAAAGCCAAACAATAGCCACTAAGGATCTTCGGGTTGATGCGGCTTAAAAAAAACTGTTATAGTTATAATTTCGTATCTCCTAGCAAGGTTCTATTTTACACACTTTAACAGATTATATTATACGATCTATCCATGGTCCATTAATTTATAGCCAAGTTTGTGCATGTACGACAGAACTTTTACAATGAAAGTCAATTTTGCACTTGTTCACTTTTTGGATTCATTAGCAATATGAAAATGATTTTTTTCGTCACGACAAGTTTTATAGAGATAAAGTCAAAAAGTAAAATTTTATACGGGTAAAAAACTTTTTAGCTTTGATCTGTGTTTGACATATTTCAATGTAAAAAAATTATCCTACACGTTAATGCACACAAATAGTGTTACATTTTTACAATAATTATTAAAAAATACATGAAATTTAATTATTTTCATTAAAATGTGCATCATAGGAGCTGATAACCAATGTCATCATATTACGAGTTTTCGTTTAAAAGGTAAAAAAAAAATATCAAAAAAACATTTCAAATATACAAAAAATAAGTAAAGCAAAACCTTTTCGTTTTTCCAAAATTATGTTTTTATCCTAAATCCTTCATTACCTTCATTGTCAGTGGATGGTGAAAATGGTTTTTATTTCAGTAATAAATCAACAGTGTATTTAAAAAATTTTTCTGATAGAAACCTCAATAGTAAAACACCTCCCTCGAGCCAAACCACTAAAATATTTGTTATTTTCAAATCTAAAATAAATCATGAAAAATAATTTATATCTTTTTGTTTTAAGTGTGTTTTTGAGACAAAGCTTTTCGTGTCCAAAACCAATTTTTAAATGTAATCACTTCCATTTCCATGTTAATACAATCGTACAATAACTCATTCTAAAAATATTTTCGTAATTAAACGTCCGACTCAAATCAATGTTTCTCGAATTAAATCGTGCGTTAATTTAAACCTTTCCTTCATCTTGGCAAATGGAACGACGAAAAAACACAGAAAGATTTTTATTTCTTCCGTTTGTCACGTTTCGTTCAGATTTATTCCGCCATTATTTTTTTTTTATCTTTACGAGTCCAATTGTTATCTGTCCTTACAACAGCGATTATTTAACTAAATCTATATTTCTGTTTTAATTTATAGTCGTTGATGGGCTGCTATTAATGTTACAATAGTAAATCACGTCGGCAGCAAGGAGGGAAGTTGAGTGAAACGATATTAATTCAATCTTGCGTCCGCGTATGAATAATTTCATGAAACACGGCTATAAATTATGCCGAAAATTGACCGAAAGTTGCGAGACGGCTACGTGATTAGAGCGATAATCTCTCGAGCCTGAGCCGCTTTGATGCTTTGATTCGTTTCATTTTCAGACAAAATGAAAAATCTCCAAGTCGAGTCCATTACGGGCGTAATACGGACGTAATCCTGTAATGAATGTCTTTTTTAAAACAACGAACTGTGTGACGGACGAGGCGCTCTTAACAATAAAAACGACTTTCGGGATACGATGTCCAATATAGCTCTCATAGCTCTCGTTGAATTCCACTCTTCTTGAGCTAAATAAAATTAATGGCCCTGTTTATTTTGCATATACAATGCATTATTTTATTTAACAGTATATACATAATATACAAGATATAATAAAATGAACGCGAAATGAACGTAAAACATATCCCACACTTTTATTTATCATATTTTATTTGTTTATGTAAATTTAATATTCATAGCTAACATTTTTTTTTTGTGGTGGTCGCTATAAAAAAAACTCAACTTGCATGATCTGTTTCTTCATATTGTGTTTTAATGGAAACTTTTTTTTTCTTTGATTTATCGCCCGGGAAACAAAACAAATCACGAAAAATAATGTGAAGAGTTTTGTAATGAAATAAAGCTGCTTTTTCAGGAATACATTTTGATTAATGAACAAACTTTCTTTCTACAAAAAGTACTTAGAAAATTGGGTTTAAATTTTCGGAGGAAATGACAGGATTATGTTCATAATTTAATTAATTTATAGTTGGTAAATTTAAATTTGTAGCATGTCGTTTAATTTTTTGAATGCCCCATTTACAAAATACTGAAAATTTGTTCTTTACATGAGAGGCGGTATTGTTGTGAATTTTATTGTTACAGAAGTTTATTTTGGAAATTTTCATTAAACTTTTTTATGTTTTGGAAAGAAATTGATTTTTGAATATTGAATATACAAATATAGAGCTTTGAAGTAGGTACACTAAATGTTATTCATGCATAAGCTTTATATGTTCTGATATTTTTTTTTTTTTTGATTTTTAAAAGTATAGTTGTAATTGCGAATGAAAAATGCTTTTTTGTGGTTAATGTTGTATAAAAATCTTTAGTTATTTGATGACTGTTTAGACATAAACAATTCAAAAAACTTTTTTTTTCTGCTTATACAAGAAACCTAGGGTCTTAGGAGATTAGGAAAATAGAGTATCACTTACACATAAAGTGGATATGAAAGAGATCTAAACACTAAGAAAGACGCCAATTTGTCACTTAGAAGGATCAGAAAGAAGTTTTTTTTTTAAGACGTCAAAAATATAAAAGAGCAACGATTTTTTGGCTTTTTTTTAAAATAATGTAAACAACACAATATGCTTTTAACAGAGATCTCATCAACGATTTTCACACCTTTCGGGTTCTTTATTTTTGATTTTATTTTAGACTTTGAGGACCTTAATTAGGAATTCTTAAACATTTTAAATTTACTGGCGTCAATCAGTGCAAATCCGGAATCATTTAATTTAACTCCAGGAAGAGTTAAATATTTTTAAATATGCTTAATAGATACTTTTACCATTAAACAATAAAAGTAAAATAAATTTTTAAGGATATTATTTAAACAGTTATCCTACATTACTATATAAGTTTTCCATTGCTATCTATAAAACTTTGAAAATATAATTTTAATGACATAAAATCTGTCTTGACTAGTGAATGACAACAAAGACACATTTTCCAACAATACGGTCAAGATTATACCATAAAAGATATGATCGAACATTAATTTAAACTTAAGCCATGAGGTTTCTCGACTGCAATTTTCTAGTCGTTACCAACGAGGTCGTAACATCTTCATTCAGACCACCAGACTTGAACCATCGAAACGATCTCTCAAATGAAAATTCAACATCACGATCATTATGATATTCCTGTAAGAAAAGTTCGAACGCAAATCATAAACTATCCAACTTTTTCCATAAAATTTAATATTTATATAACACAATTGATTTCCGATTCGATAGAAATTCGTCAAGCATGAAAATTACATTTCAATATCGCAAATTTAGTTCAATTTGATTTGCATTTGATTGAAAAACATTTTAATATTTATAAAACTATATTTCAACATAGGTGATATTTTAATTAGTTTTAACCTTTAAACACGGCGAACTAGTGGAAAGTTGAAGAAAATCTTTTGACATTTAAATTAGATTTCTTTATTACGCCGTATGAGTTCGTTTTACGTTCACAGTATTGTGTTTTTGGTCTTAAAAAACGAAAAACGATGAAGATTTTTCGTTTAATGTTATTGAAGTTTTTTTTAATTGGCCCGTTTGAATGTACTCAGTTTTTTAAATAAATGTTTTTCTTAATAAGCTCTTTTGAACTTTTTATTTAGATTGTTGACGTTGAATAAATCTATAAAAATAAAATGATTTCATCATCACTGAATTTATTTTTATGAAAATAAAATGCACATTTTATTTTTGAAATTTAATAAAAATGGAAGAACTAAATTTATTATTGGCACTCAACCTTAGAACCACGGTGTAAAGGGCGACAATCTAGTCAATCACGCCACTAAGCAATATAATGCTCATTTATTTTGTTTAATTTAAGACGAATGAAATCACGAGCAACCACTGGTTACCCTAAGACAATTAAATAAGATGATCCAATAACTTTTTTACAAAAAGATTTTTGAAAAATTACTAGAAGAAGCCAAACTGAATTCTGATCTAGTTTAACAAAATATAAAAAGTTTCCCCTTTTGGAACATTTCTTTCATCAATAATTTTTTTTCCAGAAAACATTTAATTTTAAAAATCCTTTAACTAATATCTGGAGACTAATTCAAGCATCTGCATGTTGTACAAAAAAACTGCTTCAATGATGAATCCTTGTATAAATACGTTTAAAGTTTAATTTTTCAGTTGAGAATTTAACGTATTATGTTTTAATTAAAATGCATGCTAATCAAATATTAATTAAAGCATAATCCAAAGTAAGCGACGTGACATAAATTTAAAAAAACAATTAAAAACTAATTTTATCTTTACTTAAATTATTAATTATTTGAGGATTTGTTATAACATTGCATTTTTGAACTTGTTGCATCAACATTATATATACAAAACAAATTCACAGACAATTACGTATTAAATTTTCTTTAATTACCCGTAATAAGACCAAATAATATTTCTCTCTCTCTATTATTTACTCAGCAGAGTAATTTGTATTAAACTGGACATTGGAGTATTAAACAGAATAAAATATCAAAATATAGTTTTCCCGCGAAAGTTTTGATTAAATTTTAAAGAGATTAAAACTGCGAGTCTCCTGACAAAATCAGACGACTAAATGTATAAATTTCCCTTTTAATTATTCAACATATTAAATTTATGCTTTGGTTGGCTTGTTTAATTATGACGAACAAAGAGAATGTAAAAAACCGTTTTTTTTAAGACTTGAAAAAATGGGCGATATTTTGAAATATTTGAAATGTTATTATCACAAACGGAGAAATATAAAAAAAAACTGGTATTTGCATAGAGAAATCATTTACATCCCAACGGCGTACAAATGTACTCGTTTGAAATAACGTTGGAATGTTTTATAGTTCAGTTTACATTCAGCCATAAAGTGTTTTGCTCTTCGTAAGAAAGTTTATTTTAATGCCTACGAGAGATAAGAAAAACACGCGATTTGTAACTGTAATAAAATGCACAAAACTCAAAGATAATTACTGATTTATATCAACGTTTAAATATAAAAAGAAAACTTCGGAAAAATAATCAAGCTCGCATTACTGTAAAACACACGTTTTTGTATCACAGGACTGCAAATCATGGTTTAACAGGAAAATTTTACAAGTTAAATCATATTTTTCAAGACTCCATGCCGAGCCATTAATATATATATATATATTTTCTAATGTGGAAAGTTCAAATGAGCAGGATGAAAGCACCGGCCTGTGAAATTGGATCGTCCACCAATTTAAAAATTTAAAATGGTTTCAGTTAATGTGCGAACGAATAAAATATCGTAAATTGGCAAACTAATTCATTTCCGAGTTGGACGGTTTGATTTATTCCATGCTACAAAAAATCGTAAATCGTGATTTGAGAAGTTATGTGCATGGGGTATAATGTTGATATTTAATGATTATATAGGTACGTAGATTTTAATAAAATTATCGCTTATAACTTCCTTTAAATGGGAAAAATAAAAACATTGAGCGCCGGTGAAATTTTCGTAGAGAAGGTGGTGTTGAGGAAGTCAAAACAAAACCTTGGTTGTCCGCAAGAGACCATTTAAAATCATCTATGTGGTAATCCAATCTAGTGAATGATGTAGTTCTGTAAGATAATTGAAAGCTGTTCTCAATAATAACCAAACAAGAAATTTTTAATAACTTCTTTAAAAGGAGCAAATTTTTCAAAGTACATACATAAAAATTTTTAAAAATGAAAAGACCGGTCGATTTAGAACAATGGCTTTGCTGCTTTTATAAAGGTTTTACTTTAAGACCTTTGTTTTGCGCTTAAGCGGTTGCATAGAGTCAGGAGGCTCAAAAAACCGATGTTTCAAGAAATTTTTATGGGAAGACTTTTAAATTTATATAAAAATTGGTACACTTTTTATGGTAACTTTAAACTGTATTTTAACATTTTTAAAAGCTGCTATAGCTGATCTCCAAAAGATGATCTCTGATCACGTTATCTCTGGACTGAATCATTAAAAATTAAAAAACCAAACGGATTTCGCAAAAGTAATGTATAATCTTTCAATGACATAAATTATTGTTGACCTTAAATTGTAAGTAAAAAGATTAGTATTTATCGGTGAGGAACAACATTTAATTAATTACTAAAAATATACTTAAGAAGCTGCACGGAAAAAAATAGTGGTGTAAGATTTACAACACTAAACTTGTAATATTTTTACTGCACTTTGTGTTCACTATAACCACAAATGTAACATTAGATAACACACTGTGTTGTATTCAGCTCTAACGTATAGTATTTTTAACTACCATGGTGTAGAAAATATATGTAGCTGTTACAACTGCTGAGTGTTGTACAATTAACACATTTTGGTGTTTACGCATGCGGCGCGTACAACATAACTAATAATTTTGACAAATAAATGCAAGTGTCAAAAATTCAACTACATTTTTACTAGTTCGTGTTGTTAATAATACTACAGTTTTTTAATTACACTTGACTGATAAACGTTACCACACGTGGTGTCATCCTATATAAAACTAGTTAATGTAGTAAAATTAACAAGGAATTTTGTTAAAACTACAACACAGTTTTTTCCGTGTGGTGTTGAAACTTGAAACTGATCGGTGCCTCAACCGTTTCTATAAAATTTGGTCACCAATCTTAAAACACAGTTACAAGAAATACGCGTTTAAATTTTCAAAAGCATTTTACACAGAGTGAAAACTGTCTTTACACATTTCTGAGTGTGTACTATAACATATGTATCTTAAGTGATCATTCAATCCACTTGGCTTATAATCTCCTGGACAGCAGTTAAGAGACGATTAGACTGAAGCGCTTGTCGTTTATGGAGCTGGTCTATTTATAGGGATATAACAGGCACTCCACCTGGAATCTTCTGTTTCGTCAGATTTGCTTAACGTCCTGCGACAGTTGGCAAAATATAATTTACGATGAAATATTAAGAAATAATACTTTAATATACCCTAACTAACATCAATATTACTTAAATATAAAACCAATTAAAATGAAAAAAAAAAATGTTTTTATATGCCTAGCCTAAAGATTGACCAGGATCAGAAAAGGTAATAAAAATTTTAATTAGAACCCACATTTTTATATTTTAGGTTCATCTGTTCAAAATATGTCTTTAAGCGTTATTTAATGGTGCAGACAAATCGAACTAAACTGCATAATTAGGCTATCAACAATATCAACAAAAAACATGAATGGTTAATAACAATGGTATATAAGAGATCCAAAACACTCGTTTCTATTAGACTCGAAAGTTCATATCAAGTCCAAAAACCTACTTTATTGATAATAATGTCGAGAAAAAAAACTGTACGCATAAGAGAGTTAAAAAATTTTATCAATTGCAATTTTCAAACAGATATGAAGTATCATGAAATGCTTAACTTCATTAGTTTAAAAGAGAAAGTGAGTCTTGTGCAGTTTGTTTTTGTTTGATATTGTCTTAGCAAAGACCTTAGTGTCATCTCTTATCTTTGAGAGCTCCCTTGGGTTCGTTATATAAATGAGGAAGTTTTGTAACATCCTTACAAATATATGTTTGATTTATAGCAAAAATTCTTATATCTTGATTTAAAAAAAAAATAAAAGGAAAAATTGGAGACATTCTTGTAAAAAATAAAAGGAAGATTTGCGCTACAAAACAGAATAAAAGTCAGATTATAAGAACCATACTGGAAGAAACTAACTGTGGGAATACTTTTAATAGAATTTTCATTATTCAATGTTTAAAAATGTTTTGATTAAAATCTTTCAAACATATTTTATACTGTGAATACAAATTTTTCTAGCCAAAAAATAAATATTTTTAATAA
The DNA here is from genome assembly GCA_958496155.1 of Sisyra nigra. NCBI lineage: Eukaryota > Metazoa > Arthropoda > Insecta > Neuroptera > Sisyridae > Sisyra > Sisyra nigra. Next base: position 12,973,497 of record OY292314.1, on the reverse strand, counting down.
TTCATTTCTTTAAACGTAATTCTGGAATACCACTAATGATTTTTTCTTGTTATATTTTACATTTTTATTCATTCACTAATTGTTTTCTTGATATTTTTTTTCATTTTATTTCATGAATGAGGCTCTGAAAGTTTTTTCTTTGAGTTGAAATACGCCTACGATAATATGTGCTCTGCAATTCAGTCAATTTTCATAATGATTTTCCTGTTTCCTCATTTATTTTTCAATTCAATTTGCTTCCTTTTTATCTGTTTATATTTCATAACTTGTACCGATATCATTCACCTCAGCTTTCAGTATAAACTATTGAGTGTTAAAAAAAAGATATTCCTGAAAACATCGTTAAAAACCTGGAAATTATATAAGGATAAAAGATTGAGTTTTTTACAATTTTATTTCAATTTGAATAAAACATTTTCTTTTAATATAAAAAAAAACTTCAGGATTCATTCAAGAGAATAGAGAAACAGAATGTTTGATTAATTGATTCATTAGCTTGAAGTATTCATCGTTATAGAAAAAAAAATTCAACATTCCCTTAAAAATGCAATCCATCATATATAAATCTTCTATTGAACGCAAATTTCCCTTCGACAAGAACACAATGTCTACATCATTGTTATCCCCATTAAAGCATTGTGCGTCGCAATATTGAAAATTCGATGCAAAGCAGTACAGAACGGAAGCATTTCCAAAACTCATAACACACCCTCGACTATTAAGATTGAATATTTTTTTGACGATAACCGCACTGATATTACAGTAATATTCGTTGGCGAATGAAATATTGATTTGATTCACATATTGTCTGTCGCGTTTTAGATTTCTGTCAACAAATATTGCATCAACGAGATTCCATCAATCACCGTGAATTTCAAAAGACAGAAACGAGGCATCGAATAATAAATGATTGAGTTATTTGTATTCGAAAGTCTTGACGAGCCGAAGAGATAATTGCTATTTTCGAAAGTTTCATCGTTGGGATTAAAGGATAAAACTGCACTGAGAGTTTGCAAAGGGGATGAAAAAAATTACAACTTGAAACTTACAAGTTCATTGCTGCTTTGTTATTATTGCTGCGGGGTATATCTCGTTACAGAGAAAAGCTCACCACGAGACAATCTCTCATCACGTCTTCGTCTTCTCAATATGTTTTCCTCTTCAAGTGACAATGTCTCTTCAACACCTCAACATTTTTACCCTTAGATTATTATCTTTTATTCATCATATCCCTTTGGCTACCAAACAAACTAACCATCTCCTCTATGTCACACATTCTTTCTTTTATTCCTCACATTTTTATTTTGAAAAATTCAATTTACCTTTTTCCCTACAGCACACTCACTTATTTTCCTTACGCTTAACAATTTATGGGAGACAAGCAAATATTTCACATTCCTCATATAATCAAACCGAACAAAATAAAGTTGAAATCTGAATTGTTTCTTTGCTACTAAATTTAATTATCTAGAAATCATTGCAGTTACAAACTAACAAGTTAATTTTTTCATTAAGTTCTAATGTAGTAGAAAATGTAAAGTTTTAAACAGCTTTTTCATGCTCTTTTAAGTAAATGCAACTCTTTACAAGTTAAATATCTTGAAAAGTTTTTTTGCTAAACAAACTTATTTCTTGTTAACTTTATTTATCATGAAAGTGCATGGAAGAGGAATGAGGTGGGATTGGAACGTTATGGTTTTAATAGCTATGCATTCCTGGGTTGGTTTCAGAAAGTTTCAAGAAATTATTTTAATATTTTGCTGAGAAAATTGAAAAGATTTTAGTACCAAGGAAACATAAAACTGTTTAAACCGAAAAAATTGTTAGTAAAATATTTTGTCCTTGTATTTACATCCTTAAACATGGTTTTCAGTTATTTTTTAAGAAATTTTACAAATATTTTTTTCGGCTATAAAAAACCCAAATGGAGGATATGTTTTGATATGTTTGTGTGTATGTGTGTATGTGTCTATGTGTTTTATATCTGTTACTAGTTATCTTTGAAGCTAATTAAAATGAGGCATAGAAGCATTTTAATCGTCCAATGGTTAAAGGGTGTATGACGTTAAACTGAAATTAGTATCGCAATTTCTAGGAAAAAGAAAGTTATTTCAAAAAATTTTTTGAAGTGTAAATATTAAAGAAAAAGATAAAGTTCCAAAACAATTTTAAAAAATAAGTTTCAAAAATTGTTAACCGATCATGGCAAAATTACTCTTTTAAAATACAAAACAAAAAATTTTTTGTTGATAAATAATGAATTTTAATTGAAAATATACATATAGAGGAAAATGTCCATTCCAAGGTACCTTATCTTTAAGGTTGCCTTCTTTTAATACACAGAAGTAGCATTTAAAATATCTCAAAATGCTTTGTTATACAAGGAATTCTTAACTAGGAAGCATATACTTAAAGTTACTGAATATAATTTGATGCCTATGTGCTAAAATTAATATTTATAAACTATCTAGTTAATAATTATTTATTCCATATTTTTAGGGTTACTTTGGCTGCCTGAAAAAATAGGATTTTTGTGAATTCAAAAAAATTGCATATATTTTAAAATTTGGCAGATATATTTATGCATAAATAAAAAAATAAAATAATTTTTATTTCAAATGAAAATAAATAATTTTGCAGAAAACTATCAACCATCTCCCGAGTCTTAAAAAAAGGGCACCCTTTAGTGATTGTAGTCTTTATAATATGTACTTGAAATAAAAAAAAAATTAAACTAGAAAATATTTACTATACAATGACCCCTGGTTGTTAAAAAAACAAAAAATAAGCAACCACTTATTGGCGCAGTGGTTAGAGCAATTGCTCTCTCCGCTTCATGCATCAAGTGGTCTGGGTTAGATTCCCGTTAATCCTAGTGTTAAGATCCTAGATCCAATATAAAATTGACTAACAGAAATTTTCTCTGTTTAGACAGTCGTGATGTGACCTTAGATGTTAAAGCGACTTTTGACACAAAAAACAAAAAAATGGCAAATTAAAAAAAAATTCTCTAAAACCTTATTGGCCTCGTAAAATTGTTTTTTATCTAATCATAAAACTAGAGGGTCAATATACGAAAAAACAGATACACAAAGGGTTGAAACATTTTCAATTTGTTTTCGAGCTAGAGCTGCAGCTTTGAAAAATATAACTTTGGGATAAATGGGCACAAACATAAAAGTTATGATTTTTAATGGATGTGTAGTTTCACAGTTTCACTTTAGGAAGCTGTTACTCAGAAACTATTTGAGGTATTCATTTGAAATTTTAATTTCTTATTTTTACCAAAAATGCAAAAAAAATCAAAATTTTCAAACGTTCAAACTTGTTGTGCAAAGAAGGAAATTTTTACAAAACCAGAGTTTTTCTTTTTATTTTTCCTCGAATAAAAAGGTTAAATAAGATAAATATTCTCTTTTTTTATTTCAAAATGTGATTTATTAAAGTACAAAATTTTAAAATTTATAAGTTAAATTTATCTAAGTGATCAGAAAGTTATGAAAACTAAACTTATGATTTTCAATAATTTAAAAATAAAGTTTTGGTTTTTAATACAGTACAATCCAAACTAAAAAGTTTTTATGCATTTCTTGGCAAGTTTCTTGAATAATTAGTCTAAAGTTTGTCTTGATTGAAAGAAAATGCGTCTTAGTTGTGAGCGTAGCGTGTGAATTTTCGCGTCGGTGAAATAAAATACCTATCAGTTGCAAATACCATTAATGTATAATATGAATAGATGTAAAACAAAAAGTATGGCTCAACAATTCCATAAAAAGGATGATATGACTGGTGAGGGATGGTTGAGAAAGAAGGCAGATTTGTGGCAAGGATGGTATGTGCAAGGTGTGTTTATCTATTGTTGCGAGCACTGTCGGGTGGTGTTGAAACCGCAGTCAAAACCACCTCAGCAAAGAAGCTTAAACATTCCCAACCCTCACTATCAGTACAAATTCTCACACTTCCACTCAAAACTTTGTTTTGTTTTACTTATAAACTTCCATCATACCGTCAAATCTACTTCATTAAAATAAGAAAATTACAAAAAAATAAAAACGGTACAATAACGTGCTTTTCATCATAGAAAAAAGACAGTGAGAATTCATTCTAGATAAATGTATGACAAAAGTATAGATATTATATGAGAAAAAAACATTTAATCTCTCCATAGTATAAAAACTCAGTTAAAATTTCTATCTAAATACGCTTGAAACTCACAGCGCAAAACTTTCAATGTCTAATAATAATCTAAAGTTTTGAGACGCGTAATCTAATAAACGAAATTTTCATTTTAATTTTACACGTGTCATAATTTCATTCGTCAAATTCTTCAAAAGTTGGTGCGCGCTTTTATTTATTCTGTAAGTAGGGAAATATAAATCTTATTATGTATTTTATGGCTTATAATATTGTGATAGATAACCGCATATGCAGAGTAGAGCAAAGTGGAGCAGCAAGTTTGTTTAGTGCGGAGGAGTCGTAGCGAAAATCTCAGGTATACGGAAAGTAATTACACTTGAAAGACCTTCGTGTCTAGAATACTTGAGTAAGGATATGTACGAGGATTACGTCCTTGAAACTATAAAATAATGTCACCATTTAAATATATTGGGACGGAAATTCGTTTCGAGTTATATTTCAGTCAAGAAATTTGCATGGCATAATGAATTTTATTACGCCAAAATAATTGTGCGGTGAGTTATTATGGAAAAATGTCTTATGGAGATTTTAATTTGATTTTTATGCTTGGTTTCTTGGAAAAGTCGAAGTTTTATATAATGAAAGATGGTTATATTAAGAAGCTATTTTTAGCTAGCATTTCCTTCGATTTAAAAACCGGAACGACAACGGGAGCGAAATGTTCGTAAGTCAAATTTCTAAATTATTATCAAAATGTATATAATATCTAAAATTATCTAAAACCGAATGTAAATCGCGAGTGCAAATCATTCCTATGGGTTCTGTCGCCATCAGTAGTTATGTAGGTCTTTAAATATTATTATTATTTATTATTAAATACTTCACATCTTTGATTCTGTTTAATTTTCTTTACCTAAAAAAATTCATAAAATGGTTAAGCATATCTCAGGCACATTTATTCAAACAAAACCAATCATAGGGGTAATTACCTCGTGAAAGGTGGACCACACCCCAAATGGGGGAATAAAAATGTCTCTGAAGTCCGGACACAACAAATGCCGCCCAAGAACAGGGACTGATAAACGTCTTTCTTCTTCGTTCCGACATTTGACAGACAACTAACGGTTACCCGTGACTTAATTGTTCACGTAAAATGTGACCAAAAAAAAAAATTTTTGTATGGTTTTACGAAACCACTATGCAAGTGAAACTTTTTTTCGGATTTTAGTATGTAATTTTGGGCATTTTAGTGGGTAACTGAAAATTTACCGAAAATTATTCGATTTAGGGTATGAAAATAAACGATTTAATTGATTTTCTAGGTTTGGCATCTAACTCCATTTGCTAAGTCTTCAGCACAATTTTTCTACTACTTGCAGCAAATTTTGAATTTTTTCCATTATTGATGTTAATACTCGAATGTTATTTTCATTATTGTTAAATCGGTCATCTGCATGTTGTTATCTAGTGTAAAGTTACTTCAAGAATAGTTAAATAAAGTTTGTTGTGGCGAAGAAATTGTTTCTGGAAAAAAGGGCTACACACTAACACAAACATCATACTAAACAACCTATCGCTCCGATATACATAAACAATAACATATGCACCAGCAGAAAGTTTTAATTATTTTAATAAATTCACTTTAAAAATTAAATAAACTCACCAGGAGTCTTTTTCCTGTCTCTATAAGCACGAACTCTGTCGGCAGCCTTTCTCTTACGTCGTAAAATTAATTCACCGTCGGATATTTTCGCAGTATTCTCTCTAGCTGTATCTTTGCCTATCATGATCAAGTGAAGAAAAACATTTATATCAATATACTGATCAAAACACACAAATACCAATACAAATATGATTGACAATTAATGACTTACTAGAGGTCGCCCAGTGGTCGAAATTCGACCATAATTCGTTACAATTTTTACATACCTAAGGGTACACTTCACTTGTAACTGCCTCAAAATCTTTAGTTACTAAGCTAACTACAGCAGATAATGAATTGCATTTGCGAATGTTTGGAAAATAATTTCTTGACTAATTTTTTCTTCAAGGTTCATTTAAAGAAAGTGCATCATATAATGATTGAAAATATATTTTTTTTTCTTCCATAAATCTTTTACAAAATTATTTCAGAATATTCTCTAAAAATTTCAAAACTAAATATCAATTCGTTCATATCTTACATGTTTTGAAGTCCCCTGAGTCCAAAAAAGTAGTTTTTAGAAACATGTCTGTGTGTTCCTGTGTGTGACAGCCATATCGTATCGAACGCTTTTCCGAATTTCACCAAACTTGGAAATTTTCCTTTATATTATATCTTGTTTTGCCGTGAAGCTTTTAGTTGAAATCGGTTAACCGAAAGCTCCACTTTATTCTCGGAGTTTTTGAGCTTTTTCAAATTTTTTCGAAAACGGCTGCAAAGATTTTCTTTAAGCTTATGATAGTTTTTAGACTTATTAATGGCTAAAACTTTTATTTGAAACTTTTTCTTGGGAAAATTCGATTAAGAACGGTTTTGGGCTATGTAACGGTTCTGCTATGTATAGTTATAAGGTGCTTATATATTTCTTTTAACCAACAGCGAGTTTCATAAATGAAAGTAAAAGAAAGTACTGTGACGCCACGCAGCAGATATTTTTCTTTTTATAATGTTGTATGCCAACTCAAATTACAGTATTCTGAAATATTTTTTAGACAAAAAAAAATATGACTATGAAACATCAGAAGTAATTTCAAGTGAGTTTCCTACGTTCAAAAGTAAAACAAAAGTACCTTTATGTTTAGATTTTTTCATTTAAAAGCCATAGATAAAAAAATGGAAATAGGCTGCATAAGTCCTGTTTAAAACTTAGAATTAAGCTAAGCTTTTTTTTCAAATTGTACCTACCTACCTGAATTAATTTTTTGTGTAATTTATTTGAATGATTTTGTCAAAAGAATATAGTATGAATTATTTATACGTTATATAATAATCAAGAAACACCTGATGAAGACCAAATAAAATGGTTGAAACGTTGTGTATTTGAATTTATACGTATCTTTTAAATATATTTTTAATAATATTACTCAATAATCAAATAATCGGTTAAATTTGTTTCCTTCAATTTTAATAATTACAATTTCAAAATTTAAATTCCTCTCACAATATTTTGTTTAAATAATGACATTTGGAATATGGCTGAAGTCTGTGGTCAAACTGAACAACTGAGATTTACAAATCTACATATTTGTGTGTATTGTGTGTCTGTGTGTGTCAAACGCGTGTTATTGTGTGTGACGTCTTTTTTCATTAATTTAAGGTATTTTGAAGCATTATTATAAAAAAATATTATCTCAAAACGCAACTTCCTCATATAAACTTCAATTGTGCCAAATTTCATACTCCTCCGTTCGTATAATATTCGGTAAAAGGGGTTTAAAATTTTTGCTTCACGTATTAATATATAGATAATATACTAAAACATTGCGTTGTGATAGAGAGGAAAATAGCCATTAGCCATATATAGCTAACAAGCTTTCCGATTCCCTGCCGAGAATGTAACACACATTTAGCGACATGCTAAAGACAGGCCCAAAAATTTGAAACAATGAATAAAAAGTTTCACTTTAAAAAAATTCTGTCTTAAAAATTACTACTATCCAAAACAAACGTTGGAATTTGCATGGTAATTAAGGATTTTCTTCAACCTTTTTTAAAAATGGTTTTCAACTCTTAAATGGACGAACAAAGAAAATACAAAAGTACAAATGACATGCAGATTGATAACTGCAAGAAATTAATTTGAGAAAATACGTAATTAGAGAGATAGACTTAATAATGCAAAATTATCAACCCCCTTTTTGAATTAGTTAGGGGTGGAATCAAGAAAAATACTTCTTTAAGGATAAGAGTTCACTCCATAATAACACTTTAAAAATCAATACATTTATCTTCAATGGTTTGGTCCGTCAATCAGTTTAATCTTTTATAAATATAGAAAAAGAATTTAAACTAAATAATTAATCTTTAAATAATCGAATAAAGAAAAAACAATACATATGTCTGAGCATGCACTTGAAATATTGGATTCTGTTTTTTTCAAAACTGTTTCATGTAAGCACGGTATGAAAGTGAAATATAAATTATTAAGAAGGTTTAGCTTCTTGTACATCCATGGAATATAAAAAAAAAACAAAGCATGTTAATGTTACCCTCAAGATAAAACACGCAAAACTAAATGAAAATGAGAAAGGAAGCTTCACATGTACGCCGTTCAAAGTCATATTGCATCGATTGGCCAATTATTCGAAAAATTATTCTTGTTTTAAATAAAACTTCGGGGCGCTACATCGTTTACAAAAAAATAAATTTATTAATAAAGGTTTTTTTTTACATTGAACCTTGCTAGTTACTAAAGAAAATTATTCTTTGTCTTTTCTTGGTCTTATTTTCTAAAATGACATTGATGTCTTATCTCGAGCTCGGTCGTTGTGGTTGAGATAAGGCTTAAATCGATTGAGCGGATTGTTTTGATTGACATAATAGTTAGAACAATAGCGACCACCAGATAAAATCGTCAAGCCAACGTCAATTTGTAGCCCAAATTAACAACCGGATTACGGACTAAAGCCAAGTTAAGAAAGCTTAACTCAACATTTGTCTAACTCAAAAACTTTATACGTTTTCTTCAAACAAACCTGAATGACTGTAAAAATTAAAACGATCTCAAAGTTACGCTCAACGTTATTTCTTCGGTTTCGATTGATTATATCGTTGACAGAAATGAGTTTTCGAGAGCTAGGAAAATTTTGAAATGTTTTTATTCGTTTTGAAAAATCGGAACAAGCAAACCGTTTTATGTGTCGAATAAAACTATTTTAGTTTTAAAGCTTTGGCGTATCCGTCTGTGTTAACTTTGAGTGAAAACAATGAGAAATCTCGTACGACCCAACCAGTTTGAACTTTATTGATTCTCATATGATCCAACACAAAGTTATTTCAATTCGGGATTTAGCTCGTAATGGATACAAAAGTATGTAATTTTATTTCGTAGCTCACTCGCCTTTTTTCCCAAACGGAATTAACGAACAAATCTTGTACAAACATTGCGACGAGAGCTTAATGAATTTTATACGTCGACTCCATTCCAAATAATATTTTTCAATTTCAATTAACTCGACAAATTAACATTACAAAGCGTTCAAATGGAAATATATATAAACTATATAAAATATGAAAACGGGGTTCCTTGTATTTTTATAAAAGCGGGAAGATATAAAATAAATTCTGGAAAATGCCTTCTGAATATAATTTAAGAGTGCTTTTTGCGTTTTGTGCTTTTCAAAATACACCGAGACAATTGTCAAAACTGCTGACTCGACGATTTTATTGTGTCAAGTCTAGCAGAAGACATTCATGTCTTCAAGTTTAATACGAGACAATCTTCGTCTTCCACGACTGTTCAAATATAATTTCCTCTCAATATTACGTTTGTTGTCTCGCATTCAATCAATAATTTCATAAATATTCAAGCATTGCAATTTTCTAGATTATCATCAAACAACTCGAATATTATCAAATGAAAAGTGAAACTAAAAATGTCAACTTTCAAGTAACAACTTTTTCATTAAAGGCTGATTGAAACTAAAAACTGAAAGCTCGGAGGCTTTCAAGGAACTCACCAATTTTTCTTGTAATTTTAAGAACTTTTTCGTCGCGCTTAATGGTTGAAAACTTTAAGTTTCAACTCGAATAAAAGCACGCAATTGCAAATTTAACGAGCTCGTGTTTCAAGGCTATAGCATGTAAAAAATGGAATTATAATTCTTTTCGAAACAGTTAAATATTGATGTTTGTTTCCAGTTCGAGGCTTTTTTACGCTGTCCGATTCCCAATTTGTTCCTGTCAAACCACGTTTGCTTTTTTTAATGTCTCCCATATGTCGCATCATGTGTTGGTAGGCTTAGTGAAGGTTCCAGATGTGACTCCCTTTTATTTTGTTTTATTCGAAAATAATTTAGAACTGTCTTTTCCGGTCGATAACTTATAGTCTGCGAAAAAGTTGAGATTTTTTTGTTAAACTTTTCTTAAAACACCAACTTTTTGTTGAAATATTTTCCAACGATAATGCTTTACGGTCATTTTCAAGTTCATTTTTTCGCCTCAAAGTTTTTTGTTACATTTTTTACTCAACCTTTCAACTAATGCTCTCTGTAGTTACGAGTAGTTTTACAATCAAAACCCAAATTTTTTCTTAAAATGAACATATATATCTCAGGTTATTTCCTGTTGTCAATGGTTGTATATTAAAGAAGTTACATTTGGTTATTTGTGTCCATAGAGAAAGATCTGACGAGGCTTTTGCTTTTGGCTTCGTCAACCTTTGAAAAGGTCAACCCTTAGAAAACGCTCCAAATCAATAATATCAGTAACACAAGCATTATCTTCAATCATGTATTATGTTACAATCAGACAAATCTGTTCTCGACAGTTGGTGTATGCCATTTCCTCGATATAGTGTAACATACTATAACATTATGTGAAGTTACAAGATATAATATTTATGTACCAATTAAAATACGATTATCTTGTAAAAATGCTCTATTATATTATTAATTAAAAAAAAAGGTTTAAAGAAAGAGTTTTAAAAGTATCCACAGACAATTCATTGAGCTTGAAGGCCCAAGATTATTTTCATGGGTTTTCGGATTCGACGGTCCGTAATGACCATAGTAGTTGATGCTCTTAAATAAACAGAGAAAATCATTGAGCTAATAAGCAAGTCAATAAAATCAAAAAAAGCCTTCCTGCATAAAATAATGCCAAACATTTCCGATTAGGTATGTGCATTAGTTGAATCGTGGGCTTAAAATATGATTAGGAAGTTGAATTTCTGACAAAATATTATTAGAGTTTTAAATCACAGCTTTTTTGAAGTGAAGCTTCTATATAGACTGGGTCTTAGGATTTTTTCCATCACGAAAAAGTGTCACGACAGCTTGTTGACGGGGGGCAGCAGCGTAGGGAGAGAAAAGCTGGCGGTGGCGGAGAGATGGCAACGGCTGTATTAGATGGATATACTTGGATATCCTCATGTGGCGGACACTTTTATAAGGAAGGCGGATCTTCTAAATTTTAGTCCGACGCTTCAAACACAGATGGCAGCGCAATGTTCAACTTGGTTCAAATTACATCTATGTATTATTTGAAAACCTACCCGTAAAACTTCAAGTTAAAATTTTGTTGCGATTTGTTTTTCTACTTGTCCATTGAAGTGTCACTTCTATTATGTGTCCCAACACACATTTCGATGTTTTTCACTATTTCTACTTTACAGTGACTTTCAGTTGTCCTCTCATTTTTAATAGTTTATATTGAGTATATCTTATTCACTTGTCTCTTGTGTTCAGTAGTTATCTTCAACAATCCTACAATACAATCACTTATTACAATACAATTCTAATAATTATCTTCTAAGGTATTATTTAAAGACACTATGAACTTTAAGACTATATGCTAGCACTATTTAAATAAAATTAAGGCTATCTTATTTATAGTTTCTGTTAAGTCACGCCAAAAATATGCAGAAACTGTGGATGCACCAAATATGTATTTATTTTCATTTTTGTGATTTTTAACTTTCAATGTCTCGTTGGATGGACGCTCTAGTGAGAAAATCTCTTCATAATTTTTGTTGAAATATCAATTTACTTAAATTTTCGTAACTAAACGTAACTCTTTTTTTCTTTAAGAAATAGCTAGAAATGTAATACCAGATAAAACATCTACAGTATCGGAAGCTTCCAATAGGTACAGTACTTTAATAGCATTATTAGCATATTATATATGTTCACAAATCTGTTAGATCCAATATTACAATTTCAATACAACGTGGTTTGGTGACTAGAGGATCCTGGTAAATCCATCGAAAAGCATTGCAAAGATATTCATCCTGAGGAGGCTTGACGAGCAACAGTATAACCTTGTTTATGGGGAAAGCGAAATTCCTTTAAGTCCCAGAAATAAGCCCGTGAAGTACCTGGGAGTATTCTTTGACAGCAGGTTAAGCTGGAGAGATCACATTACTTCCAAAATAAGGGAAGCAAATGCTCGCTTTGTACAGATTTACCCTCTTGTTAATAAAAATCAAGCATTTTTAGAGAATGCTCTCTTATGATTTACAAAGCTATGGTCAGACCCACTAACTTATGACTGTTCTGTTTGGATCAACACTTCCAAGGGGAATATTAAGAGGTTGCAACTTTTAAAAAAACAAGGTGCTGCGTATTATCTTGGAGCACCATGGTACTATCAGAATTCTCAAATTCACAATGAATATGATAATCAAATAAACAAAATATCAATAAACAAAGCATGATAATCAGAAAAGAGCGTATAACAAGTCAAGCTAAAAGATTCTTTGAAAGCATTTGCCTCTGCTCAAGTGCCGTCGAATTAAACTTGGATCAATGCAGATCCCAAAGAAAAAAATTCTCAATAAAATGCTCGAGAATAAATGATAGCTATTACAGACAATAATCACTCTTATTAGCACTATTCTTAGCGACTTTTGAGGTTTGCTAAACAAGTGTCAAAGAAGAAGGACAAAAATAAATTGTAACACAGTTGAAAGTTAGTATATATCCGTGAATTGGAAGACAAAATTTTTATAAACTAAATATATAACAATTCATTGCGAAGAAAAATTAGGTTTCTTGTGAATTAAGAAAAAAAATACCTTAAAGTAAATAATTTTTATTTGTAAATATAAAAAAACTTTGTCATTTCTGAGAGTTCAAATCATGCCATTATATTCAGAGAAAGTAAGTCGCATTAAAGTTTGACCTAACAACATAGTCTTTCATCGAATTAACAAGCTTTCTAACTTCTAATTTCATTCCCAAAACGAAAGTTTCCCAAATGCATCCGTGACATTACGAGAAACAATTTTAGACACAATTAGAACGATGACATTTACCTAGAAAAAAATTTAATTATTTGACTTTGTTAGTATGATCATTTGCAATATGATACGTTGACCACATACTTTAAACGAACTGTAAATAATACGACTTCTCGATTGGCTATTCCACAAATTGTTCATGTCGTTGGCAGCAGCGTAATTACAACGGTTTCAGGAACAGACAATTACAGCACATCATTCGTTCTCTTCTGATGACTCTGTTATTAACGAAAATTTATTACTTTGTTTGTACTTCTTTTCTCTATTTTATCTTCAATTGGCTCGAAACGAGCACGATGAGAGCTTCATAGTATAGTTCGTAATGATAGTTATTAGCGGTTTTCAGTTTACGAATAACGACAAAAATTCACTCTATTACTTATTGTACGGATAAATTACTTTAAAGATAACTTTTCAGATTACTACTTTTCCGATTAATTACGAAACGTGCAAGAACAAAGCGGTGATGGTGGATAAAAAATAAAAAAAAGTTTACGTTATCTTCTAGAATTATTAGCCTGAAAAGGCATTCTGACGCGCTTTATTGCTAAAAAGATAAGAGCTAAATGCAAAAAGGCCGTTTTAATGCAACTTTTAAGACAGTTCAAACCACTTGATAGCTTTTAAGGTAATTTTAAATACATTTTTTTTAGTGTTTTTGCATGTTTTATAAAATATTTATAATAGAAATTTTCATAAACTGTTAACATTATTTTCAAAATGTTTTATATTTTAACTCAATATTGTAAGAATCAACTTTTAATAAGATATATTTTCTTCTTATTGGACTTTATTCAATTATTTCCAGTCTAGTTATTCTATATTCTTCTTTTCCGAATGCAATGATGCCTACCTTACAAATAAGACTTATAAGGAAATGCAATTGGATTGTAAGATTTAAAAAATTTTAAAGCTTCTTAAAGTTTTTCATTGAATTTTAATCATTTCCTGAGCTTTACACTGAAGCAAACAATCATATTATAACAATATCATTTTACTTTGATTAAAATTAAAAAAAAATCAATTAATACAAAATTACGAACCGAATTTAATTACAAATCTATTTTTATCTTAACTAAGTTAAAACTGTAATTTCAATAAATTCCCCTAAACAAGGAAGAACACAAGTCGTTGTTTGTTTATATTTATTAGTTCCTTCCTCCAATTTTTGTCTTTTTTCCAATTTTTACAAACAAGAAAGTACATTAAATTGGGCTTTAAATTCCCGATTTTCTTATTTCCGAATTGCAAACAACACTTTTTTTAATTCCTTAACATTAAAACAAGCATTTAAATAAAACTGTAAAATCGTTAAAACGAGTCGTTAAATAAATTGTATTTAACGTTTATAGTCCGCTTTATTTGAGTTTGTAGTTAAAATACTCGGCGATTACCAATTTGTTTACTGAAAAAAAAAAACTTTTTTGTGACTTGTAAGCTTGAATCCAGCTTTTCTCAAACGAGAAAATAGTTGAAAGAAATTGATCAAGTGAATATAAGGTTATGGTAAGTTAAACAGTTAGGAGTCTCTGGTTGAAGTCATAAAATTGAATTGCAAAGGAAGAGATTTGAAGACAAAGTGGGCGTTGAATCGGTTTTTTTCTCGAAGTATCAAAAAGCTCCTTAGGACTTAAACTGAATAAATTTCAATACAATAATTAATGATTCTTGGTCTTATGTTAAAAATACGATGCAGGGAAAGCACAATGAGGGAAAAATTCACGTACAATAAAATGGGGAATTAAATTATTTTGTAAAGAAAAGCAGACAAAACACAGCGGTGAGGCGCTCTCTCGTGCATCTCTCAGCCATTACTGGCAAACGGAAACGAAAGAGAATCTCTTGGGGGAACTTTCAACAATTTCTCTAAAACGAACTCGGTGAAAGATTCAGCGTTTCAATAAGTATATCATACCATTGTTTCACATGGTAAAAGTTTGCAATAAGTTACAGCAAGCTTCACAACAAGCATCGCAACTAGCGTAGTTTCTAATTAAAATGGCTTCGACTTGAAGCTTTTACTGCAATGTTGTTATGATTCAATATTTTCATAGAAAATAAAACAGTGAATTTATTGGTATTAAATAAAATTTGCAAAAAGAACTTTTATGTTTTAAGCTCTTTATGCATTGGAGACAGTTTCAATATGAATATGCAAAAGTTTTTCAAGAATTTTTTTCAAAGAATGTTTAGTTGTAACAATGAATACAATTTAAGGTAAGATATTGTTATTACGTATATTACATAGGTATACAATACATTAACTAGATTTACACATTTAACAGTCAACAAATGCCATAGGGTATAAAGGTCAGGCACCTCAAAATGAACTTAGGGGGACACCTCACCAAAGCTAAACACATATTATGTAACATATCATATCTAAGTGTGGTCAGTTTAATGTGACAGCTGTAAAACACCGCGCCGAGGAGAACGTAGCTACTAAATTGGAATTAAAAACTATCTGAAGTTAACATTTTTACAACATGATCCCTTTTTGAAACGCATATGAATCAATAGTAGACAAGATTGGCAACTCTCTGATAACTTCGCCATAATCAACAAGTTTTTTCATCATTCTTAACACTTTTCATTTTTAAACAATGAAAAAATTGATAAATACAAACAAACAAAACGTTAAAGGACATCTTGATGCCGTCGTTTTACTGCAGGACGTTTTCTCGCGGGGGGTTTCACTTCATTGTACCGTGGTACTGAGACTTTACGGGGGTGGTTTTTTTTTTGTATGAACTTCGGGTTTCCCATTTAAAACGAACAAAACATGTTCTCAAATTTCCATGGATATTATTTGTTATGCATGTTATATCACGCATAACTTGTTACTTAATGAACTGATTTTGATGATTTTGTTTTAATCCGTCGAATGTATTTCTAATTTGATCCTATTTTAGTTTAAAGGGAAACATTTACCTAAGGAGTTGAAAAATAAAGGATTAAATAGTTGCTTAGCACTGGCTGACTCAATTTTGATAATTTTATTTCTTTTACGTACAGCATACGTTAAGTCAAAATTGGTCAATTTTATGTTGAAAAATATCGACCCTTAAAAGATTCAAACAGGACAAGAAATAATAATAATAATAATTGTTAACTGACTTATCAGATTTTGATGAGTTTTTTTTATAAGAAAGTGTAAACATTTAGGTGGCTTTCATTTCACTTTGAAGAAAAAAATCCACGTTGAGGATAAACGTAGGGAATGAAATAATTACTCTTGACTGAAACATCAGAATTTGATAATTTTTTTTATTCCATGGAGTTTAAGTAGTAGAATATAGTTACATTACTAAATTATAACCTTTCAAAACAATATATAACCTGTTTTTAAAACAATCAAAAAACATGAAATGATCAGACATATAAGTACATACCTAACTTCTGTGCATAAATGATACAGGATTAGGTTTTTACAAAAAAAAAAAAAACATTGACAGATTGATAACAGTATCTTTAGATTCACTACATTTGAAAGATAAAACTTTTTTTTAGAAAAAATCAGCCGACGCCTAAAAAATACACTAAAAAGAGTAAAATAAGATGAGCGTTTAAGATCTTACTTCAATTACGTATTACTTAAATTTAACCATTTTTGAGTCTGTGCCAAACGAAAAGAAAACATCAAAATACCATAAATAATAAGACTGGCTAGCTCAAAGTTTCAAGTAAAAAGCTACATTGAACAAAATTGGCAAAATTATTATAATTTCAGATTAAAATGAGAACAGTAAATTAAAAATAAAAATCGCATTAAAAAGCTTCAGTAAATCGAAATTTTACGTATTTTTGAGGATCATAAAAAAAATAAAAAAATCTAGCTTCTTGTACTTATATCAGAATTATATCAGAATGGTGTGTATCCTCACATGAGTCCGTTTGAATTCCTGTAAATATTGATATTTTCATCTCAAAACGCGATTACTTGAAAAATTGTCAATAACTTTAAGCGAAATAAATTATAATTATTATAAAATATAATAAAGCTCTTACAAAAATATCGAATTTGATATTCGGAAATAAATATCAACTATCGATATTTTGATATATCAATAGTTGGTGTCCTTACCTAAGACAACGTGTTTTGTGTTTTTCTTTTACAATTTACTTAATAAGATTTAAATTATCTTTTCCTTCATAATTTTCAGTCAGATTTCATTTTGCAAAAATTGTTAATTTTTAATTAACTCCTTTGTATTATACAAAGTAATGATAATTCAGTGATAATAATTCAATTTATAAAAGTACGCAATTTTTCATCAACTAGGTGTTCCTTATGACGTTATCACGTAAAACTATCATCCGTAAACCGACTTTACAGACATCCAATTTTTTTTTTGTTTGACACCGACTCAAAAACGGTTAAATTCCAGTGATCGGAAATTAAGTAAAGATCTTAAACGCTCATTTACTCTTCATTATTTATTATTCAATTGTATTTTTAAATTCCATCTATTAAATCAGTGATTCCCAAACTTTTTTGGTTCACGACACAGTAAAAGAAATCAAGAATTTTCGCGATACATCTGTTTCCACCAATGTTGCATCTGCATATGCAACTAGATTTAAAATAAAATATATAATACGGCTTACGCTCTGGTAGATACAAATTTTACTCAAAGAAATGTAATACTCAAAAATTTAATTATATTTTGAAAATTTCGCGACTACACTTATATGTTGCGACACATAGTTTGAGAATCACTGTATTAAGCTATAAGGATATATAAGAAGCTACCTTTTGCAACTTCTCCTCAATATCATCTTAGCAACCTCAAAAGCAAATAAGATCTGAATAAATAAATATAATCAATTTTCAAATTATGAAATCTTTTTTTTTATGGTTAATAAAGGTAGTTTCTAAGCTTGTAAATTTTAAAATACATTTTAGTATTTAGATTTATGGCGTCTCCCAAAAACGATATCAAAGTAATTGCTGCAGTTTACATTTTTAATATTTTTAAAAGAAATTTTTTTCGTGAAGTTGTAAAATTGTGAAAAATATAAACGAGCAATTAAACTGATCAAAGAAAACACGTTCGAAAAGCTAAGGTGCTTGCAAACTTGCATGTGCAGCTTTACAAGAGCTAAAGAATTACGATAAAATGCATTCGCCGCACAAAATGTTACACGAGTTAAATACATAAGCAAATTGCAGAAATTGAGAAGTAAATAACGTTTTTGTTGGAATTTGTGTTCTCTGTATTATATTATAAAGTTAGAACCTCGTTAGATAGCCGGGGTTCAGCGAGAGGTTGGTCGCAACCGTCGTTTGCGGTCTATCTTACGACGCCCGGCGATATTTTCGAGCACGAGCTATGACTCTTTCCCATTTCCAGCGGTTTAAGTTCTTGCATCGGTCATTGCTGGCCAACCGCAAGTATTGAATATTCAACAAACTGTTCTCACAACACTAAAACTCACTCGCGTACTGCCACTTGATTCGAACAATGTTGATCCTGTTATCGTCTCCTCAAAACTATTCGCATCGCTTTACTCCATCAACGACTAACTCAAATATCATACCGAAGTTCATATGAAATCTAATTACTAGCCAACTTACATCTTGATTCAACCATATCCTCATCTCCTCCCTAATAAACTTCCATCTTTTAACAGTTCTCAAAACACCCGATTGTCCAATTGTAATAATACACAGTTTAAAATTAAAACGGAAACATTCAAGTTAATAATAAAACAATCAAGAAGAATATAAAAGAAATGGAGAAGAATTGTTTGTTCCAGGTTCTAGATTTTGTTGACTGAATAAGACGCAACTACATGAATAATGCATAAGAGGCGGTCGTTTGAACTTCTTTTCGGGGTCGACGTGAGTGATGACTGAAAACAAAGCCTAGACAAAAGGGCTTTATTCTCTCTTATCCCTCCTCTACGTCGTACCACTTTCGTTTTCTCAATAAAATACAATCAATTGTATATAAAACCTTTTGCAAAACGTTATCGTTTCCCGTTCCACCAAAACGACTAATTAATCAAAAGGAAAACATTTATTTTTGTCACAAGAAAAGTCTTTTTTTGCCATAAAAATATTATATTTTTTACACCGATATAATTCATCAATGTTTGATGAAACATTTTAAAGCGCGAGAATTTAATTAAGATACTATTTCTCGTCTTCATGTTACAAAAAATTATGATAGATTAATTTTAGTGACAGTTTTTCATCTTTTCAGAGTAAAAAAAGTTTGATTTTTTTCACGACTAATGCATTTTTCAATTAAAACAATACGAACGCTTACGAGCAGAGCAATCGCGAATCCTTTTTTTTTTCCTTGGGAAGTTTGATAAAAAGTTGCTTTTCACACCGTCATTAATATCGTGTTGAAGGCGGGTGAAGTTGGCTTAAAAATTTTATGAAAGTTTTGGTTTGATATAAAAAGGTTAGCGATGTTCAATCAATGTGATATTGAGAAATTCGCTTATTTTGATATTCGTATACAAATATGTAAAAATTTGAGACGTTTCGATACTTTCGAAGTTTGATGAAAGGAAAAATTTCAAGGGAAGTTGTTACTTTTTTAATCATCTATTAAAAGTTTGAAAATATTTGAGAAATATTAGGTGGAGACAGATTTTATAAGAAAAAAAAGTGGGTGTGTGTACTTATGTACGCGCGTGAGAGATTATACTTCTTTGGCAACATTAAAAATTAGTTTTTATTAATTGCATAAAAATAATTAATTTAAAAAATATTAAAGAATAATATTTTAATTTATATCAATAAATAATACATACGGATAGTTAACCTCAATTATATTGGAGCACTTGAAAAAGTATAAAAGCACAGTTTTTTAACTAATACTTACAGATAGTAAATAAAATTGATCCAAATATTCAATTTAAATCACTACTGAATATAATTTATTCGTGTAGCGGACACTTTTACAAAAAGTGGGGTTCTTTTGAATTTTAGTACGGCGCGTTGAACAGAGATAGCTGGGGAATGTCTAAAATTGTGGGGGATTCCACCTGGTGACTATATTTGGTTGGCACCACTGAAATCCCTTAGATCCGCTGGGCGCACTATTTGTAATATCTAATATCTATGTAATATTAGTTTGGTATATTTGTTCATATAGGCAATAAAGAACACGTGCTAAATAAAGTGTTTTAATGGCTAAAGTACTGTGAAACACTATGGTTTACAATGAAAATAAAATCCAAAGAAAGCTGCGAGACATTTATAAAATTTGTCAGAATCATTTTTCTGGTTAACAATTCATACATGCCATGAAAACGAAGCTTCATAGAAATTGCGACATAAAGTAAGTAGCTACTTTTCAAAGTAAATGTGTTAATCTTTTCATGCCTTGTTTGTTTTACTAAATTATTGTTCTAAGATGTTTGAATCATTTCAGAATTCCAGATTTTGTGATAACCAAGAATATGCATGAAATGCAGAAGTAAGTTTCATCACTAAACTCCAAATACTATAACAACTACTGCAAAATTAGAGAAAAGTAATAACTTATTTATTAATAATATGTGTCATTTGTACAATATATGTAAATACTTTCTAAATAAAATATTAAAAATATATTTGAACAATTTATTAATTTTAATTTAAATAATTAAATAAATAAAACAAAAATTCAAACTACGCCCGCCTACTTAAAAAAAACGAGCGGTTTTGCGGCCAACTTCATCGTGTTAATTTTGTGTATTGGTGATGCGCGCGCGTCTTAAAATTTCACTCTCAGCATTTCTTCATAACGCATCTAAAGAAGTTTAACTTCAAAAATTATTCTTGAAAAACGACAATTCTTTTTGAATCATTTTTTTAATTGTACAGAAGTATTTTTAAATGCTTCAAATTAACAACCTTATTGTTTTTGATTTAAACAATTATAACTCGTTAAAAATTGTGTTTTACTAATTGAATTTTTTTCAAAATAAAAAAAATGAATACGATAACGTCATCTTTTTCAAATTTATATGTCCACTTACTCAAAGAGGTTTTTTTATTATTCACAACATTTAATTTAAAGCCGCCCTTCCAGCTTTTTTTTTATTCAACAGTGATGAATGTTATAAAGTAAAAATACAATTTTCTTTGAAATGATATCTTATCCTCCTAAATTAAATTATTCTGTTCGGTGTCAGAGTGCAATCTGAGATCTTCACGAAAGTGCTAATTAAATTTTTTTATTGTAGCTCGTTTTTTCCCGTTGTTCAAAAGCTCTTACTTCCGTAAATGAAGTGTCATTGCTATCAAGAAAAATACGGTTTTAAGATATTTTCCAAGTTTGTAAAACCTATTAAACTTGCTTTTCATTAATTACAAAACTTATTGAATGTAAGAGATTCGAGTTATCTTATTAATTTATAATCGCTACGTTTTTATTTGTAATGCTGCCGGAATTTTCATGAATATTTTACGAGAAAATGTTTTATGATATGACGTTCAATTTGTGAGTTGATTTTTTATTAATGGCATTGTAGTTTAGCGTATTTTTCGTACGTATTCGATCTGACAGGGATGTAAAAGTTTGAAAAACGAAAATCTGAGTGCTAGCAAGCTGGAGGGCGTTGTCGCTTTCTATATGGCGTGTATGGCGTGAATTCCCTATTGAAGGTCGAGAAAAATATTTTTTTGAGTTACAAAGAAATTCTATGACATAATGTCAATCTAATATACGAACAGAGTGGCAGAGAAAGAATAAATAATTCACGATGAAATCAAGTATTTATCCATTTTGGGTGAGAGATAGAATGAGCGCGGCGGTATATAATTCTGTGTCATTATGACGTAATTTTGATGGAGGTTATATACACAATAAAGCTCCAATGATAATGTTAGTAAATTTATCCTGACACATACACACGTGTCCCTTTGATGTGCTTACATGCATAACGATCTCACCAAACATAATTGACTGTGCATAGTCTGATTTAGTGCGTGAGAACACGTTCCGAAAGCTCTCTATTTTGTTATAATATTTGAACTAATTTCCATCTGATTTCACACTAATCGGCTAACTAAATATTTTTTTTTACATCAAATCAAACTCAGATTTAAAACTCATTTGGAAACCAATATTAATCATCCAACCCTTTTCAAAGCATTCGCAAAAAATCAGTGTTCAAAACTAAACTTTATCATAAACGTTAAAAGTTGATTAAACTCATTGAAGTCAGCTTGTGTATACAAACTTAAATAGATTTGCTTTAAAAACTTCAATCTCAACTAAAATTTGATTGGACTTTAGAGGCGTGAATATTTAAGACGACTTGAGTGAAATTCCCTCGGCTAATTCTTAATGAGTTTAATGATCTTTATTGGTGTGCAATATCTCAGAGATCAATGAAGCGAATAATACTTAATCTGGGGCGTTTGGCTTGCAATTCTCCATCGAGCCGAGATTGAAGTCCGAGTTGTTTGCCTCAAGGCAATATAGCAATTGATCGAGGTTCATTAAAGCATCAATCGAATTGGTGACGATTAAAGAAAA
Organism: Sisyra nigra; assembly: GCA_958496155.1. Taxonomy (NCBI): domain Eukaryota; kingdom Metazoa; phylum Arthropoda; class Insecta; order Neuroptera; family Sisyridae; genus Sisyra; species Sisyra nigra. The sequence continues at coordinate 12,950,930 of OY292314.1, read as the reverse complement.
CTCAAGCGTGTTTTTCGACTGGAAAAAAGTAAAAAAAAAAAATAGAAATCACAACAGTGTAATGTTTGTTTAAAATTGTTCAATTAAAAATATTACGTGAAATAATATCGTAAAAAATGTAAAAGATGTTTTACGTTTATTAAATAATAATGCAAATATGTATAATATTATTGTCGTTAACAAAAAAATCGTAAACAAAAATTTTTTGTTGCACTACGCACGACCTTTTTCGCTCAGAATTCAAAATCAATAAAGATTATTTTTTCAAAAACATTTACAAATTTTCAAAAAACCAATTTCATTCCTAATCTTTAAGCCCTCATAAGTAACACCAAATTTGATAGCTTGCAAACTTAATTGATTGCGTGATATATTAACTTATGCTTTTTTATATTTTGTGCAAAGTTAGCTTCATTACATGCTTTTTGTTAGATCAGAGCAAGTCAGAGCATGCAAATGCTCAATCTATGCTTTCTTATTCAGTTAAAAGATTTTTATTTCGAACAAGCTAATCTCAAATATTCAAATGTCTCACCTTATAAAGACGATTTCTTAACATTTTCTGATAGTCATGAGAAGGCTTGAGACTATTGCAAATTAATAATTTCTTAAAAAACATTTTCTTTTAAATTTTGAAATTTTCTCCCTAATAACCGCAAAGGTTAATGCACCAATTTTGTACTTAACAATTAAGGGTACTTACTTTTTATCTCACATATATATATATATATACATATATAAGAGTAAGCGGACTGACTTACAGACATACTGGAGACTAAATCAATAAATATAAAAACATAATTTTAAAGTGTTATTTCTGAGTAAACAGTGATATCTATAAATAAGGATTTTTTGAATTTCCACCTAAGTAAGTTCATAAAAGAGGTTGAAATATTTTTTCATTTTTTTTGTTTATTTTCTTCTTAAATATCAATTTTATTCTTGCAATTATCAAACTAAATATTACTATTAATAGCTTTTATGTTTATGTTTCTTAATTCGTTTATTTGAGGGTTGCACACAATTTTTAAAATTTCAAAGGCTTAAGAAATAACATCACTAATTTATTTAATAATATTTTTTAAATTGTGATTTTCAACGTATTCGAATTTAAATTTAATAAACGGTAAATGTGTTGGTTAAATTGCTAAAATAGATGGCTTGTAAATTAAAGCAAAGAAAATATTTTGTTTGATCCACGAGCGAGAGGTTAAACTGAATTTGAGGAAACTCAGCTTTTTCAATTTATTTGTTTATAAACAATATAATTTTAATCAAAGGCAAACAACACTTTATCATTACATTTGATAAGATGTCTTTTGTGCTCGTGCTGTTGAGAGCTTACGCACAGGCTTTTTCATCGGCCTTAATTTATGTAAAAGACCGAAGAAATATCTTTACATAAATTATGTACAATATTTCCCGTCTTTATTATGTGAAATGCGAGACACAAGCGTGACACTCGTAAACAAAGTAATCTCGTTATGCTATTCCGGAATTTGTTAAACGCTTTCGCCTCATTAGTTCAAATTAGATCTTTGGTCACTATTTGTTTTATTATGACACACTCAATTTATTCCGGGATATAAGCAATGCTTTATGGCCTGTTCAGATGATTTACATTTCGGAAAAATTTTCAAACTTTCAATTTATCAGCATTTAAAGCGTTTTCTTTTAATTTGAAAATGTAAAATGCCTTCAAGGCTCATGCAAATTAACGAAAAATGCATATTTCAAACGAATGAAATTTTATGTTTTATTTTTCAGCATTGCATTTATTGTTTGTTTTTAGTTGAATATTTTTGACTACGAAAATTTAAATGGATGACATAATTTTAGTTTACTTTTTTCCATATTTTATAACTCTCAGAATAATTTTTTTACCGTTTATCTGAGGAATTAATAAAGCTTATTTTTATGGGTTTAAAATAACCATCAAACTCAAATTATTAAAAGTACCTAGGTATGTTAAATATTTTTGTTTAATATTTTGAGCTTTTAATTAAGTACCCACTTCCCATTGATCTAAAACCATGAATTTTGGTAAGAATAGACCTCAATGATTCAATTAGGGATCTACCAAATTCAGTAATTGGATATTTTCAATAATCACATATTTAACATGTAAATTTTGACTTCTAAAGTCAATAACGTTTTTTTTTTTTTAATTACACAAAAGCGAAAAGCGCTTAGCTACCGAGGCTATATGCGCTGACGATATAGTTACATCATGTATTACATTATTTTCCTTTGGTTCTGTTTAATAGTTACCTATGTTACAATTTAAAATAGTATAATAAATTATTTTTAATAATGAATACAATACAAAAGTGATAAATAATAATAAAAACCTTAAGCTACTTCAAGGAACTCTAAAGAGCCCACCCTAACTAAGTATCACATATCTACATTAATTATTCTATCGATACTGTCACAGTCTAAAAATATGCCACCATGTGTTTAAAGGAGTACCGCCATTTTATGACCCTGGGGGTGGTGTCACCTGCCCCCAGCCGTGGATGGACCCAACAAATTACCAGCCAATCGAGGAGCACTGTGGTCACTGGATGAAGGAAATCTTGTGAAATTCCAGGAATTCCAGAATATTCTTTCTCTAAGAGCTTTGTCTTTGAAACCACCTGGCACGAAGGATTAGACAAAACAATGAAAATTTCTACCAAAGAATAATAAAATCGAATTTACTAGAAAGATTCCGAAATCTTATATTAGTCCCGGAAAAACATAGGCGACTCAATCTTAAAATACATCGTGAACGTCAACAATCTTTCGTGAAAGTGATTAGTGTGAAATAAATCTTCGACGAGTTTTAAAATAAATAGTGAAAGCGAACAGTGTTAAATAAATTGTGAACATTGTTAAATAAAGTGTAACAGTGCAATAGTGAGTGACAATTAGTGAATAAGTAACTGTGAAAACTGACTAGTTAAAACAGTGAACTAAATAATTGTTTAAGTGTATATAAATATATATGTGTACATAGTGTTAGATAAATAAATTAACATTTGTTAAAATAAATTTGTCATCTTTAAACACAAATCTTCGAACCCGTAAAAACGTTACAATACTTACACCTTCATACGTGCTGGTTTTCTGATCTTAGTGTTATTATTATTATTTACATTAATGTTACCATTGTTGTTGCTACTAGTGCTATTGTTAATATTGTTTATTATTACTAATTGTTTGTCAGCACTTTTGTTACAACTATTGTTATAGCTAGGTCACTAATGACCAAGCGCTGTTAAACCGACTATAAATTAAGAGAAAACAAAAATGAAAATAATGCATATGGTAAACTTATCTTCTTACAATAACGATAAATAGTTTATTCTGACAATATCAATTAAATAGATACAATTTAATACAAAATTCGGTGTCATAGTAAGATAATAACTGATAATATTTTATTCAAATTTTTTTTGAATTTGAATTTCAATTCTTTCAAATAAAACAGGTAGCCTGAAATCAAGAAAAGTAGCAATTAATATTATTTTTAATTTGAAAGGTAAACTCAAAAATTGTTAAATTGTAGGTACGAGTATATTACAGATAAATAGGAATTTGTCTGGGCAATAATCATTTCGTTTAGTTAAGTTCATGTTTAATTACAACGTCAATGTCAAATTAAAATTGAAAGGTTATGAGTTCAATCACGATATAATTTTGGTTAAGAGTAAAACGGTGGAGACCATAACGTAACAAAAAAGCAACCAGGCGAACTTGTCTTTATTTTCTCATTATTTCTCTATCTTTATCCTTACTCGCTGCTTTCCAACAGTGATTGGTGAAATAAAATGTGTCAGTTGACAGAGGTGAAATAGAAAGGTAGAAAAATAGAAATTGTTTCTACTGAAAATTGTAAAATGCTTAATTTCATAAATCAAATGTTGTAATTAAAATCTAAAAAAGAAGTTACTTGAATTCATAAATTTAACTACAAAAACTGCGTAATTTTCATTTTCACCAACAAAGAAATTGTAAGAAAAATTATCAATCTATAAGTTTTCTTTTGAAGCTAATGAGCGCTTAGAATTGAGAAAAAGCATTAAGAACTTCGTTCCTGAGGGGAGTTTTAAGACCCCCCTAGTTTTATTTTATTTTTAACTACAAACAATTGTTCTTCATTTCAAAATTTGTAAGACATAAATTTTAATTAAACTCTATTATAATGATTGGTTTTTACTAGGTACACTTAGTAGTACTAGAGTCCAATTCCATTAATTCCATTTGAAACACGCAACTTTTTGTTGGATTTCAAATTTGATGGTCGCTAACGATCAAAGCAACTTTAAACAACCGAAAAAATATATAATAATAATCTGGTTTTTAATTAATTAAAAAAATGTAAAAAGTTTAAATGAAAATGATCTCGTATTTTGTTATTATTTACATTGTGAAACTAAAAGTAAATTGTATTTTTTTCAAATAAATATAAAATAAAATAAATGTTAAAATTCAGTATATCACATATAAATAATACAAATAAGACATTTTTAAAATCACAATTTCGCCCCATTTAATTTGAAAAATGGCCTCGCCACTGAAAAATAATACACTTACACAAAGCCTTGAAACGAATAAAATTCGCATGAAACATGTTTCAAAATAAAAACGTACTTTATAATGTATGAAGACATTAAAATTACATTCCTCGAAAATATCAATCTCTCGAGATAAAATTTTAAGGATGATTATCATAAACGTCTCATAGGTGGAAACAAATTTTGCCATAGGGTGAGAAAATCCTAAATTATCTCATACCACTCCCATAAAAAGTCTAGACTTTTTAGCTCACATGCATGAAATGAGAATTAAGATATAAAATTGGAAAAGTTGATGCAAAATATAAATAACTTGAGGCTACCAAGTTTTTTTTGTTTCACTAACTTAGCACATTTGTTTTAGTCTATGAAATGTGTATGCTAAAATTATATTTGTTAAAGTTTTTGAATAGAATACGGCTGTGAAGCGTCTAGTTTTGAAAGGTTATAATTTTCAGGTATGAACGAGTGAAGCACGTCCCACTTGCGCCTGCATAATTTGGTAATAAGCAGTAAAACAGATAGCATAACACTAACACTTTGTCACGCCACAATGAGACATTTTCATGACTGAAAGGGAGGTTTATTAATTTCCTTGTAGGCCCGTTCAACCCCATTTCAACCCCCGTTTTAGCATACTGCAAACTTCTACATATTACCTGACATACGTAGCACGTTTCAGTAGGCTCTTTGGTAATGTTTCCTGTTATAGTTCTTTTGGGACACGCTTTAATGTCTTTGTATAAAATATAGTTCATTCCTGACAGACAACTAACTTATTATAGTTGAGGAAAATATTTTCCTCGTTACAAATTTCAACGACTTAATTTACGTGGGAATTTAATTACGAGTTTTAAGTAAGTTGAGGATTTATCATCGGAATTTTGGTTTGAATCTCAAAAAAGAAACAAACGCAAATGTTTAAGGGATTTGTTTTTTATTCGGGTACACTAGGTTCATTAAAATTGCAAAGAGGAAAATTGATGGTGATTTAAGATAAATATTTTACGAGACGTTTGGATGAACGCCGAGCTGCTCTTGACCTCAAGTATTCATGCCTCAACAAGGGTCATATCTCTGGTTTTACTACGTTTTACTGAATTCAACTAAATTTCTATTTTGACTACTTATTGAAAATAATTTGAAAGTAGTTCTTGAGAAATTCGAAATACTTATATAGGGCCAATAAAAAATAATTTCATAGTTTGCATTTTTATAAAAAAAAAATTTTAAACTATTTTTTTAAAGTCACCTTGATTGCTCTAGTCCTTAGTGGTCACTTTATATAGTTAAAAAACACTATATCTTCTTTTTTGTTCATAAAATAATAATTAAAATCGTAATTTGTTACTAATAAAGTTTATGTTTTGGATAATAAACTTTTGAAAACCATTTTCACGAACGATAAACAATTACAAACAAGAGATTGATTTACAAGATAAAACTCAATAATTAATTATTATTCTAATTTTAAACCGCAAGAATAATTTGTAGTAATATTTCACTTTGGAAATGTCTTTTTGAGGTCAAAAATAGTAACCATAAGTTGTGTAACCATAATTTATGTTAGGATCAGAGATCTTTGAAATCCATTGAATCCTTGAAAAGTAAAAATGAAGAACTAAAAAGACTATATATAATGAAACAACTCTTGATAACAACATACTTGGAGTAAGTATAAACTCGTCTTCAGAAAATGTTTTTATCGCTATATGATGGAATTATGAATTGTGAACAAGCCCACAACCTCCCTTGTATTAGAACGTTGCGTAATAGAAAATTTCGACAAAAGATTGTGTGTATACCAACAAAGCCTTGGAAGCCCTTTACCGGATGTGCTATTCCATAAATAACCCCTTACTATGTACCTACTTAAAGATTAAATGAAAAAATAAGAATCTTAAAAATAAAATTAAAATATTGCGTTAATTTTGGGACACCATTACAAAGATGTATGAAAACATTTTTTTCGATATTTTTTATTTTAGCTTACATCAATATCTTATTATCAAATCGTTTGGTGGAAAAATAGTGATTTTTGTTTTTTGGTTATTTTAAGTCATTATAATATCTTAGGTCATATCGCGACTGTCTTAAACATAAAAAATTTCTGTATGTCTTAAACTTAGGTCATAGTCCTATACCTAAGGATTCAACGGGGGTCGAACCCAGTAGCACTGACGCATGGAACGTAGATCAACTGTTCTAACTGCTGCGCCATTAAGTAAACCATAATGATTTAAAATTGAGTCTGTTTTACTTTTTTATACAAATATGAGCGAGAAATAGGAAAATTTTACTTATACTTTAATTTTGTTTTAGTAACCATAAAATCAAAATGTTTCACGTTAAAAACTCATTTTTGTTTGATTGGTTATGATTAAGACATTTAGAACTGTAACTGAAAATCATGTTGACTTGTGTAATTTAAGGTTTATTTTTGAACCTGAACCTGAAACCTACATAGGTATAGATGTTTCTTTGTACAAACAGACTAAAATTGATGACTAAATTTCTAATGGGTTTGCCTGATTTCAGTATATGATACGACAACAAACAGCGCCATAGGTAAATAATTCACGTCACGCAGCATAACGTTATCATCGAAATGTTTGAGAGACTTTGCGATATTTACGTCCAAGATCTGCCCGAGTACAATATTTGCCTTGTAAATGGAATACAACTCTCGCTCTAATCTGATTCAAGTATTACAAAACCAACTAATAACTCATCCTCTCCTCCCGCACAAGACACGAACGAAACATATCAATATTGAATTTTGCATGTAACACAATATTTATTGCTACGTAAGTTCAACAGCTCTACCGAAAAGTGGAAATCTCTTTCGCTCCTCACATGGATTATAGTTGTTGAAGAGGCATATCGCTCTACTGGTAGAACTCGAGAAACGTTGTTATTGCAATATCTTAACGCTAACTAATTATGTCATTTCCACTTAAATGATTTGCGCAAATATGAGAGATACGGGAGAATCACAAACATATTTATGAAATGGAAAATCAATGCACCTGCTACTAATAATTCTATACGTTCACATTTTCAAACTTCCACGTTTGAATCTATTTTATAAATTAATGAAATCATAACATGAAAAATATGTCGTTTTCGAGCAGTAATTACATTTCTGAATGAAATGCATAAGAGAAACAGGTGATATAAAAACATCAAATTAAACAAATACGTACCGTTAGAAAAATCGATGCAACTCTGAAAACAAAAAAAAAATATATTAAAATGTGATTCCAATTTTTCCATCAAAAATAATGAGTATTACTGCATTGATATCGAAAATGCAGCTATTTGCCATCATTTATCTATTGCATTTATGCACATACATTTATTTTGGCTGCAACATATTAATACATTTTGAAATAGAATTTCAAAGTTTGCACATAACTCAAAACATTGGATTATTTTGTAAATAAATGAACTAAAATCGGTCACTATTTTAGTAATTAGAATAAAATATATCAACTCCTAGGTAATAAAAATGAATTACCAGGTTGATTTTTTTATCAATAATGAAAATTTTTAAAATGAATTATACGACAAAAAATCCCAACATTATTCAACTTAAAATTTAAATCTAGTTTAATATCGGAGCTACAAAAAAATAACTTTTACCAATAGAACCGTTCATTACAACTAAAAGGTAGAAATGAGAGGTCTAGAATATTATATTAATTCCAGTCGACCAATTTTTTTCATTTTACCAAATGTTAACAATGTATTAAAATGTTTGTTTTTAGAAACTTTTAATGAAATCTTTTTTATTAATTTTTTGAATATTATTTTTTTAAATCACTTCATAAGATATCAAGAACAATGGAGATGTCGTTAGATAAATCGGTTAGAACGAAGTTCCTTTTGCAACATGACAATGTAGAGTATATTGTTCTTAAAAACACACAGTTCAACACAAAATAATATGCAAATTTAAAAAAAAAACATATAATCATGGCAATGGAGCGATATAAGCAACATATTTTAATTAAATAAGATTTGCGTAATAAATAGTTTGAACGTGAACGGTATTGCATGATTTAATTTTGGGATTAGTTTGTTTAATATAATATGTATACGCTTTTCGTGATGCAAATAAAATATGATACTTAAATTTTAGTTTAAAATAAAGCACACAGTTATTTTCGCCTTGATGTTGGTACTTCAATATCAGTTTCTAAACTAATACTGAATCATATCAGAAATGATACTTTGATTATTAACAAAATAATTCAAATTCCCAAATTTATTTAATTATTTCTTTCACTTAATTTTAATGAGACAGGTGTAGAAATATTATTTCTCATAACTAGACTTTTAAATGACATAGACATTCTTTGTTAAAAGTTAACCTGTTCTTATCTCATTCTTTCTCCTTGAAACTTGAAGCGAAAATAGGTCTTCCTCAACCATTTTTAATCAAATATCTTTTCTTCACAGCAAACCCCCTTTTTGAGAAACGCAAAAATTTCTAATACGTATGTGTAATGGCTCCTATAGATATCTGGAGCCATAGGACAATTGATTTCTTCAACTGGGACATAAGAAGGGCCTTATACAATTCTTTTTTTCAATAGAAATTTTTCTCAATTTTTTTTTCTTTTCTTATTTGTTAAAGTAATTTTTCAACGACTAAGGTCATCAATGAATCCAATAGTATGCCTTAATATAGACTTTGAGGCTAGATCATGTCGTACATATTGGATTTTTTGAGAAATTCGATAGTTTTGAACAGCCCCCTACAACTCCATGTTACAAAAATGTATTTTGCATTTTGACTGGGTTTGCAGAATATTGGTTGAAAACGAGTTGAACGAAGACCACAAAGACTGACGAAGACTTTTATGGAGGTCGGAGGTTAGAAATACTTTTTTTTAATAAACTTCAGGCAAAATATTTTTATTGTTTTCATTATTATTGTTAATATATGAGAATAATTATGATAAGTATTTTTATATAATAAGTATAATAACTCTGATAAATGATGATAAGTTTAAGTGACAGGGAGCTGTTTGAGACGTATGCCTCGTATAACAACACAAATAGTTAACAGCTGTTTTTCAACTAGCTATCAGCGCCACCCAAAGAGTCCAATGGTACTAAGATTTGCGTAAAAATTCGGTCACGTTTTTTAGCCTTTCTCGTACTTAAGTGACAAGGGCTGGCTTTGAAGATGAGCTTTTTCATTTTTTTTTGGCTCTTTCGTTTGATTGGCAACTTAGTTGCGCTTTGTTTGTTGTTGTACGCTGGACGTTAGAGAAGTAAGTGTTTGAGCGATCTTTCGTGGGTGCAATTAGGACACCCTTCCTTTTGCTGTCTTATGAGTAGCTCCAGATGTTTATCATTTGCGTTTATCCGATACGCAGTCTAGTTATTTTTGTTTTGTTTTTTCCTACCCGTGACTGTTGGCGGTTTTTCCTCGACAGAGGTTCTAAAATTATGGAGTTGGGCTCGTTGCGTTTTCCATGTTGTATCCCAAAGATGGACTGTCGCAGTGTTGGCCAAATTTTTTAGGTCTTCTTTAGTTGTTTTGAGCTCGGGTTCTACTATTCCATCTGTGGTGGCTGCCTTTGCTTCTTTGTCTGTTAGCTCGTTACCTTTTATTCCTTAGTGACGTGTTATCCATACGTATGCTACGATAGTGCCTTTGTCATTTAGTTGTCTTGACAATTGACGTATGTTCATAATTAATTGATTGAAATTGTTGGGATTTTGTAGTGCCTTGAGGCATGATATGGAGTCTGTGAATATAATTGATTGTATAGGGTCTTCCGCCTGGATGCTGTTTAGAGCTTTTAGAATCGCTGTAACTTCACATGTGAAAATATAATAATTTTCATACTTTTACTTGTTATTTTTTATTCATGTATTTAACTACCAAAAAGACAAATTGTATTAATATTACTTAAGTACGTGTAATTAAATTCCAACTTCAAACAATAACATCGTTTTATCAGAACTTAAGAGTTAACTTTTGCTAATAATTAAGATCAAATCATAATTTTAAGACAGTATATAGTTCTTACTATCTAAGGCTCTTGTAATGTGGAATACATTGATTTTTAAAACATTTCAAAATTAAAAGCTGATTGATATCTTTTCACAGGGGCATGCAATTTAGTTTCCATTTTTAACTGATTCATTTTAGTTGAAAATACACATTTTTATAGAATTGCTATTTTTTCTTTTTATTAAGCTTACGTTTACGAAGAAAACTTTATTTTTAAATGGTAACCCTTTATTTTAACCTCGAATTATTATTTTCCGATTTTTTATGCGTTTTTGTAGTAGAATACATTTTTTGATATCAAAATTGACTGAGTTAAACGCATTAAAACTACTATAAGTATGTGTTTTACAAAAAGTTGGATCACGTGATAGTAAAATAATTCTTGGTTACTATAATATCTGGGCTCTATTATGTTAGCCTTACATAGCAAACTTTGTCAATTTTGGTAAAAGAGGAGGTAGGGTAGAGGTAGGGAGTTGGCTTTTCTAATTATAATTTTTACTCTACATTCGTAAACTTAATTAATACATGAAATTCTAATTCCATAAAAATGTATGTTATGACTAACTAACTTATCATCTAGTGATAACCAAATAAAGACAAAATGAAAACTGTATGGCTAAGCATAAAGATATTGAGTATTCTTAGCAAGTTTAACAAGCTTTATGTACATTTTTCCTTATGGGTGGTTAACAAGGAACTCCTTCACTTGGTTAAAATTGATTATTTTATTTTACTTTGTTCTTATTTTCAAAAAAAAATCCTTTCAATTAAAATATAATAAATTTCGATCCACCCAAAAATTCAAATGCTCATTAATAATACTCAACATCAACCAATCCGTTTTCAAATAAACTTTACTCGTATTTATCAAAGTAACGACCTCTCATTCTACAAAATATATGTATACTAATTAATTTACCCATTTTAATAAACATTATCATGAATGACAAATTTTCTTCTTTTCTTTCTTTGGCCAAGGCTTTTATTTTTCAGAAATTAATTTTTTTAATTTTCCAAAACAATAACACAACACTCATACGCACCCTCATCTATTTCCGGCCGCTCATAATAATAAAAAGTCTCGACTCTTTGTTTTCATTGAATTAAGTAACTAATTGCTCCATTTCTTTTTATCCAGCGTATTCCATTGGGATTCGTGAAAAAGATAAACGATGGTAAGCTTTTTTCTATTATTTTGATAATATCGTGTTGTAACAAGAATAAGGGTCAGATTTTATACAGTTTAACAATGTTATAAATTATTATATTTTATTACCGGGAAGCAAAACCTTATCAGGAAAAATATAAAAGAAATATTTTGGTTCGCTTCAAATATATATCATCGAAATGTTTTTATGCAAGCTTGGCCATATAATTTTAATCTTTTTAATTTTTCTTGCTTGTTATAATATTTTTATTTCATCTAGTGGAACTTTGGTTTAAATAGCGTAAATTTAATATAAAAATAATTTATATACACACAACCCAAATGAAAAGTAATTCTTTTATGAAAATTAAATCCCACTTTTTTTTGAAAAGCTGAACAAACAATGCGTTTTTATGAACTTATTTTTGTGATACATAATTGGATGAATAGAGCTCCGGTGCAAATGTCGAAAAAAAATTCGGGCTGAAATTTTTAGCATTTTGTATTTCATTAGAACATACAACTAATGACATTTGCTTTGATTGACAAATGGCTAGCAGAATCGTGCATATTAGTTGATTAAATTGTCTGTCAGAATTCGACGCTCGTTTGACATGTTCATAATTATTTTTTTTTTGTTAAACACAACTCCTCAACCCACTCTTTTCACTTCAATTAATTAGCTATGCAATTGAAAAGTAATCAACTCATGATTAAATTGACTAATTAATATTGTTAGCAAAAAAATGGACCCATCACTTATTTATCGATGAACCAGTTAAGATTGAAAAGTTCAATAGTTCCTTTGTCGAATTTCAGTTATTTAATTACCACGTTTTAATTTCGAGCTTAATTGAGTCTAATTGAGATTGAGAAAGTAGCTGCAAACTGATCATTTATACGAGGCTTTTTGAAAGATTTCAATCTACTTGTTTCAGTTGAAACTCATTGAATCATTAATCAAACATCAGTTACAGTGAAGTGACAAAGAAATGTTCATTTATTCCTTCTTCACTAAATAAATGAAAGATTACAATATCTAATAAATCAATTTATGAGAAAGTTTTTTTTGAATTTTATCTGGTTTCCTTAAACCGTAATTTATTTATCCGTAAGTTTTTGCTCATTCACAACCAATGCTTTTAGCTCGACTTTTCAATTAAAAGCTCGATGGAAGATGAGAAAATACAAGATGTGTTTATATTATAAAATTCACTTTCCACATTTTTGATCTTAAACATGTTATTTTCTGTTCTTAGATTTAATATCGGAAAGTTTTTTCCTGGAAGCTCATGAACTGTCTGAAAGCTTATTGGTATAGAAAATAGAGAAAATATTTTCTATTATATATTTTTGAATTATCACCGTAATGATGATGATAATAATTTATTTTAAGAATACTTCATGGAAATGTATGTTAATTTGATTTGCATATTTAATTGGTGTTGTATGTAATTAATAGAATCGGCATTATAGAAACATGGAAACGTGTCGACGCCGTCAAACACACATTGTAATGACTTTGTATAACAATGATCTCCAATTTCCGATCGTTCAATGGAGAAGTATTTGTGGGAAGGTCGATTTAATATGGGACGAAAATTAAAGGCTGTTGCTGATTTCTATAGAATATTAAGCGACGTAGATGCATCTATGCAAATTCACTCTCAGAGATTTGTGTGCTTCGTGTGGAATTTCACTGAAAGTGTGTTCAGTGCAGATATGTTGACTAGTTGAAAGTAATTTGGAGGAGTATTGCAAGAGTTATGCGATTTATTGTCAATTGAAGACTCGCTACAATAGAAAAGTTCACTTTTCAATGACATCAGTTGCGAAATAGTAACCTAGAAATGCATTTAGTTTGATAGATAACAGATATTTACCCTCAAAAGGATTTCCTCAATAATACATATGCTACAATAAATTTAAAACTCAAACACTTAGTTAAGATGTTCCTTTACAAAAATAAAAATAAGATGTTTTTACATTTATACTCCCAATTTTCGGATTTCTTTAAAATTTCTATTTACTAAATAGTTTGCGAACTATATTTTTTGTTAATTAATAACTGAGACTATAATTAACCCCCCGGGACAAGTGCGGGATTGACTCGCATCTGATGATTCCGTATAAATTTAACTACGTAATTTGTTTTGCTTGTGTCGGAGACATCGTGCAGTTCATCAAACTGTCTAATAAATAACCGTCTTAAGTAGATATAAAATTACTGCTCCTATTCAATCTTTTCTGTACAATAGCATTAACCTCTTATATTTTATTTTATTTTTGAATTGGTAACAATTTTTAGTCAAAAGTTTAAGTCTAACTACAAACTCGCAGCCTTTTTATTTGCTTTTAATCCTCCCTCATTAACTCAGCAACTAGTTTTTTATGTCAAAAAATTTTTGCAAGACGATGAAGAAACCATTAAAATTAAAATAACATATAATTATGACTGCTTTACTGGATTGCTGATTTGCCAATAAATCGATAGCATAATCAACTGTTAGTATGCATTTAGTAAAAACTCAAAAAACTATCTTGGCAAATAGGTTTTATGCAAAAAATGTAAAAAATAAGTTTTTATCTTTAAAATTCGGAGTTATTTTATTCAATAACCCTGAATCTACCTTATAATCAATTAGCTCAAAGGAGTTCAGGAGGGAGAGAAAGGTATATAAATTGTCTTCTTATAATTTCCTTTAATTGTTCAATAAAATTAATAATACAAAATAGAAATTTGTCTAAGACTAAAATGTGGTCCAAATTATAATCGATCAGAAGCAATCCCATGTGATGGGCTCAAAAAATCAATTTTTTTTTCCATAAATTACTTTCTTAACATGTCTATAATATGGTAATAAAGTGATTTTTGAAAATTCTAAGTCGTTTTAAAAATACAGCAGGTAGAAGAAAGAGCTGTTCAGAGCGCTGAATTGGCAGTTGGGGTCCAGGCCTATTGACTTGAAACTTTAAACGCATTTTTCTCAAAACCGTGTTTTTCAAACTTTCCTCCATCGTATCTCAAAAATGGCTAGATCAGATGACTTAAAATTTATAGGATACACTTAACACATGTAAACGCATTGAATGAACTATTATCATTCGAAAATTTTTATAGCAAAAAACAAAAAAAAACGTAAAATTCTCAACTTTTATTTCAAATGTCTACCAAAAGTCCAATTTTTTATATATTCATTTGAAAATAGTTCATTTGGTGCTTAAGGCTTACAGATTAAAACGTTATTTTTTTCCGGATAAGCCAATCAGCCGGAATCTTGGAGGAAGTGCGAGCTCATTTTTTGAAGGGGGTGTGTTCAGAACGCTGTAACTCATGTTCAACACTATATTTTTAGCTTAAAATGTATTTTTATACTGTAGAAATATATGTGAATAAATGATAATAAACTTAAAGCTCTATCTATTTACTGGTCGTATAAAAAAATTCTAAAAAAACCCTAAAAAACAGGCCGTCACATGGGATGACCTACTTAAATCTTCATACGTACTGCTGATATTTCTTTCTTCGTACTTTAGACTTTAAAAACGAGACCAAATATAAAATAATTATAGGTACATTTTTTGCTAAAAATATGAAATTTTAATTTTAAAATAAATTTTTCAATTAGTTCTAGAAATTTTCAATTTTAAAAGTTAATGAATTCGAAACCTTTTGTTTCCTCATATTTGAACTTAATTTAAATATTTAAATATTTGTCTCTCCCTGATTTTTTTTATGTACATATATCCTAACGCAAGCATCATACTAATCCATAATGTTGCGTCTAATTTTCATTTTGCCCAAGTCCATAAATTAAAATTTATCTATTATATTTACGTTTGAATTCTTTGACCAAATTAAATTTTTATTATAACACAACTCAGTGACATTTATGGATTATATCAGATAATAGAAAGATATATTTTATTACGAAACTTTTATTATTGGTCATTTTTCAGCGTTGCGATTACCTCACCCTCGCCGAGTTTTCGCTCAAAAATTACATTGTAATAAATGGAAGATTTTATGGTCGTGTTTAAAATTTTGATGGTGTCTTTCGTTGGCTCGACTCAACGCTGGCGCTGGGGTTGATTAGAGGAAAGTTTGCGAATATTTAATGTGTTGGAAAAGGTTGGGCTGGTTGAAATTTATTTGATGCGAATATTTATTTGGCTTCGGTGTCCTAAATCTGGAATCGGAAATATCGGATGGTGTTTTGGGTATCAATAATTTTCTATTAACCTAGTTTTGTTAAATTTTAAACGTTTCAGACAGCGATCGGGTCGTGATACATAAATTATATGAGGTTGGTGTAAGAATGTTACAATAAATAACGATAGAAAATAAATCCATTGAGAGTGCTTCATATTGGGATTAGGTTTATGCGGCTAATAATGTAAGGTGTTATATTTATGACTGTTTTACGTTCCGACGCGAACATTGAATTTCGTGCTCTCAATTCCAAACGTTTTCAATGCAAATTATATGTGGCGTTCCACGTGAAAAGTGAGCTAAAAGCTATTCACTTATTTGGAACTAGATGCTCATTAACACCATCATAAAATCGTATACTTGCAAGAATTTATAGAGCGACATTACATATCACTTCCCACTAAAGCTGGAGCATTAAGCACAAACCTTAAACAAAGCATTCCAGTTACCATTTAAACATTCAAACATCTAAAGCCACATTTATAACTTGTGAAATTAATACAATAAAATAAAAAGCTATTTTGATATTGAGTTACAAAATTGATTTTGAAAAAAGCAAATGCTGCTTTTAACTTTTTTTGATGTCTAGACTCAGATCAGAAGTTCTATTTTATAATAAAGACTAGCTGACCCGCGCAACTCCGTCTGCGTCAGATAAGAATGCGAGAGGGTTAAACGGGAACCTATGGCACAATTCTAAAGGAGTTGAAACTTTCTTTGTTTTATCCACAAATCACTTAATAACCATTGAAGAGATAAAATTTAGTACCTATTATGCTAATTTAAAACCACGCGGACGAAACCAAGAAAAACATTGTATGTCTGTAACGTTAAAAGTATAACATGACTCATGAGCTATCTTAGGTACATCACACTATGATCGGTAAGAGTGGAACTATAGTAGAAAATGTCACGGGAACGGGAATAATAAAGGAACGCTGCATAACACTACTGGGGTGTTTTATTGATAAAATTTACGTATGTAAACTTAAAATATAATGAAGAAAAAAGAATATATAAAACTTAAACAAAGAGTAACGTAAAAAAAATTGAAATGTTATTTGATTATTGCAACGCCTGTAACCGTTGTAACAAATAATATATTTTAAACTTGTACTTCTGTATCTGATATAATATATTGCAAGGAGCTGAATGCCTGAATGTCTAATGATCTATGAATCAGCTCAGTACTGACTACTGAAAAAAAGTTAGAAGTACACAAATATTGAGAAGGAAAAGCGCAAGCGCTCACTTAGGAGGCCTAACATATTTTAAAGAATGGGAAGTTTTGAAAAGAAAAGTTGAAAATTTAATTGTTGATTTTTTAAATGTATTTTAACACGCTAAATTCTAAATATGTATTCGAAAATTAACAATGAAAGAAATTTCAACGTTTCAAAAATTTTCATTATATTTCGGATGTTAAATAAAAAATCATATCTTCAAGTGAAAATTGTAATTTTTATTTTAATCCTAAAGAGAAAATGTGTTAAAACGCTATTTCACAAACTTTAAAGATCTATTTCACGACCTTTTTTTTTAACACACGGTTCCCGCAGGAGACAATTATCATGCTATCCTTTGAGCACCGTGCATTATTCTGGCATAAGAAATAATCTATATTATTATCTGATCCCTCAACTTTCATATTGCAAAAAATCATGTCTATCTTTTACTCTGTGAAAAACAAAAACATATCTATCCTACGGGAGTAGAACATTTTTCCTGGATAAAAAAGAGATAAAGCTTTCCTGAGGAAAATTCGTTAAAACTCTTATTCATAAACTTTTAGAAAACTCTTTTGAAATACTCAGTTCCTGAAAGATTCTATTTTTAGCCTATCCTACGGGAACCGTACAATATTCTAACATAAAAAGTAACCCATATCATTCACTGTCTCTTAAACCACCATAATGCAAGAAATTATGGTAATCTTTTGTTCTGTGAAAAACAAAAACGTATCTATCCTACGGGAACATACATTTTTCCTGGATAAAAAGTGGACTGTATGAAAAGAAAAATTATGATTTTGCCTTGAGGACCTTATGAGTTATTACTTAACTCTTAGCTAATAAATGAGTTATTAAAATGTCTGGTTTCAGCATGATTTTTCTTCGAACCAGTTTTTCTCTATTTTCCCGATGAAATGAGAAATTTTTCCGAAATAAAACGTGTTTTAGATAATGATTCGCATATTTATCATACTTAAATATCACCAAAATCCATTTTCAACTAAAAATAGAGTTTATGCATAATTTTTTTCTCCAACCCGTTTTTCAATTTCCCGGGTAAATGAGACATTTTCCCTTAATAAAAAGAATTCTATTTAATGACTCAGATTGCCATTTATTATCACAACAAATTTTATTAAAAGCCATATTTATTTGGGTAAGAATTAATAATATGTTTCTAAAAACAATTTCGCAAATAATGAATTATTTTTGAAACAACCTTAACAACCATTAAAGAGGTTATAGCGGGCTAACCGTAAAAGATAGACATATGCCGTCGCGGACTTTTTTGTAGAACTTTTTAAGAGGAACAATTTTGCTACCCATAATTTTTGCGTAACTTTAACCGTTTACGCAGGGCAGGCCACGAACGCTCTCAAAAGGAAATTATTTCCTGATTTTTGCAACATTTTCCATCGATGCTCTGCTCCTATTGGTCGTAGCGTGATGTTATATAGCCTAAAGCCTCCCTCGATAATTAGGCTATCCAACATTAAAAGAATTTTTCAATTCGAACCAGTAGTTCCTGAGATTAGCCCGTTCAACCAATCAAACAAACAAACAAACAAACAAACAAACAAACAAACTCTTCAATTTTATATATTAGTATAGATAAAGATTGTTTGTGAAATATAGAAATAAAACGATTTCTTTGCATTCACTTTTGACATTGCTGTTGTGTTCGATTCGCACTCTTCTACTGTTTGCCAACATTAAAGATTTGTTTTAAATGCTGTTTGTTTGTTATTTAGCAAACTTTTTTTCATTCTTTAATGTTTCACTTGATTGCTGTGGAAATACGAAAGAAGAAAAAATAAATGAAAAAAGAATACGAGAACCAAGAGTGTAGTAACGCGAATTTTGCATTGAAGAAAACTTTTTGAAATGCTTCAATGGTTTTTTAATATTTTTAAAAGACTCTTATCAGATGAAGAGTTTTTTTTCCAAAGACTTTATTAGAATAAGTGAAATTCGGAAAAAAATGGAAAAATTCTAAGTTTACCATACATTGAATTCTATTGGAAATAAAATTTAGCATGTTTTTTATTGAATTTGAGAAGCCTTGTGAGACAAGTCGTGTTTGTGAAAAAGTAACACAAAAATTAAATGTAACTCTGGGTTTTAAATTATTTAAAAAGAAACTCTTTTATCGCAGTTCTTTATCTAGTATCTAATAATTTGTAATGATTAAGTTTTAACAACTAACCAAGAAGTAGTAAGCGTTCTCAGTAGCGTAGCGTAAATTTATGCCAACCGGGGCCAAACGTGAATTTGCCTTTGCAAATAAAAAGAAATGTCAATATCTAGATTCTAGAATATCCTGCCTAAGGATGCATCAAATCAAGTAGTAGATTATTCTTTTAAATGAATTTTGTATGATATTTGGTATATGTATATTTGATACTTGATGAAATAACTTATAAAATCAACGCTTGAATTGGTTTAAACAAGTGGCTTGAAAACCAATTCAAGTGGGAAATCCCTATTCCTGCCTGTTAAAGAAACAAAGTTCTTATCTTTAATTATTCAACTCTAAACGCTCTTTAGCCTAACAAAACTAAAAACTTACCAATTATTTCTTTTGATTCTTTATTATGAAAATGAATTTTTCTTCAAAAAAATTATTTATATTTAAAGAATTGTGTCTTTCGATTTTAATTACAACATTGTATTTTAAATTGACAAGCAAAATCAGTTTTTTCTCTCTCCTTTTATATATCAGTTTTCACCAACTACTGTTGGTAAGCAGTGAGCTTAACAAAACTGAAAGAGATGCAGTGAGAAATTAGAAATATAGAGAGATAGGAAAGTTTGTCTGGTCAATTTTTCATTACGTTATTGTCACTTTAAGTCCATTAAGGGAACTTCGTTCCAATACAATTACTTAAGCCTAAGAGCCCAACACTTTTTAGCTTAATAATTTATATATCACATTAAAGCTCTTTTTTCTTTTCATGATGATATAAGGGTTCCAATTTAAAAGTGCCCGCAAAGCAGCAAAAATAACTGTTAAAGGTGAGACAAAGTGAAGGAGAGTTAACGCGCTGCGACATTTGTTAGACAAGAACAACGAGTGCTTGCGCCACAAGTTTTATCTCGATGGCGTGTCTCGATCTAATGAAGAACGCAAAGGGTTTAAAAACTCGCCAAACAAGTTTTCATCTTCCTTTTTTGAAAAATACGTCGCGCGCTATCTCACTTTATCTTTAATTTTCAGCATCTTTAACAGCTTAATATTTTCGTTTATTTATGAACATTTTTGGATTGGCATTGGTAATTTTCTTATTTTTAATCGATTTTCATTAACCGATTTTGCAGAGAAAAAAGTAAACTAAACTGTTTTTGCCATCCTCATATTTTGTGCTGCCCGGGACCATGGTCCCTTTTGCCCTCTCAAGCTGTGTCACTGCGCGTCGTTCAACATAAAAAATAATATTGACGTTTTTTCTTCTTTTCTTTGATGTTTTAAGTCTGTTAAGGAATGCCTCTTAACAACTGCAGCCATCAGTGCATCGCAGCAATGATGGTTGCAGAAACTTTTAATAACCGCCAAATTTGGGTCCTGCCGCACAAAGGAAGCCGAAGGTCAAAATTTGGAGCTACGCTTCAAACAGATTACAACTGATCTGTCTCTCAGATTTCATCGTTCGCTGAGTAAAGAACTCCAAACAAACGAACTCCATTCGAGTCAAACAAAACGTAAAATGTTAACGATGTTAACTTGTAAACATATTTCATTTTCATTTTTTTATTTTACTATTCTTTTTTTAATCATCTATTTTAAAGTCATTTTCTTTTTCTTTGTGTGATATTTATGTGGTCTTTCCAGGTGAGTCTTTTCTTTTTAATTGTGTTGATATTCATATTTAATTTGGCGGCAGTTCGAGTTGTGATATATTCATGTATCGTCCCGGATCTTACCAAACGTAAAATCATATTATTTTAGAGTATTCTTTCGTTCTCTTCGTTCTTAAATTACGCGAAGCCACGCTCGTGTAGTTTTCAATTCAGAAATTGGACATCTCAAAAAACCACAATTCATTTTTCAACAGAGTTGCTTTTACTTCACTTTATGATTGTTTAACATATTTACTTGGCTTAATTTTCCTTTCAATTTTATTTGTAACGCTTTGTAGTATATTTGATTTATTTTAATAGAATTACATTCATTTTCACTTTCATAATTTTTGGTCGCCTTTTTTATAACTTTCGTTAACATTTATTCGCTTTCGCACCTCAATTACATTTCAGAGAATTGGGCAATTAGGCCAGTTTAAAGAGAAACTTTTCTTCATTCAAGGAAATCCCGGATTAATTTATTTCACTTTCCATAATCTACATAACAATTTCAATATTGTGAGTTAAATTAATTCAATTTGTTCCACTTTGATTGGTCATAAAATGTTCACCAATCGAAGTGCTTAATTTCAAATTTCATAATTTTCACAGTTTGGGATTGACAACCTCAAACTCAATTCAGAACAAAGTCGCTTTAACATCTTAGGTCATATCACGACTGTATAGTCACAGAAAATTTCTACAGATTATTAGTCTTGAAATATTCTAACATTCACGAGAATTAAACCAAGTGCCACTGACGGATAAAGCGAAGATCTAACAGATCCAACCGTTGTACCACTTAGTGGACCCTATGAAGTTTTGTTGATTAGTAAGAAATTGGTTTCTATGTAAATTTACTGTTCTTTTAAAATAATTTTCTATATAATATCTCACTTCAAAGTTAAAGAAATAATTATTTTGTGCAATTTAATAAGGAACCATAAATAATATTTTAGCGTTAAAATACTATACTTCATTTTTTTAAATAGGTTCTCTCTATTATATATGTAAGTGAGAGTTGTGGATCAGAAGTTAATAGATTATTGTCAGCTTTGTCGTCTATCAATTTGATTGAGCAAATCTTATAATACTATAGAAACAAATTTTAGGTTTATAATAGGACTATGTAAGACTATTAAATTACAAATCTTGTTAGGGAATAAATGATAACATGTTAATTAAGCGTTATTAAAACAAATTTTTATAGATATGGCAAATAAAATTTGCCAACTTTGATGCTTTTTAATATATTAAATTCAATATTATTAAGGCTTGTAATCTGAACGATAAAATGTTGTTTTTTACATTATTTATCCAATATGTTATTTAAGATAGTGGTAATGTTTGATATAAACTAAATATTCCTTTAAGATTTATTTTATTTACATCCGATTCACTGCCTTTTATCCCCAACTATGTATAGCTGTGTTATAAAGCTCTACGCTAAAGTTTAGTGCAGTTGTCAACGACTTGCACTTTTTCGTCGTTCACACGAACACATGTTGTCCTTATTAACCCTAAAAAATCCACTAACAAAACTTTTATTGACTCTAATTCGTCTTTTTATTTTCTGTATGGTCGAACTGAACTAACAAAAACCGTTTAGATAACTAAAATAAAGTAACTAACATTCAACGCGATAAAAGAAACTTTTACCCTAAACTCAACAAAAAATATCGATTGCAACCCTTTTAATGTATTTTTTTGTTCAGTTTTATTCTGCAAAATATCAATGAAAGCAAAAATTGTTTATTTCTAGATTCTATTACAGTCATATCTTGGAGAAATCGACGAAAAAAATAAACGGCTTTAATCGTGTTTGACTTGAATGAAAATCCTTTGAGTCTCGTCAAATAAAATGGTGGCTTTCTAGACGACAATATCTGGATCTCATAGAATGTCTACTTTAAACTCGGTTTAACAATTATGTTAACTTTTATTCACTTTATGTAGTCTAGAGATGATAACGATGGCAATATCGTTAACCTCTTATTGATTAACTTAACAGCAAAAACTAGGATTAAATAAAAACTAAATCGTTCGTGTCGAATTGTATTTAATGTGAACAGCTCATATTTGCTGTTTATTTGAACTGAATTACAATAATAAATATCATGTTTTTATATGCAATTATAATTTTTGCTTTATTTGTCTAAAAAATTTAACAATTTTATCGTTCAATTTTGTTTAAATGAAACAACATCTACAGTAACAACATTATACAATGAAACAGATATGAATTTAATAGGTGCATTTAATTTTTCCTCTTCCAACTGGGTAACATTATTAACTTAATGGCACAATAATATTTATCGTGAAATCGCCAAAAAATGTTTAAATTTATGCATTTTAATCAGAACATCATTTAAATTTGCATATTTTTGACGAACAATTCAATGCGTTTATTGCATCATCTAATAAACAGTCCGATTTATTTCATTTGATTATAACAGTCCATGTGTGGCCTCATAAGTCGCGTGCATTTTAAAAATTTAATGATTCAATTAAAAATATTTTTGAATGAAATAATTAATGGATTTCACCAAATCAATTTTAAACTAGAAAAAAAATTTAACTGTCAGGTATTAATTACAAAAATTATTTCAACCAATCACAAACAATTTGTAAGTGTGAGTCAAAAAGGTTGAAACTGATGTATCAATTGCCAATTTTGCCATTCAAATATTATTATTTATTTAATTATCAATCACAGATAACAATGAAAAATCAATTTTCATTTTGTCAGAAAAAAAATAAACAAGTGGTTTCTAGTTTTTTATGATCATCCATTTTTTACTTTTCTGTATACAGTGAGTATAATTTTCGCTATACTTTTTTAGTTTCTCGAAACTAATTTGTTACAACAATTTATATTATAGATTGTTGAAGCTTAGCACGATCATGCTCAAAATGAATTAATTTAAGTTAAATTGATAAAAAAGAAAAAGATATTTTTGTTTAAAAAAGTTTCATATCAAACATTTTTTTCCCAGCTATAACAAATACTGCTGGTCATAAAAAATCATAAAAAAATTACCTGAACGTTTTTCAAATTAATATTTGTTGTGAAAAATTCTAAAAAAAATATTTTTGAAATAAATCAATGAAACTATCGAAAATTATGTTCTTACAAAACATTTTCACCGAAATGGACAACATGTGAAAAAAACGTTTAATACTCGAAAGTGTGTAGACATAAAATTTATGTTAGTCAATCATATGTCCGAGTTAGCCGCAATGCGGTCAAGATATTAAGGCCATAATAAAAATAACCCCATAAATATTTTATTAAATAGTAAATAATTTTAATTCGTGTCGCTTCGAGTTATAGTTTTTATCAGTTTTAATTTGAAATATTTGATAATATCATCAAAAATTTGTGAAACAATAGTACGAACAACAACTCTTGAAACATAATCACATTTAAAAAATCATCAAACCGAGTCGAGAAAATAAAAAATAACACTACTTGACAACGGCATAAAGACTTTATCCGGCGCATATTAAACTGAAACTGCTCAAAAATAAGGTCACTGCAGCGAGACATATTTATGATGTGATTAAAGCACGACACTTTTATTATTTCAACACAAAATCCAAGATGAAACATTTAAATTAAAAATCTCTAAATGCAAATACTTAACATTGCTCTCTACATCTATGTATCTATTGTTGCATTTTTGAATCATTTGCAATTTTAATACCAAACTTTTCGATAAATTGAATATTTATGATGTATGGGAAATATATTTAAATGAATGTAAAAGCACGAAAAATTGATTTTAATTTGATTTATTATGAAAAAACTTTTCGTTTATCGTTGCTTGAATGATAAAACGCATATTTGCAAACTAGGTCAGTTTGACGATTAAAAAATGGAAGTTCTTCCGCAAAGAATATTTTAGCCCAGTTTAAAAAAAAAAAAGGAAATAAATTTGAAGAAACAGAAACTTTTTTGTATATGGTATCAGTTTAAATTATCAGTAAGTTAAATTTGTTTTTGAAAGAAAACATTAAGCTCTAAAATAAATACATAGCTTCTTTCAAACCGTAATATTTTCTATTAAAATGGTACTTTTATAGACGTTTTAACTTACTTACGTCCCTGAAATTTGATGTAAAAATGTCTTAGGTCATTTACAATTTGTTTTACGTTTTGTCTATGAAAATTACTAGGAAATAATAAAAGTTAGTTGTAAGTTCTTTATAATTGATCCTGTACACAAAAGCTTAAAAAACTGGATAAGTCAGTAATGATATCTATATAAATCAAATGATAGCGATCTGCCGTTGTGTGGTAATAATACAAAAACTGTTAAATAGATTTCGATCAACATTTGTGTATTACCTACTTCTTAGATACTTGGCCCTTATATGAAATAAAATTATCAGAAAATATTTATTTATTTTAGAAAGTTATTTAAATTTTAAAAAATTACAATTTTTAAGAAGAAGCGTTCGCCAGTAAGAGTACCGCATTAGGAAGAGAAGAGAAGTCAGCAAAAGATGTAACTTCAGTACTTTAAAATATAATTTGTATTACAACTGGGTTACTTGTAAATGGTGAAGATAAAGACCCACAATTTCAAATTTTCATTGTCGGCTTTTTAAATTTACATTAGCAGTGTTGTATTCATTGTTATATATTTTTACCATTAATATGGTAAAAGTTAAATTTTGTGTTCTCAAAATGTTCTAAAGCTCACGTAAAAGAAGTTGCGGGTACAGCTAGTTTTTATAAAACAATATAGTTTGAAATGTTCAATAAATAGTAATCTGCACCCAAACAAGAAATATAAAATGGTTAAAATAATAATAGTTATAATAATCACTATAAAACAAGATAATCACATTAATACTAAATAATGTGTTAGCATTATAAAAAATGTGCATTCGCTTTGAAACAAAAACAAGAAATTACCACAAATAGCTTTTTAAGAAACTGTTTCATTCATAAACAATTTATGTAGAGACCCTATTGACGTTCTCCATTTGGTAAGGTCCGACCCTGGTTGTTCTCCTCCTTCCGCCTAGCAAGATCTTGGGAATTTGCTGGGCCTAGAAGTCCAGAAGTTCAAACACTGATGGAAGTTGTGGCGACTAGAAATGGAATTCGAATATGCAGTGATACCTCTCGCAACTGCCCTGACGAAACGTTATATATACCATAAGCAATTCAATTTGTTCGGGGCCAGTGCTGGCCACTGTAATTGTATATACTGTATATATATATATGTAAATAAATGTGGGTAACCACTCCCACCTTACAAAGTCAATGAAGAAATCACCTTACTATCGACAGATCTAACTCCCAACTTTACGGTCATTATACCAACCAACGAAGAAGTCGCAAAATGACCCTACAGTCGAAGCGATTATAATTTTAAATTAAAAAAAAATTTATATTCTATTGGTTTCCAAATAATAAAGTGAAATTTTTTCTTAAACTAAATATTGAATTAATTGTCTCTTTATTTATCTTGAACTTTAATTTGGCAATAAAATTTGTTAAATTTTACGATGAATTAAAAAAAAATCAATTTAGTCTTTTTTAAGTTACTGCAAATCAGATATCGTTTCAAGTTGCATATTTTTTCATTTCACAAATGAAAATTTTAAAATTATCTAAAAGCATAGCATAAAAAATGGGAAAAAAAATTTCTAGTGTACGTTTAATTATCAGTTTTTAAAATTTTTAATACGAACATGATGATGTAACTCAAAATAATTTATTTTCTTAAAATTCATCAAAGTTAATGGTTCTTTCGTTTTATTCGTCGTCATAAACAGGCCATTACGCGTGAAATAAAAGTTCTAGGAGCAAAGCTCGAATGATAAATCGTTTAAAACTGAGACGTTTGTCATTGCTGCATGCTTTGATTTTTAAACGCTCATTAGCGATTTGTTATATTGTTTCCCTTTTACGGAGCGAGAAAAAAAGAAAATAAAGAAAACATTCTGTTTGTTTCAAACTTTATTTTTAATAACCTCGACGTTTATGTTCAAGCTCTTTTTAATTTAAATGAGTAAGAGACAATAAACGTTGCTGTTGCATCAATATTATGGGATCAACTGGAAGGATTAATGAAAACTATAAAAACACGGTAATTAAAAAGAGTTTCTTTATGCTTATTTACTTTGTATTAAGTTTTAGCTCGGAAATTAACAAGTAATTTTTTGCTTTGTAAGTTTTTTAATCAATGATGGAATTGCTGAGATCATTTTTATGCATAACAAAAAGCTCTTCTCATCTATCAGCAACACTATGCAGAGCGCCACTGAGGCCGTTGATGTAGTGCAAAAAACCAAAATAAATAGCAAAAAAAAAGCTCTTGATAATTTTTTTTAACTAATCATAAACATCTTCAAATGCTCAAACTAATATAAAGTACTTTGAATATACATCGTTCGTATAAAAAAAGGTTCAAGTTTAATTAAATAATTCTAAAAACTGCCAACAGCATCGATATATAGTTGCAAAAAAAGGCTGAATCCTTCCAATCTTGACCTTTTTGTTTTGCAACTTAATAACTTTATAACTTTTCGAACAGAAAATTAACGTAAAAGTGGTTTCTCTCTTGGTTTAATTATAGGGTAACTTCGTAACGTAATGATCGGGAATTAACGCCGATAATCAGCAGCTAGTCGAGCCAATAAAAATAAGACATGTGAGATGCTTTAACCTAAATATGAACTTCTTGATAATGTCATAAAAATACCAATATCGTAAAATAGTTGCATTAAAATTAAAACCAAGTAAAGTCATTGAATTCCAAACAAAACGGAATTTTATGTTTATTCGCATGATCACACAGATTCATATTGTGGTAACATTGTTGAAGATAACGTGAATAATTTTAAAGCACTTTTTGTTTTATTATCGACGGCATAAACTTGCAATTTTTTACAGCTTTTTGGTACTATATGATATTTTTTATTGTGAATATTATGACGATTTTATGTCATGTTTTCTTGCGTTTGATGTCTTAAATAACAAAGTAAATATGAAAGATGTTCTATACGCTTCACGTTAATCAAACTGTGGTTAAATATTTGAATATAATTTTCGAACCGAAAATTCTGTTATTAAAACGCTGTGCTCGCTGTGACCTAATTTTCAATTAATTTATTTCAAGTGCGAGATTATTTCTTTTTGAGTGTAATACATTTGGGTTTTTCTGTCGTTTCCGTTCAAGTTGGAGTGAATTAAGTTTTGAAACAAGTCTCAAATGTGAGTGTTCTCTCTAATGTCAGACATCTGATGAAATGTGGTGAGAGTACGAAGTTTATTTCTTCGAGCGTTTTATCAACATCTGTGCTTGACACCTTATCTGAAGAAATTAATTGTATGTGATGACATTCACTTCATCTTTTATCAACAGATTTCACCTTAAATATCAGGAAATCAATGCCATTAGCTGGTACTTATAGACTACTTAGCTCAATTATGTTTTTAAGTCGACAATTTCAATGACTCATTTTGAATTTGTGCTTTCAGGATTTGTGTTACGTTCAACGTTGATATGACATGTCGCATGGATTCTTTCAGTTTTCTTTTTATCAATCGAGCGTATTCTTTGTTCTCGTGATCCTTTTATGATTGGAAATTACTTCTATTGATTTTATTTTTCTTTTTATCAAAAATCTTTTTATTTCATCTGTATTAAAAACTGCAGACCTGAACATTTAAAAATAGGTACTAATTTGAAAAAATATTTTTAATTTTAGAATATAAAAACTTGAAAAATAATAAAAAATTAGATTTTAATTTCCTAAGTTAAAAAATCAAGGAATATTTTCGGTTCTAAATTGTCTTAACGAACTTTCTTCTTTCATACCATTTTGATGAAATGTTAATTTCAGTGAATGATTTCGACAAAACAGTGAAATAAACGAGATGAAATAACGCAACACAAACGAAAACATATATCTCTGATGAAATTCAGTTTAATGAATGAAATTAATTAATTTATAAAGATTCTTCAAATGAATCCAGTGGTATTAAAATGAGCGAAATGAAACAAGAAACGTACCACGGTTGTATCTCATAACGAACGTGGGTTTGTTTCGCACCTGGTTCTCTGTAGTTTGTAACCCGAACTCTTCTGGATGCCACAAAGCACGTGGTTTTTGACACAGTTATATTTCATTGTTCACCTCAGATATTTAAGTAATGTTTTCCGTTACAACCCCACAAGAAACGTTTATGTTGAAGGTAGAACTTGGAACCACCAACGTGAAGCTTCAAATTTATTATATGAAACCGCAAAAGTTACGTCATATTACGGGAATTTCGACTCGTTTTTTGTGCCGTTAATTTTTCCCGACGAGAATTTCAAGGAGCAAAAAAACGGGATGTTTAACGGGTTATTTAGTGCGAGGGAAAGTTAATTAACATGATATCATATTTTATGCCAATAAATAAATATTATGTATGTTTTTATTGCATTTGAGGTAATTTACGGCGGGAACAAGTACGAAATGTGGCGTTCCCTAGATTAGGCTGATCCCGGCGCTAACTGTTAAACCCTGGAAGTAGCCAGTAGCGTGTACATTATTAATGTTGGGATTAAAGATATATGATGTGAGACAAGGACCGAACCAGTTGAGCCCAACTCCGACCTCGGCGACGGGAAGATTCGGGAACAAATCCCGTTCAGTTTTGACGATTATTTAATATTTATTTAGTGACACTTATTGCTTAACGGTTCGTACGCATTTTAATGAAAATAGAAATTATTAACACTTTAATGAATTTACTTAAAGCCAACAAATCTATTTGGAAATTTAATTAAAACATGAATTTTCAACTGAGAATACATTCTTTAAATCTCTCATTTATTGACGAGAGAACTTATCTATAAACAATTCATACATCAAGTTTTTCTCTACAAATACTTAACATATTTATTCGTCTTAAAAAAAAAACTTAGTTTTCCCAGCGTTAATAAAACCTTTTAAGCTGAATTTTTTAAGCTTGCAGCGTTTGTCAAAGAAGAAATTTAAATATTCAAGTAACTACTAAAGAATATTGAATCGAAAAATTAAACTTAGTCAAGAATTTTAATATCGTTGAAATATTTCCACGAAATCGTTTTCTTTTCATTGGCACATGATCGCAGCCGTGGAATATGAAATTGTCATCAATTTCGCATAGTTTTTATTGGAAATATGGAGTGGCGGTGATAAAAGTTAAAGACACTTCTGAGTCGGGGATGGCATGTGAAACGAACGAGATTTTAATTAAAATCGCAATCAGACTAATTTTTAAATTTCGTTTTGAATTTGTTGAAAATTTTATACGAAAAAAAAATCAAGCCACGCATCACTTAGTTATAGAGCTGTGAGAGTGGCGTTTTGTGTTTGGATTCAATCGACAAAATATTTAATTTTACAATTTCATGGCGTTGAAAATGGGGTGCAAATGGGCGAACGAGGCTTTATTTGAAATACTTTCTAACTGCGCTATGCCAGTTCTATTGTCGAGTAATTCGATTAAATGACTCAAAAAGTAATACTCGTGGCTCAATGCCCTTTTGGTTTGTTAATTTTGGTCGGATATCAACGAACAATGTGTATATTGGTAAACAGGTTTATTGTTATTGTTTTTTTTTTAATTAAAAATCTATTGTGAATTTTCAAAAATTAATTTTAATTAATTTTTAATGTTAATTTCTTTCTTATAATAATGTATTATTCTTGAGAAATATGTCATAATTTTAAAATATAAATTGGAAATTAAAAACGTTTCAATTTTTCTTACTAAGAAAAGATATTTATATAATATTTTTCAGACTGGAGGAGTCAAAGGTTAAACGCTACACAACGATCTGCAAATCATGATGATGTCAGAGATCATCCAGCAAAACTACATAAAGTTACATATTTACATTTAACCATTTACCATTTGCTTACCAATTGCTACAATAATCCAAATAAATCAGCAAATTGTACAATAATTTGTACCCAATCTTCTTCTTCTTTTTCTCAGGCCTTTCCCTATTCGAGGTCGCCGTTCCGTATCTTTTCCGTCCATCCTCCTCTATTCTTGGCGTCCTCGTCTATCTCTATCTTTTCTTTCATGTCTTCTGAGACACAGTCCTTCCATCTCTTAGCGAATTATACCCAATACTGGTTAGATATAATTAAAACTGTTTGGCTCTTACCACAAAACTATCAAAAGTGCGTATCTAGCCATCCATATGACACAAAGTTATACGAATTTTTTTTGAAAATAATCTATTAATGATTACAACACTAACAATATTCATTTTATTTATGTATAACTACGGGTAAACAGAAGTAAATGATTCCAATTACGATTTTGCTTTAATTATTATCTAAGGATAACTAATTAGAATAACATCAAGCGTAAGATGTCAAAGGAGTCAAAAAGAGTAATTTCAAAATTATGAACACTTAATAATACATACACGTAACAAAATTTAATCTCTTATGGAGTGTGGCACAAAATGTGATATTGTGGTAGGTAATCGTTTACATTTCTTATAGGTAACCTTGTTTTATTTTTTTTTTTTGGTATTTTGTAGAAAATTCAAAGACAATTCAAAATGAAAAGTTACATAGTCGAACAAAGAACTCAAATTATTGAACTTATATTTTAATTAACAAGAATCTATTATTTTGATGCAGTGTGCATTTTTTTTGATATTTTAATGTAACTACCAATTGGACTCCCACAGATAAAATATCTGGTTGCAAATTTATTTATTTACACCTACTTAGGTGCATTATTTGGTGCGAGGTATCGTGTGGTTCACAAATCATTGTTCCTCAGTTCTTTGAAAATGAAGGCGGTGATACCATTTTCATCAATGAGGTTCGATGAAGTGGACAATGTTAAAAAAGTACTGAGGCTAACTATCAGAAATCATCTAAAAATATGGTTTCAGAAAGACGTAGCCAAGGCAGCTAATGCGAGGGAATGAATAGCTCCTTTATGATTATAATGATATATGATATCAGGCGTTTTGATCCCCGAACAAAATATCCCCGGACACAATATTCTCAGACAAAATATCCTCATTACAAAATTATTTGCGATAAAAATATTTCATGCAATTTCAAAACCTCACAATTTTCTGATAAAAGAGTATTCTTTGATTAATTCTGTGGACAAAAGCTTTTTTGAGTTCAATAACTTAGATTTTATATTTAATAATTTTTAGTAAAAACTGTATTAAATTGATTCCCAATTATTTATTAAAATAGTGTTAAACTGACTCCCATGTGTTCGTGTTAAATCCACAAAAACTGTGTTAATTAATGCCAAAGGGATCCATGGGGTCCTCCTGACGGGGGTTTGGGGAGCCACAAACAAAAAATAAGAAATTATTGTTTGTTTACCCATTTTTCATTTCTTAACTGAATGTGCAGTTCTTGACACCGCGAAGTTTTACACAAAACTAAATGTTTTAACATCAAAATTATGCTGCAAATACGACATGTAGTTATTCTATGAGAACTTTTTGTCTGAGGATATTTTGTCGTGTCGATATTTTGTTATGGGGATATTTTGACTGAGGATCAAAACGCATGGAACCCGAAAAAGGTTATCATCCATTAAGTTCTTTTCTTTTTGAGTTCTAATTGCATGCGAATAAACAAAAGGTTTAAAAAGGGCATATTCTAAAGTACACTTTTTAGAAAATTTTAATTTGGTAATTAAAACACACACAACATTTCAATATTATATATTTTATATTAATATGTATATACCTACTATAATAACAATATATTTTACTCTTTTATAAATGTGCCGAAGGTGATAAGAAGTATAGCGCTAGATACTTATTCACGATAGATATGAGGTTAATAAATTATTGTTTCATTAAAATAAAAGAAGCGGAAGCTATTAAAATTTGTGTACTTCGTTTTTATGATTTCTATAGTTTAAAGTTTCTCGCGATTTTTCTTCTATTATTCTCGATCTCATCTTGTGTTCTAATTAGATTTTGGCACGAAACAGCCGTCAAAAGCGGCTCTGTCATGTTAATTTCCTTAGAGAAATTAACAAAAATTAAAAATTCATTGGAAACTGTCCTAGTTTCCCTACAAAAGTACTGCTCGGTTAGTTTTCTCTGGCCTAATAACTGTAAAAAAAGTCTTTGCAAAACTTTCCATTGTTGCTTTGTAGAACGAATAGCTTCAACTTTTCATCGAAGAAATAAGTAAATGTTTAATTCAAACATCGCCAAAAATGACTCCGTTACGTAACGAATGTAAAAGAAAAGTTTTGAAGTGAAGAAAAAGAATACCGGACAAAACTTTTTGTTGCTCTAAACAATAGAAATAAAACACAGGAATGTTATATAATACTCTGGAAAGTAACAGAAAAAGGAAAAAGCTCGGCAGCGAACAAATTGCCAGCACACTCGCCCAATGCCCTTGAAGTTTATATTTATTTTGTTTGAAATGTGGAAACTTTTACAATCCCATGGCAACTCCCACTTAAGCTCAAGTGGTCCCGTAGGACATTTCTATTGTGGCTTGAGGAAAATAAATATTTTTGTCAAAAATTTTCAACGAAAGAAAAAAAAACTCTCACTGACATATTGCATCGTTATGCCATGCAAAATTTAAAAAATAAACTTTGTTTTTTTTAATATCATCTTGTTGAATAATAAAAGTTTTAATGGCGCTATAAAATCTTTTCCATCGAAGACGTTGCTCTTTAAATACAATTACTGCTTTTATGAGCGAAACATAATAATATTTGAATGACTCAATGTTAATTTAAATGATTTATAAAGCTCTTGGAAAAATATTACGCGCTAACATTGAACCACACGAGGCGCTGAAAATTGAGGAATAAAATTCACTCTATAAAAAATAATCGTAAATTTTTTCTTATAAGACTAATATTACTTAACACTTAATAGTTATTAGTTCATTAAGAACGTTAACGTTTTAATCCCAAAACTCTCAAATTTATCAACGAGTTTTTAAAGCAATGTGAATATTTAAAGTAAGATTGTTTAGTGTTTTTTGCAAGCGTGTTAAGAATAATTATAAGTGCAAATATCTCCTTGAAGAATTTAATAAGTAAGCTAGTAATGGCGAGTGCGATAATATAAGTCGAGTTAAACATCGAAGGGGAGTTGTATCCGGGTGTCATCACCAAGACAAAATGTCGTTATCCTTTTGTCCTGCCTCATACTCGCATAACAGCACGATGCTCGATTCTGAGAGAAACGTTGAAAATATAATACTACCTTATCTTTCCCACGAGGATAAGTCCTTTATGATAGTGCTCAATATTAAACCCACTCGTTCCCAGTTTTCTCAGTTTCGTTTCTGTAAAAATCGCATCGTAATGGCTTTATTCCCAGCAGAATGTTGAACGTTTTTAAATATACTTTATATCGAGACGTGTATTAGAGGCATCTGCTCGGAATAAACATTATGTTTGAGGACTGAAGCTGATGATCGCTGTGGAGTGTAGACGAAGCCGTTTAGAAGGTTTCAGCTCCCTAATACGGAAATTGGAGAATTGGTTTTGTCAGATTTTTAGAAGTTTTTCACGGTAGCTAAAGGAGAGCAATTGCTTCGAAAAAAGCCACCAGAAAATCGTTCAAGTAAACGTTTCTTATTTTTTATTATTTTGAAAATAAATATTTGAATAAAAATCTCTTATTTGAAATATAAATTTGCAGCTTAGTTGTTTTGAGCAAAAATCATAGGAAAAATACAAAAGGTTTCTTCGTTTCTAAATATAAATACAACTGCCATATTTTAAATACATCTAATTCATAATGACATATTTACTTATATTATAAAAAAATTGTAACCATTGTAACTATTTGAAAAGTACATTATTGCAGATGCACAAAAGCTCAATTTTAACTTGGAAAATTTATTATTTTGAATATTTACAATGTCTTTTTTGAATAGATAAGCGATTTTCAATGATACTTTGGCAAAAAATATAAAGCCTAAACATATTATGAAAAAAACGAAAGAGCCACCTATTGGCGCAGTGGCTAGAGCAGTAGTTCTCTCCACTTCATGCGTCGTGTGGTTTTGGGTTCGATCCCCATTGAATCCTAGACCTAAGATATAATTGACCAACACAAAGTTTCTGTGTTTAGATAGTCGTGATATGACCTTAGCTGTTAAAGCGATTTAAAACACCAAAAAAAAAAAAAAAAAAACGATAGTTAACTCCTGGAAAAATGCACGTAAGCATGTAGCTTTAAAACGAATTAAAACGAAATTAGGCATTTATTGTGCCTCACAGAAAAACGAAATATCGAATCGACGTGATATTGTGTAAGGAATATGTTTAGAAATCAACATTTTCATATGTACATAAGTACTTTGGAAAATTTATGGTTCCTGTGAAGTACCAATAACAGCAACTAAACAAATATTCAACTTATTTATAATGGTAAGTGTCTCGATCAAAGATTATATATTTTTTTATTCTTGAAAAAAAATATTTCTGCAGAATGGCTGTATTAAATAGAAAAACATTTTTTTGTTTCTAATATAGAAACAAATTAGACAAAGTGGTTTTTCAAAGTTGTAGCTGTCCTCTGCAATGGGGAACCCATAAACGCCATACATCTTGGCATCTGTCCTGCCCTTGCAGCCGTCAGAGAGATAAACGAAAACAACCAAAACCAACTAGTCGCAAACCTCTACTAGACGGCGCGGCACCCAATGGCAGAAATGTGAAGAATAGGCGTTGGGTAGGAAGAAGAAGAATTTTATGTTAGAAATAAAATATAATGTAATGTGTTTTCTTGAAAACCGTTTTTACATTTAAAATTATTTAATTTTTCAATTATAATTATTCATTTTTTCCACTTTTATTAGCTTGAAAATTTGAAAATAAAATTGTAAATGCTTTTGCGTTGCATTGCTAGTTCAATTAAGGCTTATATTGCATTGTTCTGTTACAAATAGTTTTAATTGAGAGATTGTGAGAATTGAAAGGACTAGTAATTAATTTCTTGAGACGAACTAAATAGATTCCTTGTATTGTCAACATAGTTAAATAGATTTTTGATTGCATTGTTTTTATTCAAACAATTCAAATAACAATTCTTTTCAAATTTCAATCACAATTGATACTTTTAAAGGAAAAACTTCAAAGCTTTGATTAAATTTTGTTTACAGATTTCGAAGAAATCCTCATTTCCTCACGCTTATAAAATGATTTTATATTTTTGACTTTATAAAAAGAAGTATATTTTTAAATCATTTCTGATGAAATATTTAAATTTTCTCTGATAGACTCTAAATATAAATTAATATTATTTTTTAAAACTTTAATTTAATTAATTTTTTTTGATGTTTTAGCCGCTTTAACATCTAAAGTCATAACACGACTGCCGAAACACAGAAAATGTCTGTTGGTCATTATATCTTAGGTCTAGGATCTTAACTTTAGGATTCAACGAGGATCAAACCCAGACCACTTGATACATGAAGCGAAGAGAACAATTGCTCTAACCACAGCGTCAAAAGGTGGTCTTATTTTTTTTTCCGAAAAGTACGTTAAGCATTTCAATAAAAATTCTTTGTGTGCGAAGCAATTCTCTTGTTCCCTCATGTTGCAATTCTTCGAATCATCAACACAATGATAAATACGAGT
Source organism: Sisyra nigra (assembly GCA_958496155.1). Taxonomy (NCBI): domain Eukaryota; kingdom Metazoa; phylum Arthropoda; class Insecta; order Neuroptera; family Sisyridae; genus Sisyra; species Sisyra nigra. The sequence goes on along the minus strand of OY292314.1, from coordinate 12,914,277 downwards.
TCATATTCGAAACTTCATGATTTTAATTAAATATATAAATATATTTACTAACGAACACTTATGCTCTTCACACAATTATAAAATTTTCATTCATAAATAGATAAAGCTTCAAAATTTTGTAAAAAAAAACCTTATATTCCAACCAGAAACAATTGTCATACATTTCGTTTTAAATCGACAAAATAAATGTGAAAATTAAAGCTGAAATTTATGTTAATTTCAATGTAAAAGGCAGAAAATTTCATGTCTGAATGTGATTTTTTATTTTTCGTTTTAATAAAAAGCAACTCGACTATGAAAATGGAGGCTAATTTCGCTTCGCTCAATTAGTTGACTATTCCCGAATGCCGAATGTGCTTCGAAGCTTTGCGATCGAGAGAGAAAGGATTTTCATTTATGAAAAATTCATATTAAAAGCTCCGAAATGGTTGTTTTGAATGTAAACGAAGAACGGTTACAGGTCGGTTAGTATCCGTATTGTGATTTAACGTGGTTTCAAATGCAAAGAGAGCGATCCGCTCGCCATTATCACACTATTTCCTCGAGTCGTAAAGACTTTGTAATGCGTAATATATATTCATAATGTTTCCCAGGACACGTTCAAATGCTCGTTACGCCGTCAGATTGGTGCACATGTCGTGAATATTGGACACTATAGTTTACCGATTTCAAAATATCCATTGTGTTGCACTTCGTTCTGATTTATTTTATTTTGTCTATTTCGATACAATAGAACACCACGTTACCACATTACGGTATGCTTTGCTTTGGCTCGTACTGCTTTGTATAAAAGCGCAATCATCTAAGTACTAAAGCTTCATTTGCAGAGAATACGTTTTATTTGTTCGACTTTTTGTTGTTGCCTGCATGTTATAATCATTCGAATAGATGTTTTCAAAGCTCGTTGTTGTGGAGCAAAAAATAATGAAGCTTCGAATGATCTCGCCAATTATTGAAGCAAGCTTCGCTTTTGATGAATATACAGTAAGATTTATATTAAAGCTCTTAATCATGCTTCTGTTCAGATTGATTTTTCACGTAAGTTAATTGAAAAACATTGATTTAACATTACTTACGGTTGAAAAAGTTAATCTTTAATTCATTGACTACCTACCACAGATAATCTTAAAGAGATTATGTGAGGATAATATTTAAAAATACCAAAGATAGTATATTATTTTGTGTTGAATAAAATAATCACAACGTTAAAAATATTTAGTACTGGCAAGGATCTTAACGTAATTATTTTTATTACTTATAAAAGAATTACAATTTAATCCCAGTTTAAAGAATTACAAATTTTCAAAGAAAGATTTTTTTATTTGTAGAAAAAAATAAACTAAAATGCAACTTTTCATAATTAAAAATGGTTGTGATTTTTAAATATATTTAGTCTTAACACATAAAAATATAATGAAATTATGATCTGCAATTTTGAACTAATTACTTGATTATGAATCAATTAAAGTCTTGTTTAAAATTTATAAGAAAAAGTGCATTGAAATTAAGGGTAAGTAAAAATGATTACATAACTATACTTATTTATTTTTCAAACCAATTGATTCTTGTACGTATATTTCAAAAAATTTTGTCATTTGCAACAATTTTTTTATTTTATAACGCCCATAGCCATCATGTTGTGGTGAAATCGGAAAAAAATCATACTGCAATAATGTAAAAACAAACAAAAACTTTATAATATTATTTGTTTGCACCGCATTATACTGCAACTGGTTTGAAAAACCAAAACGAAAAAAAAAAGTTTGAATAGGGAACACGTAAATAAATATGCTGTACACCTCTAGGGCGTCAAATTTAATAAATCATTTCTAAGTTGACTCGTAACAAGCGGGGTTTAATGTTGTTGAAAACGTTCTAAACAAATTAATTAAATCATATCAATTTTAAAAGTTTTTGCTCGTATTAGCTCGATTAAATGGGATTCACGAACTGAAAAGTGACCGCAATAGAAATATTTCACAGTTAGAAGTTATTGCAATATTATGCATGTTTACAGCGCACTGTGCTTAATTATATAAAGTTTTCATTAATGCAACATTTTCAGCAATGTACGATACGTTTTACTTGGAAAAAAACTTGATTATTTTCTGTTGTGATTTAAGTTGCATAGTTAAAACTTTAATTGAATTTCAGCGATGCATGCCGTTCAAAAGTTAGTTAATTCTAATTGTGTTATATTCGTTAGATGATTCAACTTTAAATCGTGTTTCGTTGCACAAGTCAAGTCACCTTCTGTTTTGTAATATTACACAAAAATAATAATATCTACACACACATTGAGCTTATCTTACATGCAACTTCCCTATTTCCTACACTTTCTAACTTTGTAAATTTTAGTTATTGTTTCGCAGATATGCTCAGAGCGTAATTGTTAAGTTTAATGAAAGCCAGCTCAGGTAAAGATGCCATCTTGAATAAGTTGGATCGTTGCAAAATATCATCAAAAGTTATCGTTTGAAAAAAACTTCTATTTCATATGAAAACCAAAACCAAAAATCGTTCAATAAGCGCTTGATCGAGCAAACTGTTTTAATTACTTTCAAAGTTTTAAAAATATTCAACATTTCAGTCAAATAAGAGAAAGATGTAAAAAGATTTGTTAGTAGTAGTCAAGTCAGTCAGTAGTAGTCAGGTCAGTTGAGCCAATATTAGAATTTAAACTAATTTTGGAAATTCTTAGATGAATAAAGATCGCCTTAGGTCGAGATTTTCTTTGAAATCAAAGGTAAGTCTTGCTTGATAATTCAAAGACTACGCCTACGCAAAATCAAAAATATATCGATTGAGGGAAGTTTCAAAGAGTTTCATCACTGTATTAATTAATTAAACCTAATTATTTTTCTATTTAATAAATATTTAATGTTTTGCTATATTTTTATATTTATATTTTAATATTTTATATATTTATATTATATATTTATATATTTTATACATTGTTTATATTTTAATTATAATATTTGCTGTATAAATGCTTGAATGTTGAATCCTTATTCGAATATTGAATTCATTTAAATTTTACTAAAATATTTTAATTATTGCTGTATTTCGAAGACTCGTTTTCTCAATGCATCAAAAATTTACTTACGAGTTTAAAAATTTATTTTAAGAATACTTTTTGTACAATATTCTTATGCCTAATTCTGACGGTTTTGGTGATTCTAATTCTATTTCACTAGTTTATTTTCTGTAGAGCCATTTAGGTCTTAGTAGCGGTGAGTATATTATTAAAGTTGTTAGTTTTAAAGAATGAGCTGTTTGTGTGAACTTCTTGAAGTTGCCTTATTGCCTTAATGTGCTCTCCCCGAATTAGTAAATTTAATTACACTTGTTTCAAGAATGAAAAACTTCATGTTTTATAATTATTTATGTCTTACTTTTTGATAATAGTCATTATTCTAGCCAAAAGTGCTAGGATCCGAATTGATATACACATAATATACAAACTGCAAAATTTTATTGTTACTGCTGTGTATTTATGCAAATAAAAATCTAGAATATGTAAAAATCAAAACCATTACAAACAATTTATTTTATTGCTAAATATTTTCCAACAAGAAATTGTTTAAAAAAAGTTGCCATACACAAATATATCTTGACAAGATGGAATACTGAATGAAAAACTCAGAACACTATAAATAACACTGGATTTAGGGAGACGTTTTGGAGACAATACCGAGGCTCGAGCTAAGGTTTTACCAATTTCTTTTGGTCAGATTGAGGATTTAACATGCGGCTTTCTTCTATTCACACATCTTAGGAGGTTCAAGCCCATGAAAATGCGACAAATGCAATGAGGAACTGACCGTCACTCAAATTATTAGCGAATGCCCTCAATTGAAACGAGAAGGACAACTCTCGAGTACAAACCCGCTCTCAACGATCAAAACCTTTTATAAGAAATCAAAAAATATCCTAAGAGAACTCCAGCTCCAAGACTTCATCCGAAGGACCTATAATTAATGACCACTAAGGATAATTGATGCGACTAAAATAATTTGTGGATACAATTTATTTCTTGGTACCTAAGCTTAATATCTTACATTTTTAATTTTTTCTACCACATAAATTCATTGTCCTATTGACTGAGCTGGTAAAAATATTTATCTATATCAAAAATCATTTTGATTCTTCACCTTCAAGGCATATATCTTTTATAAATTTCAATAAAAATAAGGTTGTTTAGTAGAAAAAAAAATTTCACAATAAAAATCTGTTTGTAAAGTACACCTTTTATTTTGAAAAAAATATTCAGATCATAGCTGAACCATTTGTTATATGAAACCACCGACACATATTTCTGTGTTCAGAATGCAAAAAATATGCATGTTTATTTCATAGAGCGACGTGACGGCTGCGTGCGTTCACGAATTGCAGTTTGAATAAGATGAAAATATTTTTGTCGGTTTTCGTCTGAGCCGCACTCAGCAATGCATGCCCATGCATCAGGCGTCGCGGCACATTGCTTTTCAGATGACGAACATCTGTTGACACGTGTTACACAATCTCCTTTGCAAAACGCTCTCCAACTTCATTCAACTGCGCCAAACATCCCTTAAACTAATCACTATGCATAATGCACCACTCCAACTTCTATAATAAGCCAATTTCTTCGCGTTTCGTTCTGTAATTACATTAATTGGTGAGTTTTAGGCTCGTTCCTTTCAGTATGCCGATATCACATCGATTTCAATTGCATTCATGTCGGTCGATTAACGTCTAAATGAGCAAATAAAACATTAACCATTCATTCACCAAAGCGTCCTTTTATGAGCAAATGATTATTATCTCAGTTACACAAAATTCCCGTCGAACGTTTCTGATTTTTCGTTTAAATTGATATCGATTGATAAAACCATTAATGTTTATTTTTATTGCAAATACCTAACGCAAAAACACATTTTTTCGGGATGGAATTTTTTAATTTTCACTTATTTTTCAAGCGGGCCAATTGATTTTAATTAAAATAATATCCAGATTCAGCTATTGACTGGTTACAATAAACTAAAAGAAAAACAAATATTTTTTCACCGTCAGGGCCGGATTTAGGTATAAGCTGAGTAAGCTATAACTTGGAGCAGGGGGTGAGAGTCATTCACAAAATATATTTACTAAAATAATATCAACACCGGCGCATTCGACGAAATATTTTCCAAATACTTAATGTATTTGATAAATATTTAATCTCTAACCTCAGCATGTGTTTACAATATCAGTAAATTTTTACTTTCCTTGACTTCTATATATTAAAAAAAGTATTGTAATCGGGTCGAATTTTCGAGTTCGAGTTTTCACCGAAAATACATGTTTAGAGGTCCCCTGAGTTCAAAAAAGTGGTTCTTAGAAAAATGTCTGTGTGTGTATTTTTTTTTCCGGAAGTTGACAGAGCGAACTCTGTTCAAGTGGCCCTACGACATAAAGACCCCACCGGCACCATCGTGCCGATATATATAATCGTATCGAGAGCTTTATTTGAATTTAACCAAATTTGGAATTTAGACTGCATAATATTATATCTAGTTGTGCCGTGAAACTTTTCGTTGAAATCTTTTAGCCAAAAGCTCAACTAAACTCTAGGAGTTTTTGAGTATTTTCATTTTTTTTCGAAAACGCCTCCAACGATTATCTTTAAACTTGCTGCAGTTCTTAGACCCATTAAGTTTACAACTGTTATTTGAAACTTTTTCCTGGGAAAATTCAAATGAGTAAGGTTCCGGGGTTAAGGTTGGGAGTTCGTATATAAATTGAGGCTGAGGCTTAATTCAATAAAAGTACAGTGACGCCTCGCAGTAGATAATTAATTTATGTCTTTTAGGGGCGTTTTAGTCTCTTGTTTAATAGTTACGGCCACGGTATGACGGCAGCTTTTTCTGTAAACTTTTACGCTCGGACTCCCGCGACAAAAGAAAATAAGAATCGAATATCGGTGCCTATTACTATACTTACATAGGTACATACATATCTATGAGGATTCGCGGAATGCTTGGACATGTTTTGACGGGGCAACGTACAAATATACAACAACAAATCAAGATAGATTAAGTGCACTGTCGTTACATATTTATAATGAATTTTTAGATTCAATAGATTTTAATAAATTGATTAATAAATTCACAGATGTTAACTGTAGGCGTAAAAATTGTAAAATCTTATGACAAAAAATTTAAGTAACAAAACTATTTTAATAATCGTTTATTACGTTTTTAATTTAATATTTATTATATTGATATAAGAGCGGCAAGCTCAACACAGCTTAGGGCGACAAAAAACTTAAATCCGCCTCTGTTCACCGTACCCAGTAACAATATCAATTTGTTGAATTTGAAAATATTTTCTACACTTTTTTGTAAGAAATATTTTAACAATATTAAGCCCAAAGCTAGATTAATCTACATAACCAAATATTTAAAAATAAATACACTTCACTTTCAAGTATTGCAAAAAATGATTTGAAAAGATGCTTGCGGGGAAATAATTTTTACAATCACAATTTCAAACACTCTTTGTCCTCTCAGGTTTTTATTACTTTTGCTATTTACAGTCGATTGCTAATAGAATGCACGTTAGAGAAGTTGTGGAAAACACAAACATCTTGTAAAAAGATGAACATTCGTTAAAATTTGTGAAGGAATTAAAACTGTTTCATACTGGACCTCATTTTTCCTTTTCCCGACTAAAAAAAAATCAATTTAAAAATAAATTACATCAAATTGATTTCAATTTGTTGCTCTTAAAGTAAAATTCAAGTTAAGAACAAAAATTTTTTTCTAAACAACCCGAGATAATAGTAAATTTTCCCAATCATGTGTTGTTTGTAGAAATTATTTCATAACCAAATATCGCTAAGAGCTTAAATAAAAAATCTTTCTTTGCCTGTGTTTACATGTGAATCTTATTTATATTCTCTTAAAATTTCCTTCCGTTGTGTTTGAATATTAAAAATATTCAAATGTTCTGTTAAAAATAAATATGAAATTGAAATTTATTTAACGAAATGCTACCAGTCAACAATATTTGGCAATTGATATTTGTATTTAGTTTTTGAAATCTTTGACTCGAACACAACGAAAGATATTTATTCAAATGCTCTCCCCATGTTTTTTCGAAGTGAAATTTCAGCCGAAGGAAATGGTAAATAAATTATAATTTTTTTCTATATTTAAATGTAAATATAGCAAAACATAAAATATTTGTGAATATCAAATGAAAAAATATACACTCAATGTACATAAATTTAGCCTAAAACTCAATGGCGTTATATTTTCTTTGGTATGTTGAACAGAAATTTAAATAATGTGAAACAAACTTTCGTATTATCTCTCAACTAAATGTAACGTCGGAAATGTTTCTGACATATGTTAGCGACATATACGTGGTTTAGAGTTCAACTGACCTATGTTAATGGTTGGCGGTCGGTCAACACCATATTTCACCCCCATAGAGCTTTAACTTCTTTGACTGTTATCAGAAATGTAAAGCTGTTATTTTACATACACTAAACCCATAAAGTTATAAAAGGAAATTTGATTCATTTTGCCTTTTTTTCACGACCGCAAATATTATAAATGGAAACAAAATTCCAGAAAGAAGGCAAATGAGAGCATTCTAGTTAACACATTATCCTTTTTTTCTTCTTGTAATTATTTTACTTTATAAATAACGCTCAAACAAAATATGATTTGTCGCTGAAGATACGTTTTTGAAACTAAAGAAATTACAGTAGCTACTTTTCAGTCTCGCAAATATTAAGCTGAATGTCGACTAACGAGATGGGAGTTTTCTTTGAGCTATACATAAATAACACGGAAGTCGCCGGAGGCGAGGATATCGCCATCTTTGGAAAAGCCGGACGCTCAAAAATAGGTCACTTTATTTGTACTAGAAAAACCAAGACAGCATAAAGGCATAAAAATAATCTTATTGGAAAAAAATAAATATGAATTCATAATATATTTTCCCTAATTTCTTTTCGGCGTGGCAAAAATATTATATTCTAGTTTTCACAAGCATTTTCTTTATATCAATTTAAAACATAAACAAAGCTTATTGTATTTCAAATAAACTTGAGTCTCTAAACTTGACTCTCATTTCCCGTGAATAAAATCTCGAAAATGGTAGACATCTTCAAAATTCATTTCAAAAGCGTTTAGTTTTTGTCGGTATTTTCCTATTGTGCGCTCTACGAAATAGATAAGTTCGTGATAAAATAGAAAATATCTGTTGAAAACATCGCGTTTTAAATAAACTAGACATTCAATGGCGTTGCTTGCATATTCGTGTTGAAGCAGGATATCGAAATTTTTCTGTTATCTCATCTACAGATGGAGCTATTTATTTTTATTTTACCGCGTTGCGTATGTTTAGATCCTTAGAGATCTGGTTTCGAATATTACCTCTTGAATAAATTTCCGGGAGTTGATCAATAAACGATACAACACATAGCGAAATTGAACCTTTGTGAATCTTAGCGGGAATCGGGAGAAATAATTAGGATGTAATTATGAGATATTAAGAATTCGTTTTGATGCATCTTGCTTTGACTTGAGACAGCTCGTACGCAAAGCGCCAAAGGCGTCACGTCCCCGTTTTACACAGGTTCAAAGGATCTTCAAAGATGGTAGAGGTTTTTTGCATGTTAACTTTTTTTATAAGTTTTATTTTTTATAAATGTAAAGTTTTTTACAGAAATTAACCATGATTAACGTTAGCTGTTCAAGCACCAAATGCATTGTATCAATAATAAACAATAATTGTTCCCAACAAGCTTTTGTTGTTCGAGAATTTATCGTTATTATTGGTTCTGGTTAACCCTGAGCTTTGTCGAAAACTTAGACTAAATCAGTAGCACAATATCCTTGAGTGTCAGCTGCAAACGCTACTATACAAATAGTCTTCCTTATAGTTCATTCTGCCTCACTCTCCCGACCCACTTGGTGTCCCATTTCTCGTGCAATAGTCTTCAAATCGGTGACTATGTCTCTTATTTTCAGAAGAAAATTATACAATGTAGTGCTTTCATTAAACACAGAACGTAATTTATTTAGAACAAAGAAGCATTTTTTTATCGAGTATAATACTTGCTATTTATATTTTGTTCGCGAAAACTTATTGTGTTTCAAAGGAACTGAAGTTCAAAGTTCTTCACGAATATGAGAACAAGTATGAGGATTACACTTAACTGTTATAGACAACGTATTTCGTTTTGAGACAAGAAATATTCAACTCAATTTGTTCGTCTATTTTCTTTTTCAAATACAACATTCATAGGAAACCAAGTTCTGTAACTTTTAAAATATGAGAATACGTTTATTGATTAAAAATATCAAAAGTGCCTAAAATGAACAAGGATATATTTGACAAAATTAATCTTAACTATGGAGCTTTGAAGTTATACTAAACAAATAGAGAAATATAGCTAAAATTAGCTAAAATAAAGCTAACTTAAATGTATTCAAAAACAAAAAACTGAGTTAGACCCGAAAAGGTAAGCTAATGTGCTAATAATGTGCCAAGAACGTAAAAATCAGGCTACTTGCCATGATCTTTAATAGTTGCTATTAATATATTAGGTTAATGTATGTATAAGGTTGTTGTCAATAGCACTTAGCTTACTTTTTCGGGTCTAACTCAATTTTTTTTGGCACTTAGCCCGTTATTGATGTCCAGTCTTCAATTATTATCTCATTTAATATCTGATTTTATTTCGATTCACGGCAAGTTCATCGAATGCAAATTCATCGAAAACGAATTCATCGAATGTAAATTCATCGAAAACGAGTTCATCGAATGCAAATTAATCGAAAATTAATTTATCGATTGATCAATTCATGAAATAACCAATTCATCAAAAAAAATTTTTTTTATAGATATTTGAAAGAAATGACAAGGGGACCGGAAAAAAGCTAAAACAGCAGTGGTCAACAAAAGTTGAAAATTTTTTTAATAAAAAACTGACAGTAAAAGTGTTAGCTATAAGACAGACGTCGAGAACCTTTAATTATTTTTTTTTAAATATTATAAGAGCATACATAGCAGTTACGGAGCGATCCAATACTACTTGATGACCACTGATGAATATTGGCAATCGAAATGCGTATCTGGGCAAAACGTCATAAAATACGATTGAACTTTTGCTTAAATTTATGTTTATTGTTTACTTATGTAAATTAGTAAGTTACTTTTTATAAGGTTAAGGAATATTTTAATAAGTAGGTGTTTCAAAAAAAAACAGTACAAATCGTTTATAACGACACCGGATATATGGCCCCATACACCGGCCCCATGATTTGTCTTAGATAAGACGATACATATCGGTTATAGTAAATATCGCTTATACCGAACGAAATTTGACGGTCCCCTGAAGTTAGTTATAAACGATTTCTACTGTACTTTTATCGTCAATTTTTTGTTTATAAAATTGCCAACTTTTGTTGACCACTGCTGTTTTAGCTTTTTCCTGGTCCTCTTGTCATTTCTTTCAAATATCTATAAAAAATTTTTTTTCGATGAGTTGGTGATTCGATGAATTGATCATTCGATGAATTGATTTTTGATGAATTTGCATTCGATGAATTCGTTTTCGATGAACTCGTCGGTTACCTTTATTTCTACTAATGAGGCTGTTGAAAAAAAAAATATAAAAAATTGAAAAGTATTAAAAACATTTGAAATTCTAGAAATCCAAAAAAATTAATTTTATTTCCAAGAAACTTTAAACGAAAAACATTGAATAAAAATTTGGCTTTTAACCTCATCTATATAAAAAAAACGAATATAAAATCTATCATGTATCAAATATAAATGACTTACCATAGAATATTCATGATATATAAATCTGAAAATAAAATAAATTGTTTATTGATCGAACAACAAAAAAATATTAGTGAAAGTTTTTTTTTTTGTTATGAAAAATTTAATGTTTTCTCAGAAATATTTCTGAAGACAAGCAAATATTTCCAGACACAATTTATTATCGTTAGCATAATCGCGATGTGAAACCAACTTTTGAATGAAATGTTTCACGAAGAAATTGTATTGAGAAAAAAGTTTCCCGACGACATTTTTCCTTGGTAAACACAACGTTAAAATAGGTAACAATATGGGGGGTTTCAGAAAAGGTAATAACAGAATTAATAATGTATGGAATATCTTGCGGATAAAACTAAGCACTTTCGAGAAAGCTTTGGAGAAAAAGACATTTTATACATGGTGCTTTGTAATAATGAGGTAACGGCAAACTATGCTGTTGTGTAGACGCTTAACGGCAAAGCGGAAAAGCTCTTTCTCTTATTCAGAAAATAGTCTCCACCGTGCCTTCACCTGTACTGTTACGCCTACTAAATGCATTGCGTGACTGAAATTCTAAACACAACACGATTGTTTGTTCCGATTTCAACTCGTTTTCTGTCTGATACAAGAAAATTTCAACGAGTGCCTCCATCCAATATTACTTTACCAGTAATTGAACTCAATGCGATACATTCAAATATTCCTAATAGCAATATTAACCTTAATTCGTAATCAAGCCGCACATTTCCGAAAATTAACTAATAGACTTGGCTCGTTTATGAAATGTTTAAATGTTTACCTCAGTTATTAACAAGAAAAAGTTTACTTTAAATTTGACCCAAATTTTTCATGGCTTTTAAGAAATCATATAAAATTTATAAAGACTTAAAATTAACATAATGGCATATACTTTTAACTTATACAACTGATCTTTAATTATGAATGATTTCAATTATTTAAATTTTCATATTTTTTAATAATATATTTTAATAATAGTTATAACTTTTTGGTTTTTTTTTTCTGTTGTCTTTATTGAAGTCAACGTTTTGTTTTTATTTCTTCAATGACGGATATGAACAATTTTTTTTTTTTTACTTATTTAAAGTCGCTTAAACAGCTTTGGTCATGCGCGACTTTCATTAACAGTCACGATCGCAGCACTAATACACTATTTCACAATTTTTGGTACAGACCAGCGTTCTTCAAAAAATCTAAGGTTACACGAATCCCTTCAAGAGAAGTGAGGCATCCCTCGATGTTTGGCGGCAAATCACACTGATCCCTTAGTTCCCTATAGCACTATCACTCCACAAGAACATGATAAACTGTCAAAGTGTCTCCACATTCCCCACAACCTGTTCGTTCCCCAGTAATCAGGTGAAAGTGGGTCAAGGTGCTAAGCCCAATTCTCAACCTGCAAGTAATTACATAATACACAGGTTTCTCAGCGGAGCTCTTTCCAATATCGAGGACCTGACCCGCTGAAGTTTCTGCGGCCGGCCCCACCAGATGGCATTCCACAATGTCCAAGTTTTTTTCCAGCACACATTTACACTACCCTTCAGAGTAAGCCCCCGCACCTAAATCACTGTCAACTAGTGGAGTTGAGCTTTTCTTGCTGCTGCATCGGCCAGTTCATTTCCTTCTAGGTATATCCTTATGTCCGGATATCCACACAAACTCCACTACAAGCCGCTCCGCCTGCAATGTGCGTAACTTGGCCTGTATGGCCCTGATAATTATAATTCTGGTGTTGGCATTTGCTATAGCCGTTAGGCATGCCAGGGAGTCCGTAAAAGTAACTGTTTGGTTCGAGGTCGCTAGTTCCTCCCTCATCATCTTTTAGCTCTAGAAAATAGCTCCTGCTTCGCATGCAAAATAGATGAACCATCTGGTAATCTTTCTTGGTAGGTTAGATTGTTGCACACCACCGCAAAAGTATGAAATTTCTTGTATTTGTATTTGATTCTAATATATCTTCCAAAAAGTTACCAATATAAAACAAAATAATGCTCTTTTTACAACTCCTGGTTGCTATTTTTGACATCAGGAGAGCATTAGAAATGTTAAATAAAGATAAAAAGCAGTTCGCTTAGTGATTTTAAGTCAGAATAATCAGAAATAAGTTTTGACTTATTTATTCTTAAAATTTTCCAACTTAACTTAAAACAACAATAAATCTTGTTCGTAAGATAAAATGAGGGACTTATAGGTACAAACATTAATCTTACTTATTGTTAGTTTAAGTTTTATTTTTTAAATAATTGAAAGAGACTGTTATCTTTATAAAAGTTCTTTATTAACTAAGAATGGATCTCAAATTTAAGTTTTATTATAATTAAATAAAAAGTTTCTATCATTTAGTAAATTTTAATTTTTTATTTTATACTAAACCTCTTTATTTACACTAATTACTGCCTAAGTCAACCTACCCCGAATATGGGGTAGGTTGACTAAGCGTCAGAGGTTTAGAAAATCTACTAAATAGTATTATAATGATAAATATTTAGGTTAAAGATTAGTATTTTAGGTACCTGCATAGTTCTTCTATCTAAATCAAATGTTGTTTTTGTTATATTAAGTTAAACATCAGAGATATCCGATGTTAAGTCAAAAGTTAGTCAACCATCTCCGGTCTCCCCTACTTATGTCCATTATGGCGATTTTATTTTTCGAATTGAAATTCAAGAAAATTAAATTATGTCGAAGTAATTTTCATCTATTAATAACTAGAAATTTTGTATGGTAATGAAAGCCTTTTAAGGAAATGGTGTTGGATGTGATATAATTAATAGGCATTCCCGTTGAACCATTAAACTGGTCAGCTTATGCCATCATTTACGCTTACTCAATATTCTCCGACGTTTTATTAGCTTTCGATTGATTCCAACGGGAAAATTAAACTCTAAGTCGAGCAAAATTCAATGGAAATCATCGAATACATAAAGCCTCACAAAAGATATTTACGCGGTGAATAAATCTCCAATTAAGTTTGCACCAACAAATGAAAAAGGTTTAAAGTTTTGATATTTTAAAAGTTTTGATGAGAATTTATTGTTGAGGATAATCTTGAATTTCTTGGTAGACAAAAGGTTTGAATTTGCGGCGATGGGTAAACGTGTTATGTGGGTCTAATGCAGTGTTGTACTCACATTGAAAGGGCATTAATCTTTTCCACCCTTTTATCAGTTTCGTAACCGTCACTATATTAAATGTGAAGTATAAAAAAGTATGCAAACTTCACTCGTATATAATAATAAATATAAGAAGAAATGTGTGGTTGGAAGTCGGATTTGCGTGCCAATAAATTTTCAGCTTTATTTTCACATAAATTGGTTTTATTATAGAAACGTCAAACAGTAACTGGAAGCTTCCATATCGAAAATGGAGGTTTTTATTTCGTTTGAACTCGTTTAAGTTTCCACTATTTTTTTCGGTTTCGAATCGGAAAATATTATAATGTCTTTATCTCGATTTATAAGTTGATAACGATCCGGTTCCGAAAAAAAAAAGCTCTCACCAGCCATTTTTTCTCGTTTAATATCGAAAGTTTGCCAAAGAAAACATCCATTACACTTCATTAATTTCGACCGTTTCCAACGAAAATAACCCCAGTTGTAACTATAAGGGAAAATCAAACATTTTCCCTGAAACATATTCGAACATTTTTAAATGAAAATCTTTTTCTTCAATTGCGGTTATTTTTTTATTATTGCGCGTTTAATTCTCGTTTGACATCACTTTATATCGAGACATTCAACGTTTAACAACCCCAATTGCTCTTTGTAAGCCTTTGAAACGTTTAAAGTGTATATAAAGGCCTTTCAAATTTTTGTCACTCGAAAAAGAACAGGGTATTTATGAACTTGAAAGTCAAAGATTTGCGTTTTAAGTATTTCATAGAAATTCAGACGATATCAATTATTTCCTTTGAGTAACCATCAGAAAGTGAGTCTTTATTGAAAACTTGATTTGGTTTTTAACATAATTCAACAATAAAATTAAATATCAACGAGCAGCTTTCTATAACAGTACCCTCTATTCTAAACCTACAGTATTTTGTTCTTTTTATAGTAGCATCAAAAAAATGAAATTCCTTATGATAGTTGTAAAAACTTAACGTGTGTTGATTTTTTTAGAATTTTGTTCTATTTAAAACATTTTAATCTAACTGTATAATACAGGAAATCAATAAATTCGCTAAAATTTGTGTCCATAAAATTCATAGTATTGGATAATGTCTTCCGTCTTCACCAACAAACATGCTATAATTCTTTAGGAATTATATTTCTATTTATAAACTACTATCAAAAGATGACAATATTTGTCAGATAAAAGGCCTTTTTATTTTTCATAAATAAACGATAAAAGTATTTCATATGACACAATAATAACATTGTCCCGGACCGACACTTAGATTTTATTGTGCGTTAAAATTTGCGGTGTTATGGATTAAAGATGAAAAAAAAATTATTCCATTAGTTGAAAAGACCGCTTCAAGCCAAATAAAATTAATGTAGTAGATAAGAAAAAGATTCATTCTATTCAAAAATATGAAAATGAACGTCGAATATTCTTTTTGTTAGCAAACGCAAAACTTTTTATGTTGATAAACACTTTTTGCATCGATTTAATTTATGATTGTGAAATGTCTCATTTTTTATCGTCATGGCTTGCAAAAAATTAAAACAAAATTTACCAACGCTTTTTGTAAGCCGTAAAAAATTAGATTTTCCGAAAGTTGATACTATTTCACTAGGTGTACAAATAGAAACATTTTAACTAATTGTTAGTTATATTTTTTGTATGAATCCAAGAATTGAAGATTATAGTTTGACTTTTTTCTTTTCTTTTTTGTTTAACTAATAATATGTGTAGTATTACAATTAAGTAATACGTAAATACGTCGGGGATATTTTGTCCGGGGATCAAAACGCATGGAACCAAGTCATTACAGTAATAAGTGAAACAATTTTTTTTTAATTTCATTTGAAAAATCAAAGAAGTTCCTTGCTATGGATCTTGATACGAAAAATAACCTATCTTTTTTGAATTTTTATATAGTTATATGTAGTAGAAACTATTATATATAATTTGGCTTCATATCAAGTCAAACTTAAGCTCAATGTTGATATTGTTACGATATTTTTCAAACCTGTAGTGAGTTTCTCGTTAAATGTTCTTTTATTCGTTGGAAATTTTATAAAACGTTCACAAAAATCACTTTTAAATCGCTCGTACCATTATTATTTGAATCACTTATGTTATATTCACCGAATGACTCCATTCGACTAGCTGTGTGTCCTTATATAGTTGCTTAGGCAAACAATTATAATCTTGAGATTTCTAGAGAGTTCGATTGCCAAATCTTCAAAAAACTTTTAAAAATTACTAGCTATCAACATTTAAATTCAAATGTCTATTGTCAGAGTTTCTATAGAACAATCTAGATTATTCTATTCTTTTCTATCGCTACTCCTGTAGCTACCCCTGTCTTTGTTCTTTACAATGTTTTAATATAATAATATCAGGTCATTGAACGTACAAGTTATCAGTTTATTGATAAATGTTAAGCTCAACTCATTGCACAAAATGTCCAGTCACTTGCCTTGATGAATGAACTCGTAAGAAAAAAAAATCATCGATCTTTATCTTTTTTTTTTATAGACGCTCCAACATATATGGCCACATTGCGAATTATAAAATAAATATTATGGGATGTTTTGCTGGTTGACTCCTCTTAAATGATCCGGTATAGTCCAGTCAGCTTTAAAAACTTCAGTATATTTCCACAACCAAACTCGTACCAAAAATTACTTTTGGTTCTTGTGGAAGGGTAAGTGAGTTTCTCCATTGACTGAACTATGGACATTGAAAAATAGATAATGTGATGGGGTGTTAAGATCTCACCGCAACAGCTTGGTGGCTTTCCTCCCTCTATATAGTAAAAGTGAGTGGCTAAAGTGTGTCCCACACTCCTACAGCCAGACTAGTGAAAAGCACTTGGTTACTTCTAGATTCCAGGGAGTTTGTCGATCTTATTTAGGTTCATATGTACCGTTATTGAAGCTTTCCGCCTTAGCTTAGATCTTTCCTCGATCCGGTTCCTTACTTCTCTCAAAGCGTCATTGCTTGTTATGGCGGTAGTTTCCACCTCGGTCGTGGTGCTTGCAGCTAGTTTGGCTTCAGCATCCGCCCGTTCATTACCGGTTATACCCCGATGTGCTGGAATCCAGGCAATGACCATTTTCTTACCCCCAGAAAGCTTAGTAATTAGCTGTGCTTGTATTTTCTGTATCAGTGGGTTCAGTACGTTTGTTCAGTACAGCTTGTAGTACAGATTTAGAGGCAGAAAGGATCAGGTGTTTAGTTTTTTGTTCAGCAACATCAATCGTTTCTAGTGCCTTTAAGATGGCATAAGCTTCACAAAAAAAGATGGAGTATTTATTTGGTAATTTTATGTGACTTACTTCTTCTGTAACTATTGAACAACCAGTTTGTCCTTCTAAGGTCTTTATCTTGTTTTCGTTCTTCTCGTTTAATGGGTTCGTATATCATGGTAGTTACAACAGTTTTAAATCTATTATTAAATTAAAGTTCTTAAATGAATGTTTATAAAAATATTATAATAAACTTCATTTGAACATAAACATTGAAAATTTATTTGAAGTAGATTTATATGTAATTTCTTTTTTGTTTGGCAGGGGGTAATGAAAAATGAGTAAAATTAGAGTTTCATAATCCTTTTCTTATCTCCACCTTCTACATATTCGTATAAAAATTTCTTATTTGTTCCATCTATTTTATGTTTCTCGTTGAACTAACTCATAAATATCCTCCTTTTTTCACTATAACAAAACTTACTTTTTCATCTTATTAATGAAACAATAAAATAAATTTATAGAAAAAGGAAAATATCATGTTTTACAACCACATCGATAAATTTATCCCGAAAAAAATATTTACGTTAGCGTTACAAGCTTAATAAAGTGAAAGGAAACTTTTTAATAGAGACGCCATCACATGTGATATGAAAAGCTCTGAAAATAAAGCCCTGTGTAGATCCAATTTCAACTCGAAAAATCTTGAAAACTAAACCAAGAATGTCAAGACATTTTAGAGTTAATAACTTTGTAACTATTTGACAAAAATAAAATTTCAAAGTCATTCAACTCAATTTATTACATCCTGTTAAATATAATAACGTTAACGAGGCGTTCTAATCTAAGGGATTTAGTTCAGTTTGCCTCAACTGCCGTCGGGTTGGAACTTGCGGTTTTCATAATGACAAAGACGATATCTTCCAGGAGGAATTAAAACTGTCTTCAATTTTTCAATGTTTGAAAAAAGTTTCTATTAATTTTGAGTTTCTTATGTAAATTATAATATATGAAAGCAAGTTATGAATGTCTTAAATTGTCTTGAAACTGTCTAAACTTGTTTGTCGCATAACTTTACCACCATCCATGAGTGTATTTGTGTATTTACTTAGCAAACAAGTTTCAAGTGGCTCATGTTTTTTGAATATAATTAATATTTCACATAATGTACTACCTATTTAAATTGTTTTATAAAGTTTTTCTCTCGTTTCATATTTTAAATGTAATTCTATTTTCAAAAACGCTCGACTTTAACTTCCTAAACTTCATAATTAAGTGTAATTTGCAATATTACTTAGATGTTACGTGTTTGAAAAGCTTTGTACAATTTTTCCACCGTCTGCATTAGAGCAAAAATCAACTAAAGAACTCAAGCTCTGGGCGTTTTTTGAATTACATTTTCGAAGTTCCTGAAAAATCCTTTTTATATTTCCTTCCAATTACATTTCAAAAGAAACATGTCTTTTGGCATTTAAAATCAAATTTAAACATATTTATCAAACGATATATTTCACTTCAATTTTCTAAGTTTGCAATGTATTTCGGTGAGATCTAAAATATTGAGGTCACATTTATTATCGCTTGGTTGCGCCAAGTAAAATACGAACGAATATTTAATGTGTATTTAGCGGTTAATAATACTTAATTTATCTAGATTATCTGGTTAATAAATGTAAGTGTAATAAAATAGAGGTGGCGAAAGACATTAAGAATTCAGGTATATAGAAATTAATTAAAGGCGCCGACACGCGAGGTGTTCATATTACGTGGTAAGTCACGTATTTCACCTGTATTTTAAATAACTGGAATTCTCAGACGGCTATACAAATGAAATTTCAATTCATACGACAGATTTAATGTAGGGCTTAACATTACTGGGAATTAAAGGGATTTTCAGTTTCGCTTTTCAATTCATCAATTTTGCAAAAATCAATGTCAATTTCAATTAACTTTTCGTACATGTGAAATTGAAAATTATTATATTGAATACCTTTAATGATTTTGTGTGGTATCTTTTGATCAGCTCTAACGTTATGACGAAAAACCTTTTTTAAACCATATTTTCAAATAATTAAAATGTAGGTAAATATTTGTAGTAGTTGTTCTATATTTTGGCGCATGAGATCCAGAGTTACTAGTAATTAGACTGATCGTAATGGAAGGAGAGAATAACCAAGAATATATTCCTTCGTTTTGTTTTGATCGTTCTTACGACGTTGGCGATGACCACATGTAATGACAGTTGCAATATTAGGAAATCGCAATCAGATTTCAAATTTTTTTCTATAATAAATACACACCAACCGATGCTGGAACAAAATAACAGATAAAATTCCATACAGAATTGTCTCTGTTAACCTTATCCTAGACTGCTTGAATAGCTTAATGGTGTCTTTTTCCCATTTTAACTGCTTTTTCATCTATCGCTTATAAGTACTTGTGAAGTTTTATTGTCATATTTTGCTGACATCCTTTAATCTTTGGAGACAAATGAAAGTGTTATTTTTCTTTTCAAAACGGGACAGTTAAGTTTTGTTATATGTTTATCCTTTGATGTGTTATTGTGATCCGATGTCGTCGGGGTAGGTTGTTTATTAGCTTGGAAGTTGAACTTCTCCATTATGGAACCAATTCTGTCTTAAACTAGACGTTCAGAAATTTGTGTAGTCCTTGAGTAGATCTGGGGTTGGTATTTCTCTGAACAGAAGCAGGTTTGTGTTATTTTTCGTCTTGTTGTGAGTTCTTTCATTCCTATTGATTTCCGTATATGAGATCCAAACGAGGTTTACCAAACTTTCCGTTTCCTTTAGATTGAGCAGCATTGCCTGGATCGAGAATATTTTTTAGTTGGAAAAAGTGTGTGCAGAGTTGAAGAATGTAAGGCATATAAGGACTGTTTTTTCTTCATATAGGAGTAGCGAAGAGCGAAAATTGGATTCAAGTGGGAATGTGAAAGTTAATGCCGTGGAGGTAATTATTTACTCCAGTAACTATAAGCTCTGAGTTTAGTTATTCTGTTTCTAGTACATTTTTACATTAATCGATTTTGTGTGCTACTGTAAGGTGGAAAATGGTTACCGACATTTATTTACATATATATATTTACAATTACAGTGCCCAGCAATGGCCCCGAACAAATTGAATTGCTTAAGGTATATAACGTCCTTTCGTCAGGGCAGCGGTGAGAGGTATCACTGCATGTTCCAATTCCATTTCTAGTCGCCACACTACTTTTAGAAGAAAACGAGTTAAAAAATTTCGTTTAGTGAAAAAATGTGTTTCCAAATACGTTTGACCTTTATATGAGCCGTTAAGAGTACACATCGAATAACTCCGTAATGCAAAAAGTTAAGTAAATTGATAAAATAGACTTCAGAAATACATTGACTCTTATGGAAAAGCTAAAAAGCAAATTGTCATTTAGAGCTGTTATTACTTATTATTAGAAATTGTTTTTTCGGATATATAAAGTTAGGAATCAACTTTTGAAGCAAAGGTACTTGAAAACTGTATATTAAGTAAGAAGGCAATTTTCTAGACCTAACTAAGCTCGTAATACAAAGTTCAAAAGATGCATTTTTCTTGTAAATACTAAAAATGATTAAATATTTTTTTAAATAAATAAGATCAATAGCTAACGATCCATGGTTCATATCTAATTTTATACTCTTCACAGAATCATTTTGAAAGCACCATGGTACATGTGGAACGTCCAAATCTATAACGAATTAAGCATGATAAGCAAGAGCACACAAGAAGTCTAGCCAAAAGATTTTTTTAATTGCATATCCCTCTGCTCAAGTGCCGTCGAATTAAACTTGGGTCAATGCAGAACCCAAATAAGACTAAAGAGATGGCTCCTGCAAGAAATTATTAAAAAAAAAATATTCAATACAATGCTCGAGGATCAATGATAAACCTCCAGTTATTATAGCACAATAATCACTCTTATCAGCACTATGAATAGCGACTTTTGAGGTTCGCTGAACAAGTTTCAAACAAAAAACTCTTCACAGAAACTTGAAGGTGACTGATAGATATCTCGTATTTCTAATCGTCAAAAGTGAGACTTTTCTCATAAACGTTTAGAAAATGCGGTCACATTTGTTACAGTGTTTCGTAACAAATATATCTTAACCCAGATTGTGAGTTTGAGCTGTTTCATTCACATTTGATAATGCATTACACAAAAATTTTCTTTGATCTCACCAAATTAAAATAAGTTAAACTCTCGTCAATGCATCAAACGAATTCCATCAAAGTCGGAATTTTGCGAAAGATACAACACGACGCATCACGACAGAATTAGATGAGTTGAGTTGAGATGAGACATATCATATATAATAATGGTGTATACGTCTGCAATTCTGCAATTGTAACAAGTTATGAATATGTATAGCTACTATACGAGTGTATGAGGTGAAAGCATCATTCACGTTGCATAATATTTGTGGTAGTTTGCGTCTGATGTATTACACCTGTCTGTTGCAAACGCGACTACATCACTTGCCGTTATCTCTAATTTAGTCGACTGACCGTATTCGCGTTTAGCCTTCAGCTCCAAGCTCGGGTCTAGTACGGAGCTTGCTAAGCTCAAGCTTCACGGTAAACATTCATGATGTCTTATATGAAGAATAAAGGATGCTCGTTGTAATTCATTACGGTTTACTATTCGCTCTGATGTTACTGTTTATTACCGACTACTTACTGCGGTTTACATTCACAAATGGAACATCTTCCATCTCATTCACCATCTCCGTCCCATTAAATTTTATTATTTTATTTCACTTTGTTTAACACAAATATGAAATGACTTATCCTTTTGTTCTTTTTCTGAGTTATTCGAATTTTCCTTCGGATATTGTATTACCAGTTCTCCAGAGGAATAAGTTTTATGTCTCCCAAACAAAAAATACACAATTTCAGTGTATGTAACCTACATGTTTTATTCAGTAGTGAATATTTTTCTATTACCATATTTAGCGTATTTCAAGATTTGGAAGAGAATTAATCATAAATTATATGGGAGAAATTATAATGGAAAATTTCAAGTTGATTTTTTCAAAGGTTTTCGATGCGAAACATGAATTGTCGGCAAATTAATGCGTAGCACGTAGATGATGGGTTCAGAGGCACGATTATTTTTGATCGTATCAATCCCTTTTTTGTCAAGGTTTTCTGTTTCGTTTTTTTTTCAATGTTTTTTAAAGGAATTTGATCAGAAGTTTTTTTGTGAATTTTTCAACTAATTTAAATAATTTTATCATTGATCGACTCGGGCTTGTAATTTACAAGGAATTTCATTGAACTTGTACCTGCCGATGATGATGAAATTTTAACAAAGCGATCAATTGAAAATGTTACTCCACTTTAGTGGATATTTAGATTCAGTATGAGGTTTGATAAAGTTTTATCTCGATAAAAACTTGACCATTTTACAATGTTGATAGAGCTCGGTTGGGATATTGCATTTCACTCGCAACTCATGACTTTAACAAGACGAATAAGCACGTTGGTTTCATTCCAGCATGAAGCATATTCGTATTTCTGCATAATTTAATGCATTTCTAGATTTTGAAAACAAGATATATGACCTATTTTATGAAGAAGAGGAAAACTTATTTATCTTAAAAACCGTCAAGAAAATGCAACCGTCATCCGAACATATGCACCAGGAAAATAAATAGTCCTGCGGGAGCACAAATAGTCTAAAATGATCAAGTAATTCGATCTGGGAGCAGCTGATTTAAAAAAACATATAACGACATATTTCCATGCCATTAACCCATCTTTTCATAATAACTCTCGTCCTTTTGTTATTAATTTTTCAAATACATAAATGCATTTGGTGAAAATCATTTTTTTTAATTTATCGTTTTTTGTTGCTGTATTTTTCCAGAGTTTTGACTCCAGGAAAATGTACGACAGATGTCGTTATATTCATTACAATACATTTCATTCAAGTCCGGTTTATGTTTTTCGTGTCGTGTGCTCGCAATCAAATCAGGGATCATTATACGCTCCTGAATGCGTTTGCCTAAATACAAAAAAAAAATGAGCAATTATATCCTGTATTGTCCCCTTTTATGTTTATTTTTGCTGTATACATTATTTTGCGTGTCATATTGTATTCATTTCGCTTACAACGTCACTCATAAATTCCATATCGAATGAATGAAAAATTAATACAAAGCCTCGCTTTTTCATATTTTCAAAAAAATGTCACTGCAACGATTCCTAGTTATAATTGTTAAGGATTTCAATACCTATACCATTAAATTCAACGAAATAAAAAGGCTTTAAATTTTTTCATGAAAAACAAGCCTCGCTTCAACCATAAATGAAAATTATAGCGAGATAATCGAGAAAAACATAAATGTAAAAATGGAATTCTTAGGCTTGAGTAATATATTATGTTAATGGCATCACTGGGAATTGTAAGCGAGAGCTTCAACGTTATAGTTTTGAGAAAACTAGCGCCAACTTTTCCGTCATTTTATATACACACATATATATAAACATGTATGTGACACATTTCCGACTAAAACAATTCAGTGCCGCATTTTATATTATTATCTTATGGCAGAACATTCTTAGTCCATTTATTTTACGTTTTACGCAAACTGTGTGCCACTCTCTCTGAATCGTGTGCGATATAAAGCGAATATGCGATATATGCGATGCAGCTTTATGACATTATAACAACTCATAAACGTTATTTATGCGATTCCGACTGAGAAAAACTTATGTTTTCACAAGCATAAAAAGAAATTGAGAAAAAGATCTTAATGTCTTGGCTAAAAGCGTTAGACTTTTCTGTGATTTTTGACCATAAAACTACAAAATAAAACTATGTTAACAACTTTTCTTAGTGTTTTGTACTTAATTGCCCTTATATTTTGCCTATTTTATTTAGGTCTGGTTGAAAATTTAAGTAGTAAGAATATTATACTAACGAATAGAAAGTAAGTAAAATAAATATTTAAAAAAACGTTGTTTAACAAATTGTTATATCCTTATGAAAAATAAATAAAGTCAAGTAGATGTTAAAAATTTAGTCAATTTGAGATTCAAGATACAAAAATAACCGTGTTGCAAGTTCTTTTTGAAAAACATTAGTAAACCACAAGACTGTGATCAAAATATGTTCTACTTTTGTTAGCTAGAAAAAATGAAAGAACTTAGGTTTTATTCTTTTTGACAGTAAATAGTAATTAAAATTTAAGTGATATCCTAAAAGATCTTATATTTTTTTGACAGCAAAAGTTGTCAGACATACCAATATTTAAGTAAAATTTAAATCTTATTTATTGATATTAATAATAATGCAAGTCAATTTTCACATAAGCATACAACATGTGGCAATTAACAATATGACAATTAAGACAATTAATTTTGATATAAAGCTACTAACTTACAATTACCAAAGAACAATACAAGTCTTTTTAATAAATTGGTAATATAGCGCTTTTAAAGGAAAGTTCAATCTAAGCCTTTCTGATAGTTAGAGATCTAAGCAGTACCTATATAAATTACTGGATATATTTTAACAATGTGTTTTGCATCATGTTAATTTGTGGAAAACTAAGTTAATATGAAATATCTTTTTTACTTTCATTCTTCAACTGTATAAAATGAGTTACTGGTTATTTAAAAATTTATTCAAGTACTTTATAAATACATTTTTTTTTATTCCTGCAAAAACCAAATAAACTTTTCGAATGTTTGAGTTGTGAAAATGCAACTAAAATACATAATATGTACTTAATACAAAAAAAAAATAAATGCATCTAAATTGATATCATTATAAATTATACATATAAATTGGTCATTTAAAGTGCATTGATTTTTTAGATTTAATTCACACCCTTTAATCGTATGTGGATACATAAAAGTCATTGGATTGTGTACTTTTTATGGTAATTGGATGGTACTCGTTTGTGGTTTTATGCCAAAAACTTTCATGTAAGAATCAACAATTACGATACAATGCTCAACTCAAATATTATATGAACGGTAGACAAATGCATAGATAACAATGAATACACATACATTAATATATATTGAAGAACACTGTTGAAACAATATTTTGAGAACTGTTACATTGCGTAGAACTATGCATTTTAAATCTTGTATTTGTATGTTTTTTTTTCTTTTTGCTACTCATACGTATTTTAATGAATTGGAACTTTTTTCTATAATTAAACTCTCTCTTTTCTATATTTAATTTTTAATGTTCTTTCTCAACTAAAACTGATCATATCAAAAATTTTAATGGATCCATAAAAACCAAAAAAAGTCTAAAAGAACAAGATCAAGTGACTGAAGACTTTTTGCTCTTAAAAAGGTTCTTTTAACTACCAAAGTTGATCCAAAAATGTATAAAAATATTTTATCGTCGTCTCCACCACTGTCTTTAGAAACCTGTATCACTCAATGATCCAAAAATATCCCTTCCATACAAAAGTTTTCACAGACGTAACAGTCTTAAACAGTGGATGTTCAGTGGTTGTAATTGATTTAATATACAAATATCAATTACCCAACACTTTTACCAGTTTTTCTTGTGAAGTCTATGATATTTTTTAGGCATTACAAACAATAAACGAACTGGAACTAAATAAGGCGCTGATTTGCACTGATTCGAAAGCAACAGTAGATAATCTCTCTAATAGAAACACTAACAATGAAATAGTCCAGGAATACCAAAACATCCTCACATCTCAAGCAAAAGTAAGGGCAATAAAAGTAGCCTAGATTCCGTCACATCAGGGAATAAATGGTAACGAAAAAGCTGATGACGGCGCCAGGAAAGCGACAAGTGATGGATAACGCACCGAAATACTGACCACTTATAGATACTAAAAACTAGGCATCTACAATCACATCATGATACGTTGGAACTACGAGTGGAAAACACAGAACACCAAACTGCATCGGACCCGTGGGGATGTTTGGGAGATGAAGCCGCGACCTTGCAGTAGGTCTGAACAGTGTCTCCTGGTCAGGCAGAGGATTGGACATGCCACTTTTTCCCACTAGCACCTATTAGATGAATCCAATCAAAAACAATGCAGCCAATGTGACAAAGCACTTACAGTCTCCCACGTTTTCAGTGAATGTCCCTCACTAATACAAGAAAGATTCCCCTTTATTAACACCCATGAGTATAAAGTTACACTCAATGACCAAAATCGCATGGAAGAAATTAAGAGCATTAAAAAAAAGCTTATTGAATCCACCTAAAGATCTCTCTAAATAGACAGTCGGTGAGGACAGTTAATGTTGGAGCGACTCAAAATAAATAAACCAAAGAAAAAAATATCTTATTTATACTTTCCATTTCTAAATCAAAGCTTTAGCTAAGTAAGTTCAAGTCTAATTTATAAGCTTCCAAATCCATACTTATATACGTTTTTTTTTATATCCGAATAAAGCACCGTATTCAAAATGCATAATTTGCTGCAAAAATATTGAATGGTTCAGTTATGTTGCTTTTTAATTATTTTAATGAGAAGCATAACTTTTCTAGAAAAATATTATAGATGTACTAAAGAGATATGAAAGATTTAGGATTACTATAATATTTTAAAATTGAAATTATCGGTCGAAACTATCAAGTTTCAAAAGTTTTAAGAAAGTGAATCTAGAAGTCTCTACCTTTAAAGTTTGCAAATCGTTAAAGTTAATTCTAATTCAAGGCTGTTATCTTTGCAAATAATTTGTTTGGGTTAATTCAAGTAATTCACTTTTAAATTTAATAGGCGACAGTAAATATTGTTAGCGTAGAGCTGAACCCTTCTGTAATAATGCTATCTTGCTGTGAGTTTTATTTGAAAACTTAGTCAAATAATTGAATAGATTCACAAAAAACGGCTATTTCATTCATTAGGTGAACTTACAAGCGTTCACAATTGTAGAGCTCAACAAAAACGAGGTGGCCGTAAACATAAATAATTTTATAGGTCGCGTTATTTCACGACCCTTGTATTTGTGATGTTTTCTATTCGTACATCCAAACGGAAACTAGAGATAAATTTTCGAATACACAAGAGAAGAATGAAAAGGTAATATAAATATGTATGCATTGTGGAATAATAAAGCAAATTGTAACGGTTTCCGAGGAAGGGAATGGAAAGTGGATGAACGTTGGAAGTTTGTCGTTTTCACGATGAAAGGCCGAGGTATTTTTGTCAAATGATAATAAGATCATTTAAGCAGTTTTTGTTAGCAAATAAAAGGTTTACTTAGATAAGTTTCAACAATAACTTTTATTTGAATTTATCTGCGTGGATGAACATTGATTTATTTATAGATGTTTTAATGTGCAAAATGAACTTTTGTTCTTGTTTCGGCATTTATACGTCCTACGCAAATTAAATATGGGGGCTGAAAAATTTATTACAATTGAGACTTAATTTTGTCAGAAAGAAAAATCTACTTGTCAAATATTTAAACTTGTGAATTATTTATAGACACATGGCTTAAATTAAATTTTTTAAAATATCTGACCGAATTACCAAGATATAGGTAATTAATTACATTACATTTTAAACTTTTTAATGTGGAACTGTTATATGAGAAATTGTACTGTCATAGTTCATTTAATCTATATAAATTTATTTTATAAAAGAATTTAATTTATTTTATTTCCGTTTATTTGAAAAAGATATAATATAGGAAGTTATTATATTACTAAATAACTAAAGCTTATATAATATCTTTATTTCAGTGATTTATTGTACAATTGTCCGCCTACCTGCCTATGTTCTTTTTTTCGAAAATTTTGAATTTTCAATTGAAACGTTTTTCAAGCTTTTCGGTAAATATGGTGTTACTCATTTAAATTTTTTTCATTATTTTATTCGTGAAGGAAAAGACTTTTAATGTATTTTTACCATTTTCTAATTTTATATATTCCATAACCAAAAAAAGTTGTTCATTTTTGCGTTTAAGAATAATTAAGTAATACGTTTTAAGTAAATAAGTAATAAGTATTAAGTAATAAATCAGTAAAGAATAGTAATATATATAAATTAATGTTGGAATCATTGATAGAGTATTGAAATTCTACTCTGTCAGATCTTAAGGCATTTCCATTGTAGACCGCCTTTCGTCAAAGACTCTTGTTTCTGAAGGAAATCCCCAGCAAATTTCTTTCTATAGTTCTTTGTATGACTTTTAATCTGTTTGAAATTTCGGGTCTTAGAGTCATATAATATTTTCGAGTCCAAAAGTAACCACTGATAAAATTTAAAAATATTAAACACCTGTTTTTATGATTTTTGGACATTTTTTGACTGTTTAATAAAACATTTTCTGAATCCGTAATCCACGATAATCTAGAAACAAGAGATACAAGAAGACGTAGAAAAGGTACAAAATAACGAAACGTTTTTCGGGTTCTTTGGTTTGTGTTTAATGACGACAAATTTATTTTTAACAATTGTTTATTGATTTATCTTACACTTTATATACTTACAAACTACACGTTAGCAATGAGTAAGTTCACTGTTTAACTAGTAAGTTTTCACAGTCACTTATTCACTAATTGCCACTCACTATTGCACTGTTCCACTTTATTTAACAAACTCCACTATTTATTTTAAGATTCGTCAAAGACCACTTTCACGATTTAGTTAAACCCCAGTTCTTCAAGCGCTAGTCCGCGGCCCGGTACCGGACCGTAGAAATTTTCTACCGGTCCCCGAAAATTTTCGATCGAATCGTGTGAATGACCATTACTGGTCATGAGTATGTAATATATTTTTTTATTTAAGGAATAGCTAACTTATGTTTGAGCCATTATCCAATTTACCCCGGTCTGCAGATGCAAGAACGTTGAAGAACACTGATTTAGACTATTGACGTTCACGATTTATTTTAAGACTGACTCGCCCATGTTTGTCCGGGGCTTTTATAAGATTTCGGAATCTTTTTAGTAAATTCGATTTTACTAATCCTTGGTAGAAATTTCCATTTATTTGTCTAATCCTTCGTGCCAGGTGGTCTTAAAGACGAAGCTTTTAGAGAAAGAATATTCTGGAATTCCTGGAGTTTCACAAGATTTCTCCCATCCTGCGACCACGGTGCTCTTCCATTGACTGGTGATTGGTTCGGCCTACCCACAGCTGAGGGCAGGTGACATTACCCTCCGAGTCATAAAATGGCGGCACTTCTTTTGAAATTCTTATACTTGTGACAATATATTGTTGAGCGATTATCAAAATTAAAACAGAATTAGACTGAAAATGTTGCAAGAGATAACTGATAATGAATATCAAAAATAACTTTTTGGTAATCTAGACAAACAATTCGAGGACGAGGAGGATATCTAGGTAAATAATTTTTGGCTGGTTTTGGTTTCGAAAAAAGGAAAAATAGGGACAAATGGTAAAGAAAGGCTTATGTTCAGGATAAGACTGAAAATGAATAATAATGAAGATGAAAAAGATCCCAAGGATTCATTATAAGTGGAAAGGGGATATTGAAAGCTTTTGAGTTTGTCATTTTAATATCGTATATTATCGACACATCTTGGTAAAGACAACCCCAAAAAAGTGCCCCAAGTGTGAAAATGAACCGACAGTGACACATTCAATCAGTGAGTGCCTCTTTTTAATTGCACTAATCAATCCCACTGACCTAAAACGAAAGACCCTCAACAAAAAGACAATGGATCTCGAGGACCTTAGGAGCTCATTGAAGCTCTTGGATGACCCGGAGGATGTATAAACCAACCCAGTCAACACAACAACTGTCGCTAAGGACAGAAATGTTGACGCGACAGTAAAAAATTAGTGAAAAAAAAATATCGTTTATGATTTCTTCTTCAATAACTATCTAAATACATTTTTACCACACCCTGTGTTTCGTAAAAACGCCTTAGTTTTACTTGATTACTATGCTCCTTGAATATTATCATAAAATGCATATAAAATGCATTAGACTTGTTTTTGTCACTAAAAAGTTCATTGTCCTGGTGTATAAATTATTTTTAAATTCAAACATGGGTCAACTTAAACCTCTGCAATTACCAAAATTACCTTAATATTTCCGTGTAAACTAAACAATATTTAATAAATAACCTTTTCAATAAGGTAAAATGTCTCTATGATATTCCTTTCAAAATAATTGACGTCAACCTACATTAAAACTTTATTAATCTTACACATATGTACGTTGAATAGACTGTCTGTAAAGTTGATAATTGGAATATTTAATATTTATGCAAAATAGTAAAGACTAACAACAATACGTAAACATCTAATATAGGATACAAAATTTTCTTCTTTACTTTCCAAGAAAATCTACATAAATAATAAATAAAAAGTTTCATGAACTCGAAAAACTATTCCATTAAACAAATTACCTGATACATTATTTGAGAACGAGCATCGAAACTTTCATACATTTCAACGTAGGTGCTGCACTTTAGATGAAAAGGATATTTTTCTCTTTGATGTTTACTTTATTCAAGCAAGAAATTTTTAAAAAAGTAGGGAAATAACATTAGAGGAAACTACTAGAATTTTATTTGAAGGAAAAATAATTATTATCTTATTGTAAAGCTCACATCAAAAATTCATGAACCCCGAGAAATCCTCTTCCTATTTATATTACAATTTACGATGACATTTTCCCAATGAAAACTATAAAATGCAATTTTTGATTTTTATTGGTGATTCACCTAAAAAACGTATAAAACTGACATAAAAATATGAATTTTACGATAATCGAAAACAAATATTATCCATTTGTTTTATAAAATAATATTTTATATTATAATTAACCCCAATATACGGATTCTTTTGTATTTGATTAATCTCTAACAAGCTTTTGCACTTTTATGTGACAAACGACTTTATTTTGAAACAAGTTTCATGTCAATATTTATTCATATATAACCTGAAACGGAAGTGTTTTCAGTCACTAATAAATACGCCAATTGGGGGAAGGAATTTCGTGCCTCCGACACGTAATGCCAGACCGATTGTTATCTGGGAAAGTGTAATTTTTAAAGAGGGAAAATTTGAGGTTGACTCAATAAGAACAATTTTGATAATTATATTCTTGTCGTGGTCGTAATGAGATGCAGTGATAGAGTTGAGCGTTTCCATTATGGATTTCGGTTGGGTTTGGTTTGGCGCGATTTCAATTATTTGATTGCTGGAATGGAAAAGGGGAATAAAATTATCTGAATCAGTTGAAACTATCAAATTTCAACTACGGAAATGTTGCTTTGTTTAACTCATTAAGTTTCCGAAGAACTTTCTTGAAGATCGATTCAATATTTGCTTATAAAGCTTATACACTTTGGATAGTTTTTATTAATGATTTTAAAGTTTAAGTTCCTCAAAAATTTGTATTAAAAATGGATTACATTTTTCTTTTTGAACAAAATAAATGTTAAGTGCCTTCAGTTAAATGTTTTCAGTTCTAAAATATAAGAATTGTAAAGAAGATTTTAAATTTTAATAAAGCCCTAGGATTTCTTTTCATTTTTTATATTTGAAAACAACGAAACGTTATAAAGAATTGTAGTATTTAAATTCACAAATAAAACCGAGTTTAATTAAAGTGTGAAAAGGAAAAAATTTGCATTAAAATTTGATATAGCTTTATTTGTGTAAATAACGTTACCAAGTTGCTGGAGCTTCCACCTTTATTATTATTAAAGTTATATTAGAAACAGCAAATTATATTTAAGTGTAATCCTACATGTATGTGCTTACATAATATTCAAAGCTGTGCATGTTATCTGCTGCATTTCTAATGTCTTCCGCTCGCTTAATAATATTTAATAACCGTCTGTGTATATTCACTTCAACCAAATAGAATTAGATTTCAGATAAATCGAATGAGATTTTGGAAATTTAAAGCCCTGAGCCACCGTTCACATAGCTGAAATTTATATATACAAATATGTGATTTTGATCAACGTGGACTCGACACTGAAAAGCGAGACGCTTCTTCACTAATTATCTATGTTTGAAACATCGACTGTTCACACATGGTGCCTCTATAATTCTCGAACATTGTTAGTAACAACAAAGCCATATTCAATTCAACCGGAACGAAGCCAAGCTGTTCAATTAATTCGTGGCACTAAATTAAAGGTCAATCAATCACTTTTGCCGAACGAGACACGGTGGCTCATTTTCAATTTTTTTTTTATTTAAACTCATCCAATTTGAAAGCTTAAAATCAGATTAGATTTAAACCAATCAAGGCTCGAGCAATGTTTACATGTACCTCAGAACAATATAAAACGAAACGATGAAATTATTATTTTTTAAATTGAACATGAATAGCAAAAAAAAAATCAATATTGAAGTTTGCTGTAAACAAACAACAATCTAAATGGAAAAGGAATAAAAAGGAAATGTCAATACGGTTTTTTTTTTTGATAAATGGTTTTGTTCTTTTATTATTCTTATCTTACGATGATGACAACATTGATAAAACGTATGTGAGGCATTTGTACGAGAGAGGTCTGTTTTTTGACAAATTCCATTATACAAATACGAGTCGAATCCACTTTAGCCTTTATTCAATCATAAAAAACGGAACCGTAAAACAGATATTTACAAAATCAAAGCAATTTCAGGCGAACGACGATGTTTAATTAACCTATGGTGAAAAACATGACACATGAGGAACTTAAATTTGTTTACTTAATCTTTCTCTATCAACAGTATAAATTATTACTACAATTTTTGTTTATACAGTCAGTCATAGTAAATAATTTACCTTATTATTTTTTAAAAGTAGCATACAATTCATATATCTATATTGCAAGAATAATATATAAGATTTTTCCGTTGAAACATAAAAGGTAGGCGCTCGTATTACTTTTGAAATGCCTTTATTTATCTTTTCACAGAAGTGAAACTTCAGATTCTTGCAATTTGATCACATACAGATTGGATTTATTTTTGGAAACAGTAAGTGCTTTTTACATAGCACTTATATTTTTTTTCTGTATTCCGCCCGCTTCACTGAGTGTACAATAAATTCTATTGATTTATGAGTTTTTCATAGAAAAATAATTTTTAATTCCTGTTAAAAATAGCGATATATGTTTGGGTGTTATATAAATACAAACATTTTTAAAATTAGTTAGTGTAAAAATACAAGTGACTCAAAATTACTTCAAATTTACCGAATGTTTATAGGCAATCGATACATCAAGAAAAAATGTTATCATGAAGTATTCAAAATGTCTATGATATTCAGTGAGGGCTGCATTTTAAAAGAAAATTGTTTTGAGAGAAAAATAAAA
Organism: Sisyra nigra; assembly: GCA_958496155.1. NCBI lineage: Eukaryota > Metazoa > Arthropoda > Insecta > Neuroptera > Sisyridae > Sisyra > Sisyra nigra. The sequence continues at coordinate 12,880,806 of OY292314.1, read as the reverse complement.
ATAAATAAAGTCCACTTAGTGGCGCAGTGGTTAGAGCAGTTTGCTCTCTCCGCTACATGCGTCAGTGGTACCGGGTTCGATTCCCATCGAATCCCTAGATTTATGATTTAAGTTCTACAGAAATTTTTGTGTGATATGACCTAAGATGTTAAAGCAAATACTTGTTAGAAGAGTTTCAATTTTTTTAGAATTAAGTTCCTTTTTGGGCTAAGAGTTAAATTATGGAGACTATTACGTAACAAAAAAGTGACTTGGCGATCATTCCTCTTTTCTCTTTAATTTTAATTTTTCCTGATTTTTCTTTCTATGTCCTTATACTCACCGCTTACCACTAGCTATTGGTGATATAAAAGGTACCGAGCAAGAGAAGAAAAAAAAAAAAAAAACTGATTCTACTGACTACTTTATGGCATGACTAACTTTATTATAATATAAAAGTTGTAGAAATATTTATTCTATAAATTAAATTAGTAACTGAAATCCTTACACGAAATAACTGAAATATATAATTAATATTATAAGTAATTATACTCCAATTTTGATTTATATAAGATAAAACTAAACAACAAGAAAATGATAAGTAACATAGTTAATTTTTTAGTTTTCTTTTGAAACTAGTGAACTTTAAGATTTGAAGATTTGAAAAAATGGTAAAAATATAACGTAAAGAACTTTGTTTCTGACAGGAGCTTCCTTGATATTTTTATTAAAGCTCTATCACCCAAAATAATTTTTTTGTTTTTCACTTAAATGATCTCTTTAAGAATTTAATTACCTTAAATTTAAATGATTTTAAAAAATTCTGACAATACTAGTACTCCTACTATTTTACTAAGTATGAATAATTGACGGATTTTTATTAGAGATGCAACGAATATTCGGCCGAACTATTCAGCCTAATACCGAATACTAAATCATAACAAAATAAATGTTTAATCTTTTTTTTATATAATGCGTCCTGTGATACGATTTACTCATAAATGAAACGGCCGAAAATTCGGCGATTGGCCGAGAGTGTGGCCGAATATTCGGTATTCGGCTTAATAACTATTCGTTGCATCTCTAATTTTTATAAGCAACGCTGACAATAGATATTTTTACTTGACATATTTTCCAGTGGAAATAAATTGTTAAAAAAGAATATTTTCTCAAAATACAAAAAAAAAAATGACTTTCATATTTGAGATTAAAAAAAAATATTTAATCCAAGCTGTTTCGCAATCATTAATTATTCAAATCAGAAAGAAGACAAGACTGATTATGGCCATAATTCGGAGAAAGTTTTGCGAGCCGTTATCAATGCACAGATGACAAACCGTGATCTGTACCATTTAACCTTTGTGTCTTAGAAAGTTGAAACACTCGAGGTGTTCAACCCTAGCGAAAGTTATGTGATGGCCATTGCGTTAATTAATCTTGACGAAGCACAAAATTACATCCGGCCGCCACGTTTCTCAAGATAATGGAATCTAATGGGGCCGTGTGTAACCCCACTTGCCAACATCACCCTTTCAGTGTATCATTAACACCACATTTGCTCGATTTTGTTTGCCTTCCATTTCGAATATCTCACATTTGGCTTGATTTAATATCTCGCCTATTGTCTGATGTATAAGTTAAATATTTTTTGCAGTTTTCATATTTTATCTGTTAAATTATTAATGGAAATTAATTGATGATTCTTGCTACGTAATACAAGTTAAATTTTAAAAGTTCACCTTCAAAAATAGTGAATAGTTCATAAAATTTTATGTTATTAAGACCTAGTTGTTCAGACCTTTTCCATTAAGAGAATTTTGGAAAAAAAAACCGCGATTGGTACCGGAAAATGAAAATGGAGAGAAATAAAAACTTTATTCACCGTATCTTAATTGGAAAAAAAACGCTAAAACATCCGTTGTGTTCAACCCCAAACCAATCTGAAAGAAGTGATAAATTGTATGTTTGGAATACCGGGATGACGACAAGCTCGTAAAACACAGAATAGAAAATAGGAGGTGTGCAATAAAAGGAAATTACAAGAAAATGATTTCTGCGATGGAAAAATGACAAATTTCGTGAGGGAAGCGGTTGATATGGCGGTCGGGCGGTGTGTTTCCAATAATTGCCATTCTTCGGTTTCATTGATAACGTTCTCGACTTTTTCCTTTTTGTGTTTGTGCGCCTGATATATTTGATGTTTCTGTTCCGAAATGTAAATTTAATTTCTATCGTCAGTGGAATTGTGGATTTCCTACTATCGTTGCTCTACTTTTCGATCGGTGTTCAATGTATGCATTTCTAAAGACTCGTTATTGTCACGTCACGTCTATTATGATAAGAGAAAATCATCGTTTTATTGGTTATTTTACAACGCAGTGCAACTGTATTCTACGAGTATGTATGAAGTATGAGCATCACGATTCAAACTCTTCCTCTCACTTACAATTATTTGATTTTCTTTACGGTTACAACTTTATAAATGTGAATATACATAAGTTAAGTTTAGCGTATTTCTCTTCAACAGATTTTTGGAAGTAATACTTCTTTAGGCACGTTATGAAAAATGATGAGAGTGAAACTTTTAGATGCGCGGCCATCTTAAGACACAAAATTAACAGAATGAAGTTGGCCGCAAGACCATTCGGTTTCTTTTAACTTGGCGCGCGTAATTTGAAATTTTGTTTTATTTATTTATTTTTATATTTAAATTAAAAATAATTATATATACAAATGACACATATTAAAATTAAATAAGTTATTACTTTTGTCGAATTTTATAGTAGCTGTTACACTATTTGGAGTTTAGTGATGAAATACTAATTTAGAATAATAATTTAGTAAAACGAGGAATGAATAAGATTAAGACATTTACTTTAAAAAGTAGCTACTTAATTTATTACACATTGTCTAAGAGCTTTGTTTTCATGACATGCATAGATTGTTAACCAGAAAAATGATCCTGACAAATTTTATAAACGTCTTGCAGCTTTCTTTAAATTTTATTTTCATTGTAAATCATAGGTTTTCACAGTATTTCAGCTATTATATAATCATGAAAATAAAAATTTACTACACAAACGGTTACTCAAAAAAACGTGTTAAGCCTCAGATTACTTTCAGACTATTAGTATGGCGCGTTGTTCTTGGAGGCGTTAGTAGCGGTCTATTTTATCATCACAAATTAACAAGATGAAGTTGGCTGCAAAACCGCTCGTTTATTTTAATCGAATTTTTATTTTATTTATTTATTTAAATTAAAAATAATTAATTCTTTAAATATATATTTTTAATATTTTAGTAAAAAAATATTTATATACACAAATGACACATATTATTAATAAATAAGTTATTACTTTTCTCAAATTTTGCAGTAGCGAGTATTATTTTTATTCATTTGTATTTATTATAAATTATTTGTATGCAATTAATAGGAAGTATTTTTTAATGATAACAAAAAAGTATAATTTCTCATACGCGTAAATAAGTACACGCCCCCACTTTTTTAAAATTTTTCAGTTTTTCACTATTTTTTTTTCATCAGCAGAATAAAAATCATTTTAAATAAAAAAAATCTTCATTACTTTTTTGCTCGTTATGTTTATTTTAACTTATATATTTTTGTATTCAAGCTATTATATTTTCAATATTTTCCTCATTTATTTGTATTTATGAAATCAAACATTGTTTATAGATAATAAAATTAAATTATAAATAAAAGGCAAAGAACATCGTATTCATAATATTTCTTCTCCAGTTACATTTTAATAAAAACTGAAACTTTCAGTTTCAAGCAGTAAATCAAACATGTTGTTGATTATTTTCTACAAATTCAATATCATAAAGTTTTGTAGCAAAGCCATAAGCTTAATGTAAATGATTTTTTTTTTCTAATTTACTCGTGGGAATAGCGATACATGCTTTGAATTTATTATCTAACATCTCGCACAAATCCGCTCGGGAATAAAGAATTGTAAATATACTTTTCCATTTAATCAAAGACTATTTACAAAACACTTCTCTTTTACATCTGAAACGCAAAAATAAGAGAAGCTTTTTCGTTTTTTTTTATTTGTTTTCGTGAAATTAGCTCAATGCATTGCGCATTGTTTAATTAATTAAAAGCCTTATCTAATGAACAACTGATTTCAGCAGAAAAAAAATGTAAAAACTTACTTGTTATAGTTTGATTGTTATAGATTCGAATCTACAAATTTTTTACGATGAAAAATATTTATTCTCATAATGTTAATAGTAGGAATGGAAACGTCAATCAACATTAAAAATGTTGTCTGCAACTTCTATTTTATTTTTCATTTTTAACGACCTCATCGAGCTATATGCACATTGAGGTTTTAATGGGTTGTATTTAATTTTAATAGTCCTTCGTTAAAAACAATGGATAACTGCATTCAAAGTCGATCGTCACTTACTTAAATTATAAAATTCCACGTTATGCATATCCTTTCTTCCACCACCAACTCTCAAATATTTCTCTAGATATTTTATTAAAAATTTCACAAATCCCGAGCTTAAAATAAAATAAAATAAAAATCGATTCGAAAGCCTTGAAACGTCGTCTTTTTCGTTGACGAATTTCTCATGCTCAGTGCAAAATTTATACCTACATGAACGATTTAATTATTTTAAGCAGGAATTTTCATTCGCGATGAATTTCCAGTTTGTAATATAAATGCATCGCGTTCGTTAAGGCGCTACTCAATTTAATTGAAGAATTTTGTTCGCAACAAAGGGCCCTTGTTGTGACATTCGTTCGTATTAATTTCAGTAATCAGAAATAATTAATGTATAACCCGTGCAAGCTGCTCGAAACCGACTTTCGGCCGCTCCTTTCAACATTAAATATTTATATTTTAACCTTTCATTTCTTCATGCTGAAATTAAAATTGAAAATATTGCGAGATTTATTATATATATTATATATCCTGTTTTGGAAATCAATCAGGTATGAGAAATCTCATGCCTCAACCGTTTTCATATCTTTTGTTTTTATTATTTTTAATGTTCGTAAACCATCTCGATTTATTATTGAAAGTAAAAATTAAAATTCATGAAAACTTTTAAAATATGCATTGAATATATTAATTAATTCTGGATTGTTTACGGAAAAGCATCTTCTAGATGAGAATTTGATTTTACACAAGGGTAAATAGTCGTAAATTAATGTTTCTGGATAGCGAGGCTCTATGAAATATTTATACAATTGAACTAGAATTGCAAATGAGAGCATCTGTAAATCCAAGTGTCGTATTTCTTGCTCTCATCATACACATGAGACGGAAAGCATGAAAAAAGAAGAAAAATTTGTGACGAGACAAAACGCTGTTTTAAACATGAGATACTCAAAACTAAACGACATTTTGATTGACCGATGAGAAGCTTTATTGACAGTGAATTCTTTTCTTTCGCGGTGGCCAAGTAGAGCATTAAACTTATTAGCATCTATAACGAATTCAACTTGTTTTATCTGTCGAAGATTTTTTTTCTGTAAAGTTTATAATTTAGAAGTAAAGTTGATGGGTAGATTATTTTTCAAGATATGCCGGAAATTTTTTTCTTATGTCCTTGTTTAGTTATTATTCGTTATTCTTTCTAAATTAAAATACTATTATTAGAGCAGAACATCTCTACCTTTTTTAAAGTGTTTTTAACGTTGTGATTATTAAGAGAAAATAAAAATAAAATGATTGCCACCATTTTCATAATAACCTGAAGTTTTAAGTTTAAAATAATGATTTTCTGAAACTATTCAACATTTATGGACTTTTTTTTAAAATTATTTTGTTCAAAAAGTTTTATTGATGTACCGTTTGTGGAAAATTTAAGAAATTTTGTATCTTTTATGAAGAATTAAAGTAATTTAAACGAAATATGGCATAACAATGTATGAATTAATTAAATTATATTTATTATAGTAAATATTATAATTTCAAACCTTTAAATCGTACTTTAATATAAAAGTTAATAATATTTAATCTCACCTCATATCACCAGTAGTGGCCATAGAGACACTACTTTTGGCCAGTGATTGCACCAGTTTTGGCCATAGTAAGTTATAATTTTATTGCAGGGAATATTATTAATATCATATAAACACAATTAATTACTGAAATATCAATTTATTTTTAACTTAATTTAACAAAATATAATAACATTATTAGAAATAAGTAACTATTTATTAGTTATTTTTTAGAAGTTTTTCGCGGTTTAGCAGTTTTTTTCTCAGCTAATTGTTTTATAAGCTTTTTCCTTTAAATTTTCTTTTTTTAATTTTTTCTTTCCTTAAATTCTTTCTTCTCTTTCAATTTTCTTAAGTTTTTTTCGTCTCCTTTATCGCCTTTTTCTTTTTCTTTAGCTACCATAATTTTTATCTATTTATAAGTTGTTATTACTGAAGGTAAATGTTCAAACGCACGTTTTCGCTTTGAAAACCGTTTATTTTTAGGCCACACAATAATTTCATCCATAACTTTCGACTTATTGTTAGAGTATTATAACTAGATACATTTTCTGTGCTAACAGTAGAAATTGCATAAGGTTTAATCACTTCAATAACAACAGGAGATTATTGAAAATGCTTCAAAGTTTACAGCGTTAGGTGATTTAATAATTTTCTTCACGGTCTTTTTTTTATTTTCGACGGCATTTTAACTTATAAAATACAAAAAATAACAAAAAGTGTTTTTAATTTAACGGTTACTTTCTTTGTCTTTAATGTTAACAATAATAACTGATTAAAATACGTCTGAATAATTGACCATATTCCATCAATAAGTACTATAGCCAAATCTGGATAACGTATGCACCATTTATAACCATAGCATGGCCAAAAGTAGCACTTGTATATTTTTGCTGTTCCAGTTGTGGCCATAGGTTATTTTATCCATATTTAAGGTTTTTATCGGTAATTTTTTTTTGTTTTATTTACTTAACTACTTAATATAAAAGAAAAGAATATTATGATTTTCAACAAATATCAACAATTTACTAACCAGAGTCTTTTACAGATTCTTATTAGAAATAATGAAAATTACTGAAGTACAATACGCGTCCAAATAGTTTTTTAATTATTTCGTAAACTATACTTTTAACGAGCAGAGAAACCACTTTACATCCTTGCCAACAATATAGAAATATCGAAATATCTCATTAATATTACTTCATAACACAGTATATAATAATAACTAAATTTTAATATTTACTAATAATTCTCAAAACGGCCACAAACGGACATCTACCCTATTTCTATTTCTATTTGAGATTTGAGATAACTTATTTAAATAAGATCCGCTTTGTGATAAATTTAATTTCGATAAAATAAGCTCGAAAAGATTCTTTTCTATGTATGTACCTTTTCAGGATCCATGTTTTGTTTTTACTAGTGATGCATCGAGACGATTACTGGGTCATTTTGATAAAATTTGTATTCGGCTAGGTACCTAATTCAGTTTAACTTCTAAACATGTTATTATCAAAATTCTCAAATTATTCCTTAATTATAACTAAGAAATAACAATGGTACGTTATTCTCGTTACTCACTTACAAAAATAAACATGTTACATTAGATTTATCTCCTTCTCTATCCCCTAGCTGTTATTTCAAGCATTCCGTGAAAAAGACATTTTCTGTTTTTTTTTCTTATCCTTTTACCTTGTTGCTTTGTAAATTTCTGTTATATGCTTAAAGTTTCTTGAATCGCTAACTATAAATAGTTGTTCACTCCTTTGGGATGCTCAGAATTTAACTAGGTTTGCACCAAATCATCAAAAAACTAATTAAAAAAAAAAGTTAAAAAATCTTTTTTTTAATTTTGAAATATACCCTGTCGAGCTTCCTTAACAATAGGAGTATTTTGAAGTAGTAGTTTTTATGGTAAGCTTGAAGAATTTTGAAAGAAGACTTATAAAGTGCCACTATTTGGGCCTTTTCGAAGCTAATAGGTCGTTATTCTTCCCATGAATAGTCATTGTACTTTTGGTCTAGTTAAAATATCTGTCAGTTTCAAAGCTTATACAATTATGTTATTTCTAATTTTATTTGATTCGGGAAATATTTCAGTTTCAAAACTACCTTGAACAAGTAAATAGTTTTATAATTATTTGATGTTTCAGCTCTTTCAACATTATGTGACATATTTGAACCACTCTAGGACATATTTTTCTTTAGATTTTTGAATATTTTTATTTTAACAGTAAAAGTTTAATCACACATGAAATTAAAATTGTTGGATAAAAAATATTTTTAATTATTTCTAAAAAAATATAAATCTAGTAGAATAACTATTTACGATAATATAATTCATAGAATGAAAAAAAAGGTCCAAAAGGATAATGCTATGTAAGCAAAAACCACTGTCATTGTCTTATGTTTTTAACTTTAAATAATTTTGTATACCTATTTAGGAAAAATTAGGAAGTAATACTTATTTAGGAAAAAAAGTAAGACTAGATTAACAAAAAATTTATTTTGCTGAAAATAAATTAAAATTCATCAATCAAAAATACGATGAATGTTGGGCTTAGAATTTGCTTGAAATGCGTCAAATAAATAGCCTTAAAACGTAAAAAGTAGAATGCAATTATTTTCCTTAAAAGTTTAGTTATCTCCTTTTATTAGGGACTTATTCATCACATCTTTAAAACACAGTGTTTTTTTCACAAACCAACAATTTTTGTTTGTATTTAAATACAGTTTTACTTTTCAACCATAAGAATAATTTTTTTCACTTGATTTCCCTCAAAAATTTTCTTGATTTCAAAAACATAAATTATTCCTCTTAATAATCCAATATTCATACAATTTTTCTCAACTTGAAATTTCATCCCCAAGTTTTGCAATTACACTTGCTAATTCCCTCGCAAGAGGCCACCAATTTCAAAAATTAAATAAGAGACAAATCTTAACCAGCCATTTCATTTCAATAAAAAAAAATTGCACGGAAAAAATGTCGCGAGCATCTCCCAAATGGGATTTAAATAATATTCCAACTTAAATGAGAACGTCGCATTTTATCCGTGCAATTCTTCCCACTTTTTGTCATAAAACTTTTTGAATCCCAACAGTTGTTTGAGAGAACGAGAGAATTTGCCGCTATTTCCGCATTAAACAATATGAAAAAGAATTTTTTTACCAGAAATTCCCTCAATATTAGACATAAAAGAATAAAAAATTCCCTTTTAATATTGAAGTTAAAAGAAATTATTTAATGCCATTTGAAAAGTTTGCCTTGTGGAACAGAAAATTCCTCCGAGAAGAATTAGAAAAGCACGACAAGACAAGAAGTTTAGAGCGATTTTTTTTTTGCTTTTTTATTCGAATTCTAAGTTCTGTGGTTTTATTAAATCGAGTATTTTGCAGTGAATAAAAAGAATTTTTAAGAGTAAGATGAATAAATTAAAATAATTTATAAGGAAAGTTCTCTATGTTTAAGAAGTTATTTGTGTAGCAGATAAAGTTTGTGTTCGATGTTAATTTTATAACAATAAAGTTTTGTGCTTTTTTAAATAATAGAAACTTGAAAATAATTTGCATGTCTGCTTTGTTTTTCATTCAATTATAATAAAAGGCTTTATATCGCACTCATATTGATTCCTATCGCGATAGAATCCCAACGAAGCGCTGTAAAAATGTAAACACGAATAAATCATATCAGCTTTGGCGAGGTTAAAGCGGCGATGGTAATTCAAAATAATATATGGCTCGTTTATTTTTATGTTTTGTGGTTTGATTTCAGATAGTAGCATCTGAGAGGTTTAGATGTTTTATTGATTTAGTATCGCTGAATTGGTCTTATAAAATATTTATAGCGACACGTAGCAGAGTTTGTTTTCGCAAAGGAGATTTTACTTTACATACGTGCGAGCTTTTGGCTTACTGCAATGTTTTCAATCGAATAGTTGCAATTAATCCCTAGCATTGATAACTATTTAAAACCTGGGAATACTTCTAATCTCTTTTACTTTTAAGAAAAAACAAGAGCACAACTCGAATAATTCGAAATTGACAAGGACTCTAAAACAGTTTAATCTTTTAATCTTTTAAACTTCTTAAACGATTTATATAGACTTGAACTTTTATTTAAGTATAAGAAAAAACGCGATAAAATATTTTATTAGCATCATTAACTACCATACCTCATGAAATATAAATCTTGAAAACAAATCTTAAATACTTAAAATCATATTTATTGAAATTTTCATTCTCTCGAAGAAAAATTATTTTTTTTTACAGCGAAGCGAAGGCTGTTTATGGCAGTTTAAAAAGGAGGAAAAAACCAGGACAAAAATCAAGAGAAAAAAATAAGAAAAAAGGATGAAATCAGTTTATAGAGAGGGATCAATATCAAAGGCCTTTCGTGATTTATTAATGAAATTTCAAAGACTTGACGATAAGATGTGAATGAACAGGATAGAGATTACGTCTCGTTAATCGGTAAAGAGAAAAGAAAATGAAAAAATTTTCTCAAGCCAAAAGCTTAAAAAATAATTTGGAAACTCGGTTAGTCTCATGATTGACTTCTAATCACTAAATGTTATCTTCTGAGAAATTATATTAAAACTTCACAAAAATATTTAACATTTTATTATAATTTTAATCCACAAATTCTCTTGTTCTTCCAATTTTCTTTTGACTGTTGTTTTCAATATTTCTTATTTTGATTCTTCTAGTTTTCTCTTCACTTTCATAGCACGCTATCGTGTTACGATAACCTTTTGGTTGTTTCGCATATTTCACTTTGGAAGACGTTTTGACAAATTAAACTGACAATTATTTTGCTTCATCAACGATATGATGTCACTGGAATCTCCCCCCAGCCCTATCAAGTCTTGTCATCTTTTATGATATTAATAGATCGTCATGTCTTGAAATGTGGCGTAATACATAGGTACAACGACATGTCTCAACTATAAATACTTACACCAAATAAACTGCTATTATCGAAAAATAAATTCCGCTTCAATACTTATTCAATACTGAAGTTTACTTATGAAGAGGTGATATTTATACCTATATAGAGTGCAATATAAAAAAGGATAAAGATAGGGAAATGGAATGCTAAGAATAACTATCTTGAAGATACAGCATCCAAATGCAGCTATCCAAAAATGTTCAAGCTCCTGTTGAATCCAAAAAAAACAACTGAAAATTTGTGTGTAGTTTTAACAATTTCTTGAAAAAACTAAGGTAACTCTGGCCTTAAAGAGAGTAAGTTTCAGTATTTTATTTTCATACTTCAAATTACCACAACTTTCTAAAACAGCCGATTGCAAAATTTTGGTTTTGTTTTCAATAAGAGCTCAAGCGCTTCTAAAATATGCCAAAAAAAGTATAGCGGTGTATTTGAAAATCAAAAGTTGGAGGCTGTATCTTCTAATATGAAGGACCAAAAAAAAAAAAAAATTTTCACTTAAATAAAATAGAACATAGAACAAAAAAAATATTTTTTTAAAATTTTCGTCTTTTAAAAAAAGGAAGGGAGCGAATAACTTGTGTCATCCTGTATACGCAAGTAGTTCTAAGAACGAATTCCAATGAAAGCCCAAAAATAATAATGGGAATTCAGATTTGTCGGTCTTTCATAACCATAGTAGTCGATGCCACATTAATTAGTCAAAAACAACATAATAAACCTATTTATGTTCTACACATAAAATATTTCATAAAATAAGTTCCTATTATTCAATATTATCTATCGTATAGCTTTCAAGACAATCTTTTTAAGGAATAAGGTTTTGTCAAAAATGAGACGATTCCTGAGAAAAGATTCCTGTATATAAAATATATATAGTCTAAGCACCTTATCTTTTATTCAATGAAAAACAATGTTGGTCAAGGAAAAAAGTATAAAGTTAGTTTAAAAATAATTCAATCATCTGTAGTTCTGAATCTTAAAAGTACTAAAATAAAAAAATGGTGTAAATGGTGTAAGTCTTCAATTTTGCAATAACGATTTATTGAGACTAGAGGTCGCCCAGTGGTCGAAATTCGACCATAATTCGTTGCAATTTTTACATACCTAAGGGTACCCTTCACTTGTAACTGCCTCAAAAACTTTAGTTACTAAGCTAACTACAGCAGATAATGAATTGCATTTGCGAATGTTTGGAAAATAATTTCTTGACTAATTTTTTCTTCAAGGTTCATTTAAAGAAAGTGCATCATATAATGATTGAAAATGTTTATTTTAAGTTAAGGAAGGAAATAGGTGTAGAGGTTTCAAAATATTTTTTTTTTCTTCCATAAATCTTTTACAAAATTATTTCAGAATATTCTCTAAAAATTTCAAAACTAAATATCAATTCGTTCATATCATACATGTTTTGAGGTCCCCTGAGTCCAAAAAAGTAGTTTTTAGAAACATGTCTGTGTGTGCCTGTGTGTGACAGCCATATCGTATCGAGCGCTTTTCCGAATTTCACCAAACTTGGAAATTTTCCTTCATATTATATCTTGTTTTGCCGCGGAGCTTTTGGTTGAAATCGGTTAACCCAACGCTCCACTTTATTCTCGGAGTTTTTGAGCTTTTTCAAATTTTTCCGAAAACGGCTGCAAAGATTTTCTTTAAGCTTATGATAGTTCTTAGACTTATTAATGGCTAAAACTTTTATTTGAAACTTTTTCTTGGAAAAATTCGATTAAGGACGGTTCTAGGGTGAAGGTTGGGAATTCATAAATACATATATGTTGTATACTTGTATGCATATAGTTCTGCTATGTATAGTTATAAGGTGCTTATATATTTCTTTTAACCAACAGCGAGTTTCATAAATGAAAGTAAAAGAAAGTACTGTGACGCCACGCAGCAGATATTTTTTTTTAATAATGTTGTATGTCAATTCAAATTACATTATTCTGAAATATTTTTTAGGCAAACAAAAAAAAAATATGACTATGAAACATCAGAAGTAATTTCAAGTGAGTTTCCTACGTTCAAAAGTAAAACAAAAGTACCTTTATGTTTAGATTTTTTCATTTAAAAGCCAAAGATAAAAAAATGGAAATAGGCTGCATAAGTCTTGTTTAAAACTTTGAATTAAGCTAAGCTTCTATTTTCAAATAGTACCTACCTACCTAAATTAATTTTTTGTGTAATTTATTTGAATGATTTTGCCAAAAGAATATAGTATGAATTATTTATACGTTATATAATAATCAAGAAACACCTGATGAAGACCAAATAAAATGGTTGAAACGTTGTGTATTTGAAGTTATACGTATCTTTTAAATATATTTTTAATAATATTACTCAATAATCAAATAATCGGTTAAATTTGTTTCCTGCAATTTCAATAATTACAATTTCAAAATTTAAATTTCTCTCACAATATTTTGTTTAAATAATGACATTTGGAATATGGTTGAAGTCTGTGGTCAAACTGAACAACTGAGATTTTAAAAATCAACATATTTGTGTGTATTGTGTGTCTGTGTGTGTCAAACGCGTGGTAGTGTGTGTGACGTCTTTTTTCATTAATTTAAGGTATTTTGAAGCATTATTATAAAAAATATTATCTCATAACGAACTTCCTCATATAAACTTCAATTGTGCCAAATTTCATACTCCTCCGTTCGTATAATATTCGGTAAAAGGGGTTTAAAATTTTTACTTCACGTATTAATATATAGATTAACAATTTCATATATTATTAAAATTGTTAAACTTGCATATAAAAGAAACATAAAATTTTAATTAATATAAATTTTTCAAACTACAAACTTTACATTCTAATTAAAACATCTACGTGAACGTAGTAAATATAACTAGATCTCGTTAATTGGTCATTATGAGACTCAAAACTATCAACTTTATTTATTCTAATTAACTCGGTTCAACCAACACTCAATGAAACTTTTTTCTACATCCTCAACAAGACAAACAACTAAACTCTAATCTTTACCTTATAAATAGTCTTTATTTTAAAAGTCTTATCTACTTTGAAACTTTGAAACTTTCAATACCGCCGAAGAAAACGTTTCTTACTATTTCACCTTCGACTCAAACCATTTGTATTAGTGTTTGATGTGAAAATACGAGGAAACGAGGATTTTTCACGGAAAAAAACTGAAAAATTCAAATGGAATCAAATAATTAAAGGAAGTTTAATGAATTTTGAGCTGATTGATTAGTTTGATTAGTTTTTGCAATTAATGACTTCAAATGTTATTTAATTAAAAAACCAAATATTGTAAGTTCATAATTTGGCTCCATTTTGATAATCGAAACAAATAATTACGATCAAACGTTACGACCAGTCTGTCCGTTTAGTAATCATAATTGTATTGTAATGGGGCTATTGTTTATTAAATACCAGCTCATTATCTATAGGGTCGGATGCAATTATGAAACTCTCTTGTGACGGCTCTGCATAAATGCAATAAAGTTTTATCGATAATCCGAAAATTTCCGATAAACATCAACAGTTTAAGCTAGAGAAAATTAATTGATTTTCATCTTAGTTTCATAAAAGAGAGCCTTTTAAATAGAGGAAATATTAAGATAAAAACGACGTTGTTATTAACACTAATCAACAACGATCCCATTTCCACGATGAGTCTTTTATAACGTGGCTTACGTAGACGTTTATAAACCATTAATAAATCAATCTTAAGGCATTTCTATTCTTCACGTCTTCACTCACGCGCTTATTGTTCCTAGTAAATGTATTCTGGTCTTTTGGTTAAAAGATAAACCTGCCAGACAATATAAACTGAGGGGTTCATTGTGCACTCCTCGAAAGGAGAAGCAGAAAAGCATGAAATTTAATTAGTGGCGCCATATTAAGCATGGCGAGCCAATGAGCTACGAAAAATTCAAGTAGATTGCAATTTGTGTATAAATGCTTTGAGCAATACTTGTTATTTTCTTTTTTATTCTTATTTACATTTTCAAACGGGATTGCATTGAACGTTTTACTGAGTGAAAAAAAAAATCAAAGCTTCAAGCTGTAATTGAAAGCCTTGAATGCGGAACTAAAAGAGAGGTCAGTTTTTATAAATACAGGTGATTTGATGAAAGAAATATTGTGAAAAATTATTTGGTTTTGAAGGTTGAAGTTTTTTTATCCCCGTTTTAATGACCTATTTCATTATAAATTTTTACATTAATATTCTTCTTATATAACAAAATAAATTACACCATGACACTAATACAAAAACTCCTTATAGGTAAATACAAAACAATAACTCTGTACATATTATGTATAAATTATATTTTATTTAGACTTTCAATTATAAAACTTTACCAAAGTGATGCCATAAAAATGAAAAAATACCCGAAAAGAAAGAGCTTTGATAAGAGCCCATAATTTATAGTTTCAAACTATTCTCTTTTAATTGTCCATAAAAAATTTGATTAAAATATCTGTAAACCATTTTTGACTTACTTTTATCGGAATGTTACAAATTCAAAGGTTGTAAAAAGTTAAGGTTATAGTTTTAATAATACACATCGATGTGTTATAGCCAAATTAATTTAAGTCCCACTATCAAAAGGTGAAAATCGTCATTATCTTTGATTACATTTCCGCTACTTAACTCAATTAAAGAGATTGATTCTTTTAAATTTAGATTTTGGCAACCCTTATTTTAAAGTCTCAAAGATGTTTTATTTAATAGTGAAATAATTAATTAATTAATTTCATCCATTGCATGAAAATAACAAGAAAAATTCAAAATTCTTTGTAATCCTTCCTCTTTACTTAAGCGATTGCATCGTAAATTTTTGTATTGAATTTTTTTTTTTTTTTTTTTTTTTGGTGTTTTAAGTCGCTTTAACATCTAAGGTCATATCACGACTGTCTTAACACAGAAACTTTTTGTTGGTCAATTTTATTCTTAGGTCTAAGATCTTAAGTCTAGGATTCAATGGGAATCGAACCCGTACCACTTGACGCATAAAGCGGAGAGAACTACTACCTCTAACCACTGCGCCAATAGGTGGTACCGATTTGTTTCTGTTTTAATATAAACGTTATTTATTTTTCTCTCATTCATGATGCAAATCTAAAAACTTTCCCACTTGTGCTAAAAGATAAATCCTTGTGAATCTTCAGGCTTTAAAATAACGCCATTATTATTTTAACGTGACAAAAGGTCTATGAAAGCTACTTCAAAGCCTTGATAACTATTATAGAGGAGCCTTTATTTTGATAGTCTCTATTAGTGTTGTAACGTGGTTGGTGTGAGTGGCGCTACGGCATTAGGCGTCGAACGATAAATATGCTGTTTTAATTTTAATTGTTTAAGGAATTGATTAATGTATTTAATTTTATATACTTTTATTATTTTCCTACATAATTTAAATTGATTAAAGATGATTATAAGACGAGAAGAGGCTCCAGTTTATCTTTTTGCCATTTTTAACTCTATTCTCGATTCTAATCTCTTTAGTGAATAATTTCAAAATGATCAGTTAAATTTTCGATATTTATATAAATTTAAACCCCCGTTAACATTCTCGAGACATTCTTTTAGGGTTATTTCTTTAATTTTATTCTTAAGCTGGTTGACTGTTTTTTTTTAATTTTCACTAGTAAAATTATATTATAGGAGTATTTAATAAAATACGAAAAATATTTTTCCCAAACAATAAAATTAATTTTAATAGTTAAAATTAAAATGTTTATTCTTGATGGATTTTTTGTTTTGTAATGAAATAACGACTGAATTAAATTAATTGATTTATTTAAAGAAAAAGCAGAATCTGAAATTCTCTTTTAAAGCTTCAAGATTAACCTATTTGCAACAATTGGGTTACTTAGAGCGCTAATAATTTTCTCATTGAAACCAAGATGCTTAAGAATGATGGATTAAACATGCACAAAGGTACGAGGTATGTTTTATGGCCTATTAAATTAACACAACTCGAAGAACAATGTGAGCTATATGTATATAAATACGTTTTGTATGGAAACATATATTAACTGCCTCGAAGTCCTTATAGGTGTCACTCTATATAGCCCATGTTGATGATGATGAGGGAAACTTAATAGCTCGCTATAAACAATGCAGCCAACGAAAGATGAAATTTTACAACATTATAACGTTACATTGTCTAAACTTGGGCACATAAAAGACTAATTTTGAAACCAGGATTTCGACCAGGATAGTGAAATGAGAGAAATGAAACAAAGCCTGATGAAATTCTTCTTTTAAAAACCTGTTACGTTAAACTATATTTGAAATTGAATCATTTATTTAAGTCTTCTTAATTTGAAGATGTAAATGGTTTGATAATAGGGTGGGTGGATACGAAATGGGTGGAAAAGTACATTTGTGATGGTAAAATGAAATTTATTTCGTCAGTTTTATTTGTGTTTTTCAGACGGATGGAAATTATCCTGGCTGACGTTTTAGTTGGTTTCATCGCTGGCTGGAGCTTTGAAGAAAAATAAATTGTCAGCAAGAGTGGGACACGGAAGCTTCGATGTTTTTATTTCGGGTACGAAAAGGTTGTGGCGGGGTCACGTCCAATCTACAACAATAGGTAAGTGCAGTCGAGTCGCGTCTAGTCGCTCCAAATGCAAATTTTCTGGCATCTTGCAGCGTAACACAAGCCGGCAACATCGAACTCGTTTTGTCTGACAACGCGAATAATTCAACTTAAAGCATCATGTAACATATACGCTCATTTTTTCGTCACAAAATGCCACCCTTATCAATTTTTCACATCGATTTGCAATGGATATTTCACTAAAATTTATGAGCCAACCGTTTTTCATATTCAGAATGTAACAGCCATATCGGGCAACAGGGAAATGCAAGACTTAATCACAATCGTAAACTTGAATCATTTTCCAACATTATTGTTTTATTGACTCGTCATAAACGATTTAGTTACGATATTGGAACGAGCGTAATCACACCAAAGATATATAATTCCGTTTGCATTATTTATTACACGTTAGCTTTTAACCTGAAAGCCCGCCAACTTAAACTTCGGGAGGATCAAATAAATTTAGTAGTTCCAAGTTTGAAATGAGTTTTAATTAGATACTTGAGAATATAAAAGAAAAATTGCATTTTACCGCGAGCCACGTGAGAAATGTTCAAGTGCCTCAAAGAACCGGGTCAACAACACCCATTAAATTATCCGTCATACAATTAGGAATATTCTGTTTCTTTCTTTATAATTTCACAAAGGAAAGTCGAAAAATTAAGCCGTGAGATGTAATTTTATTATGTGGACTTTATATAATGCTAAGTATATACCGACAAAACCAAAATGAAGAAAAATTAGTTTCCGGCTTAATGACTTCAAACATTCAAAAAAGTTTTTTTTTTCTATAAAAATGTCATTTTAAATTTTAAGTAGCAACTCAAAGAATACCCTAAGCAATTAAAATAAAAAAAATTATACCTTATGAGCAAATTAATCATAATTTCATATTTTTTTTAGTACCAACTTTTTAATTTCGTCTATGATACACTGTCGCTAAGTTTTCTTTATTAGTTTAGTACAATGTAAAAAGTAAAATTCTTACTTTATATAGTGAATAAATTAATAAATACTGAAAATGATTTTCTCTATTTTGACCAAGGATTAGAATAAAAATATAGTCCACTAACGTATAATAAAAAGAGATTTTTAAATATTTCTTGTGCTTTATTCTATAAAAAAAGGCTCAAAAGAACATTTTATTATATCTAAATCTCGCTTTTTACCTTATTGAAAATGGTAACTTTATCCTTTCGTTTTATTTGCGTAAACTAGTTCAGTATTTACACATTTTTTTAAAATTTTAATAATTGAAGATTCGAAGATTTACAACATATATTATTGTTGTAATCTTGGATACCAAGAACTTTTTGAAAAACGAGCAATGAAAAATAAGAAAGGAGCTGATCTTTTTTTTAAGAAAATCAGAATTACCTCATTAAAATCATGTTTCTGTGCAAAACACCAAAACACTTGTAATATTTGCGAGCTTGAAAGCTGGAAGCTTCCCCCTTCAAAGTATGATATTGTGCTTTCTGCTTGGATTCACTACCGCTATTTACTGGCGAATCTCATTACAAACATCTGCGGTACTCCCTGCGGTCGAAAGCTTCTAGTTAACTTCATATAAAGCCCGTTTCCTACACAATGATGCATTTGTGAGAAGGCACTAATAATTCAAAAGCAAATTGACATTTAATCAATTCACCAATTCAAAGCCCGAAAAATGCCAGTTACTGAAAAGTGGTTGCGTTGAAAAATCCAATCTTATTAATTCCGTCTTGTGTTTCTTTGACAAAGTTTCGGGCTTTGAGAGCTTCGAGTTATATTAACAAACAAAGACATTGAGGTCAAACATTGTACCTCAGTTGTTTCCTGTTTGTGAGGGTTTTGAAACTGGAGATTTTTGGCGATACACTTTGAAGATTCCAATCAATAAACTACATAAGCTCAAAGTCAAATTATTGTTTATTATCAGATTATATTTTAAGCGATTTAACACACTAATTTTTAGAGGCCAATTTGTTTTTAAAAGACGTATTTATTTCGTTTAGGTTGAACTGAAAAGTTAAATATTTCAGTTGGAACCCTTCAAGAAATAATCCTGACCTAGTTATGTAAGCTGAAATTTTTTCACAAGTCAATTTGCATATTTAAAATTTTCCTTATCTATATGAAAAGGACAATAAGATTTTATGCATAATGCGACAGTTCCACTCACTTAATATCATTAAAGAGTATTTTTAAAAAAGTTTTACCTTTAACGGGAACTTCGTAATTTTTTTCCCTGAAAATAATAAACCAAAGAATAGATAACTTAACGTTTGTAAAAATAAAATCAGCTAATTAAATATTTCATCTGCATATAACATTGGCTTAGAATTATAATTTTTCAATAATGATTAACAAAGAAATATATTAAAGAGTTTTCAGTTTAATATGATTTTGAATGTGCTAGCTTCGCGAGGAAGTATCTAGGTTTATTAGATCTGTCATGGTATATATTCATGATAGTGAAGAGGTTTTAAAAGCTAAGCTTTTGAAATTATGATGCTTGATACGTTTTACATTATTATTAATACATAAGCGTAAGATGACGAAATGTTTACTTAGATATGAATAAATAAAATAGTAAGATGCAATAAAATGTTGAGCGTTTGTATCTTAATGAACTAAATAATGAAGGTACTTAAAATAAAATTGCTGCCAACTAAGCTTTATGGTTCTATCTCTAATAGTTTTGAGTTTCTAAGCTTTATGATCTTTAGAATGTTTCAAGAAATATTCAATTAGAAAGAATTATTTTTGGGGGAAAAAAATTTTTGGATACAGGAAAAATTATTTTTTTAACATAAAAATATATTTTTAAATAAACACATATTTTACTGTAACCTACATAAAAGCATTTATTTTGTTGAAGTCGAATGTAATATTGTATCTTTTAGCAAAATTTGGAGTTTTTTTTTTTTGATAATTTCAATATGCAAACGTTTAATTTTTCATCTAGCTTTAAATCACAACGACTGGCATTTCATGTAATGTGGGCGGATAGAAAATACACTGCAAACATGTACCTACAAGTTATTTTAATTCAGGCGTGATTTTTTGCATAATTTTATCGTGGAAATATATTTGTAATTCTAATTAATTTTGAAGAAATAACACAGAACTTTTTTACTGTTCTTATTTTGACTTGCTTCGTGTGTATGTTCAAAGTAAATTTACCTATTTTTGAACACCTTCCGTTATCCAATCATCACCAAATTTTGCATGCAGGTTGAATTTCAAGGACATGACTCACCATAAAAATGTTGATGATCTACTGTGCTTAAATTTAATTTTATTAAATATTTTCGATTTATATTGACTTATTGACTTATACACATGGAATGGTGTGTGTCTTGGATAACTCTGCATTTAAATTTAAGAAAACCGTTACGGCTACGTTGCATTTCATTAATACATTTTAAAATCTGTGAAAACTAAAAAGTGGAAAGTAAAAATATATATGAAGTACCTAATAACCAGGTGAAAAGACCAATGTCTTATGTTTTAACAATTAATTTTTCTTTTTCTTTTACACGACGTTTCGTCGGTGTAATTCCGACTTCATCAAGTATCTTAAAAAGTCTGTTAAAATTGTCATACCCAATTTTATTACGTCGCAGTTTTTTGATTATTTACTATTATTCACTCATTTTTGTATAGGTATTATTAAATTAATATTCGAATTATATTTTTAATATTTTTATTAAAATAGTTTAACTTAAATTCAGACATATACAAATTAGTGAACAATAGTAAATAATCAAAAAACTGTGTCGTATTAAAATTGGGTATGACAATTTTAACAGACTTTTTAAGATACCTGATGAAGTCAAAATAACACCGACGAAACGTCGTGTAAAAGAAAAAGAAAAATAAATTGTTAAAACATAAAACATTGTGGTCTTTTCGCCTGAAAATTACTTCAAATATTAAACTATATAAGATCTGAAAATAAGTATTAAAAAAATATAAAAAACTATTTTTAAGAACTGGTCTTATTTCCAAAATACACTTACAAGAAGAAAATAAATTTTATAGAAGAGTTTACGAAAATAAAGGTCTCTGTATTCCAAATATTCCAAATTGATACAATCATTAAAATTAAAAGTGATACAAGAATTTACAATCGTATGTTAAATTGATCATCTAATTGATCATCATGACTTTAAGACCAGGGTGATCTTTAAATGGTAAATTTGACAAGTTAATTAATTTGCTCAGTTTATGAAAAATTTCAGATTAATGAATTAATTTGAGCAACCTGGTTTTATAGTCATGATGATCAATTTAACATACGATTATAAACTCTTGTATCACTTTTAATTTTAATGACTATATCAATTTGGAATAAAGGGATCTTTATTTCCGTAAATTCTTATAGGTATAAAATTTATTTTCTACTATTAAGTGGATTTTGAAATTAAGTCCAGTTTGAAAAGAAAAAGTATTTTATTCTAATTTAATTACTGATATGAAAATATTTTTAATAAATGGCTTGGAGGTAAAAAACTTCAAATAAGAATTTTCTGAAAATTCTTTTATGATAAGTTTTTGTTGCAGAAATTGATGATATTATATTTTAATCTTAATCTTACGCTACCTACAATCAGAATATTAGCAATTTTACAAGTCTTAACTATAACTGTAAATAAAAACTCATCAAAAAACAAATATTTAAGTCGATCAATTTTTCTGTAATAATTTTCTATATTAAAAAGTGAAAGTAAACAATTTTTTTCTGTGTCTGAAAAGTCGGGGTAGACTTTTTTTTGCTCGTGAAACTTTTGAAAAATATGAATAATTCCAAGAAAAAATCAACCCAATTTTAAAATTTCAAATAAGTAACGTTGTAATACTTCTTGTTCGTGTCATTAAAAATATATGCAAGTCAATTTGTCGTGTATTTTTCAGCAACAAAACTAAGAAAACTAAACCTAATAGAATAAAAAAAACAGAATGAAATATCGAAAGCTCGTTCAAAACTCGACTACTTACATCAGTTGAGTTCGATAAGAAACGTTCGCATCTGTAACAGAAAAAAGACGTTGTTAAAACTTTGACAATAAAATTCAAACGACTCGTATGAAATATGGGAAAATGTTTTCAACAATTTATCGAACTTATGACCAATAATTGAGTTTTCTGCTTTTAAAATTAGAAAAACCAAGAAATATTTACTAAAATTTAATTGCTGTTTCACCATAAATGTCAACGTTAGGAATTTTCGAATTTCTTTTACGTAAATTGATGCTTTTTAAATTGCGTTAAGCTTCGAAAAAAAAAAACAAATTCAAGCTATCTGTAATATTCGTCTTACTGGAAAAGACTGGCTTGGCATCGTAAATAATATGTCCCCTCAAAGCTAGGAATGAGCTTTTGACTCTTAAAAAAACAACGATTTTGTCGTTATTCTTGGCATTCGTTCGCCCGCTTCGACGATAACTTGACGTTATCAATAGGTGAAAGATGCGGCACTTTTAATGCTCTTTTAAATACGATGACTGTCATGCGAAGCCTCGATTTACACCCAAGTAAATATTGAAGTTGTGAAACATGTCAATATAAAACGTGCGAGCGATCAATGTCAGATGTAAGGACGCCTGGAGAGGACATAAAAAAAATACAAAGCAAATGCAAATATATTGGAAAACAGAGCCTAATGATAAAAATCTTTTTGTGACTTGTGATGCTGAAATCACCCAATCAGTCTTTTTGATTAGAATTTTTTTCGATGGATCTGTTTTACTTTGTCGGTCATATCAATTGAGAGCAACGTGTTGATTGAGGTTTTTATCTAAGGTTACTTTTCGGTAGAAGTTCTCACGAAAATAGATTTGACAGAGACAAATTTATTATGTCGCATTGAAATAAATATTTTTATGTGGCGTTCGACACGCTTTAGTGGCACTAAAAGGTTCACGTCGATAACAAAAATGGTCAAAAAGAAATGACGCCTGAAACATTTACGTCTAATCGACGATCGTTAAATTCTCTCATTGTTTCACCTCAATCACCTTTTCAGTCAATAAAAAAGTTGTATTTTTAATTTTTCCAGTATTTTCCAGAAAACGAAGGTTTTCACGAGGAAATGTTATTGTGGACAATCGTTGCAAATGAATATATCAATGAGAAAACCACCCTCGACCGCCATTGAGGCGAGACAACTCCGGACCGGGCGTGGTTCGCTCGAGTTTTAGAAATATCGCGTAGGCCTAACAACTTTCTAAATTGCAAAAGTCGCACTTGCGATAAAATTTATAAAGTTTACGTTTCAACAAATGGCTTTGGCGTTCTACTTAATCCGTCGCTGGCCAAAAGTCGGGAGAAGTTGGTTGCGAATAATAGCTGTTGATGGGACGTTTTGTTGTTTAATATAAGCCGTTTTAGTCGCTGCATAAAGCCTTTTAATGTGTCTGATTTTGAATTGTGTTTTACGAAAACTAAATACGAATATAAATTTCAAGTGAATAATATTTATTGAACTTCTCTTTTATTCGATTTTTTTTTTATATTTTTTTTTTCATTTTTTTCTATCAACGTAGTTAAAGGACGCTTTGAGCAAAAGATTAATTTAACACGGGTCCCATGACAAGCATTACTATCGAGTGAGATCCATCTCTATCCTACAGTTAGACTTCTCCCTTATCTCATTTTCAAAGATGTCCATCCTTTTTTCAATATTAAAGTTCAGACTGATACATTGTCATCTTTAATGTCTAATACTTTTTTCCACCATGAGTCTTATGATTATCATAGGTGCCTCGAGACCATTTTCCAATAGTAAAAACAATAAAACATAAATTAATTAATTTCTTTACTAAGCTGGTAAGTACGGAATAGCTTTGATATTAATGAGTTCTCTATCAATAACGCTAGGTCGCTAGGGTTTCTCTGAAGTAAAAACACATTAAACTCGTATTTTTACAAATAAAATTTCATTTTGATGAAGAAAATTGAAAAGTGGCACTCCATATGGTCACGCCTTTCGACGTTGAAATTTTTTTGAAACCTAATAAATTGACCAAAAGTTAAATTTTTGTTTCACTTGAATACTTGGGCAAAGCAACAATGTCACATAGATATTTTCCAGGGTCTCACTAATAAAAATCACTAATTGTCTTAACAATTGATCAAACATCCAACTTTGGTTATCACAAGAAAATTGTCTTGATCAAATTCATCAAATATCAACTTCTGATATTTACAAAATACTTTGTTACCAATGCTTTTAGCTTGAAGTTTTGATAGCTATTAATTATATTTAATATTAGTCATCAAAAATTTTAAAGTAAAATATCATCAGCTTATTTTTTGACATATTAAATGTATACTATGCAATACATAGAAAATATGTGATTGAGTCAAGTTAGAAAACTTAGCAGAATAGTTAGTTTTAAATAAAGATACTAGCCAGCGTTACAGACAAGGATTTTCTTTGAAAATTCGAGAAAATGCTTATAAAGAGACGTCTAACGATTCAAATCCATAAATATAAAAGCGAAGATAAAGAGGATAAGGAATTCACAGCGCAGTTCTATTAAAACTTCATTAATTCTGTTGATCTTGAGGAAATATTTTTCGGTGAGGCAAAATGAAAATTGATGAGAATAGCTGAGTGTTATGAGGAGGTAAGCCACGGATAGGAGCAAAGTAATCTGCTCACGAGGACATCATCGCCTCTCTCTAATATCCCATTCCTCCAGCCATGATTTAGTGTCATTCATTTGCCGCTTGTGCTGCCTCTTTTCTGTTCCTCGCCTTACAGCCAAACTCACCGAACCATCACTTCTCCACTAATACATATTTCAAAGCCAGTGAACAGCCATTTCTGCATTTTAGATATCCAACAAATTCGCCATAATTCTCTCTCATCACCAACAGTCTACGAATATCATGAGACTTAAATTATAGTTTATACATACGCAGTTTTCTTTACATCCAAATAAAACTTAATTAACCTAATTTTCATAAATATCTTTCAAACATAAAAAAACGTTTATCCTTTGAATGATCAAAGGATACAAGTACAAGTTTTTAAATTAACATCAGTACCTCGCAGTTTCATTTGCTAAAAATAATGAGGTTGATATAAATGTGCTTAGTTTCTAATAAATAACGTTAAGAATATTTCCAAATTTCAAAAATTACCAGTATGCACTTTTAGTTGGACGACTATAAAATTACCTCTATAATTTCAAAGGTTTAATATACATTTTTTAAAAAAAGCTGCATCAGAATAAAGTTTGCTGATAAAGGACTGCTTTTATAACATATACATATATTAGTCTCATTTAAAGATTTTACAATAAAACAATATTTAATTCAAGTCAAGAAAAGAACCAAAACTCATTTATTTACTATTTTTTAGATCATTTTATGTTTGTCTAAATATATAAATTCAGAAATTTTCTGCGATCATCTCACTCTAAGAAAATTTAATATTCGTCAGGAATCGAACTGAGTATCACTTATGTGTAAAGTCGAGATTCAATAGATTTAACTCGTTCACTATTAAGAAAAATCATCTCACCAATATTATATTTTAAACTTAACCAAACTAAATTTAAAGAAAATAAACAAGGAATAAGGCCTCAAAACGTTGCTTCAAACAAAAAGATTTAAGGCATAGCAGATATTCAATTTAAAATATTTTTTTATATGACCTAAGCCTAATCGTGATTAAAAGATGAGAAAAATATTATTTAAAGGATTATAAATTTTAAAAATTATGATCATCGCGTCGAAATCAATATCAATTTTAGTATAAATCTCTATTTTAGAGTTCCGTGATTGACTGAGCAGGAGCCTAAACCACTGGAAAATAAAAGCATGAAATTCAAATATGTTTTTTCAAGAAAGAATTTTTCAAATTTAACCCTCAGCAGTTCATAGAAGAGGTAAAAAGTTTTGCATTTTTAGTCCAACTTTTAAACAATCAATTTTTTTAAATTCGGCTATTCCATTATTGAGATTATTTATTTTCAATATTTAATGCATACTGATTTTTTATTAACCGACTTCAAAAAAGGACGAGGTTCTCAACTCGACTGTATCTTTTCTTATGTTTGTTACCTCAGAACTTTCGACTGGGTGAACTGATTTTAATGATTCTTTTTATTTATTTGAAAGCTGGTGCTTTCCGTGTGGTCTCATTTGAATTTGAAGGAAATTGTTAACTTCTAAGGGGTTGAAAACTAAGGGATGAAATATTAACTTCTTATTGGATAGCTCGATTTTGGTAATTTTTTTTTTTTTTGATAGAACATAGTTTTAAATTAATATCGTTTTCATTTTTACATAAAACTCCACTCATAAGGGGTTAAAAATTAGGGATGAAATTATAAATTATAAATTTTTCCTTGCTAACCTGATTTCAATAATTTTTTTTTTCTCATTACGTACATCGTACCTTTAAATTGTTCACATTTAAATTTGAAGAAAAAAATTACCAGCTAGCGATGAAAATAAGGGATGAAATAGTACCATTTAACTGAATCTACAATTTTTATGTTTTTTTTTTTCTATTGGAAAGAGTATGCTGCTAAGTTCTTTCAGTGCATTTAAAAGCAAAAAATGTCAACCTTTAAGAGCAAATGGGGATGAAGTAGTAACTTTTAACATTTAACGGCGCTGTCTCATATGAACAGCGCGTTTAGTAAGTTTACCTATATTCAAAGAAATAACATCAGTTATCAAACTTCTGATCACGCAAAATCGAGAAATAAATAAAAGTTATAACAAATTGAAAAACCGACTTCAAAATAATTAAAAATCTTAAACAATAAGTACACTAAAAAGTAAAAAAATAATTGCGTATCCTTGCAGTGTCTACACATTATAAATTATTAGGATGAAATAATTTACAACTATTGTTATTTTTGGAGTTGGTGTCAGTCAAGGAAATAAATATAAATGTTAATTTATAAGAAGGTTTAATAAGTTATTGCTATTTTGTAGTTTAAAGGTCGCTAGATATTGTCACAATACTAGTATATTGTATAAAAGTTCATTTGAAAAATAAATTTCATAAGGTATTCTCGTTTATTGCTAAGTACCAATATAGTCGTATTTTCTTGGCTGACAGTAACTCCAAAAACAACAATAGTTGTACATTATTTCATCCTTATTATTTATAAGTTGTAGACACTGCAAGGATACGCAATTATTTTTTTACTTTTTAGTGCATTTTTTGTTTAAAATTTTTTTATTTATTTTGAAGTCGATTTTTCATTTTTTATACTTTTTATTTATTTTTATTATTATTCTATTTAACGCATTTCATGTTAAATTTTTGCAATCAAATTCTTTAAATCGCCTGTGCTGTTTGCAGTTTAAGGTAGTGATTTAGTTTTTTGTGCACATTATTTTATTTTTACATGAACAAAGTCATGGGTAGGCATCAGTTTAATATAAACTAAACCTGGTTCTCAAAATGAAAATAAAGTTGCTATAATATATTGTCAAATAAGTGTTGAAAAGAAGAATGAAATATATTTGAAATAAATTCAAATATTTTTCTAAACAAAATAGCATATTATGCAAGCAGAATGAATGTGGCATATATAAAATATACTATCAGACATAATTTCCATTTCCATTCGTAATGTAGTTTTCCATTAGTCTTGTATTTGTTTATATTCCATATCCTAGAGCGACATTCTAAATGTAAATTATTATCGACACAACAACATTTTGCTTTCCTAATTTTAGTCGTCTCTCAATTTACGTGTATTACGAACCGACGCGACTCGAACCAACTAAAATGCAACAATATTAAGCTCTCCTCGTCTACACAGTAGCAGATATCCACATGTAATAAATGTTCTTGTCGAATCAATCGGATTTCGAAATTCTTCAAGTTTTGCCAGGCTTTAGTCTCTAGTCTCTCTCTTAGTCTTTGATTTGAATGGATTTCATTCCACATGAAAAGCCTTTGCCACTCCTCGGTTTTCATTTACAATTGTCTTGATATTATGATTATATTTTAACAAGACAAAATACAATAGTAACATGTTAGTTGACTGGTACGATCGTTAATGTGATGATATGATATTATAGTGCACAACGTCTTAAAATAAAGCTTCTAAAGCTATGGGAATACGAATTCTGCGTAATGCTCTGTCAAGTTCACGACAGTTTCATGTTTGATAAATTACACTCATTTAGTTTGTGTTTAAACGAAGTTTAAATAAGAGAGAATCCAACGTTTGATTTCATTATTAAAAGTTAATTATTGTTCTATTGAAACGTGAGTTATGATGCATTACTGAGATTAATTATAATTAACGACGAAGCAAACGTTAGGAAACAATTATCGTTGGCTAGATTAATTGGAACATGCAACAATCTGCATTTAATGAAGATTGCCCGATTTAAACAACAGCTATTTTGAGAATTATATTATTAAGCAAAATGTATGTTTATCGTAATGCCAATTAAGACGTTCGCAAACATACGTGTTTGTTTGCGTTATTGATGAGCTTTAGATTTGAAAAATTTAATTTAAACACGCTCATCAGCGATTGAGATTCTACTAGTTTAAATATTAATCTAGAAAATTTTATTTTTTGTGTCCACGGAGAAAAAATTGACTATGACATTGGTAAGCTGGACTAAACTATTATTATCATCGATAATGAAACAATTTGATATTCAAATTTACTGTTATTATAACAATTCTTATGGCTCACATAGTAATTTAGAAAATTGCTCATGGAAAAATTTTCTTCGAAAAATTACACCTTTGTGACTATCAAAACTACCAAAATTGCAATATCACAAAATATATGTTCAAGTGAACGTTTATTAATGCTGTATGCCTATGTTTAGGTTAGTAGTATAAGGTGACAAAACAACTTTTGTAAAAACGAAAAACCCTCTACTAATTTTTTGTTCTTAAATACTAAACAGCTAATTACAATATCAACAATCGGCGAGATTATCTTAGAACATGAACAAGTAATCCTTTTTTTTACTTTCTTTTACTACTATATAGTAAAGGAAGTATTGTAATAATGTCAAATTTTTTATTTCGGGGTTTCCCCAGAAATACACGTTTTGAGGTCCCCTGAATACGAGCACTGCTATGTGGCAGCGATAAACTAAAATAAAATAATGGTTATTATAATAGGTACTCGAAGGGAATGGTCCTCAAACTTTTAAAATTTCTTAGTAAAAAAGAAATAAAAAACAGTTGTTTAACAAACAGTTATGTCAGTGCACAGCAAATATTACATGTTGTAACGTTTTTACGGGTTCTTGGATTTGTGTTTGAATGGCGACAGTTAATTTTTTAAAAATGTTTATTTATTTACACTATTTACACTCGTTAACAATGATTAAGTTCACTGTTACAATAGTCACACACACTAATTGTCACTCACTGTTTATATTTCACTATATGTACTGCACTGTTCACAATTTATTTAACATTCACGATTGACGATTTATTTTTCCCTCACGTTAACGAGTTATATACCACTCACGTTGACGATGTATGTATCACTGTCCTGCCTATGCTTGTCCAGGGCTTATATAGAAACTCGGCCATCTTTCTAGAACATTCCTACCCCACTTATTCAGTTACTAGAGTTTTCTATTCTTTTGTCTTACAATCTGTCCTTTTCCCATCCATATAGAATTACACACAGAAGTGCTTGAAGCTTTGTTCTCTTTTTAATTTACCGAGTATTCCTTTTGGTCAAACCCTCGCGGCAGGTGGTCTCAAGGACTAAGATCTTTGAGAAAGAACGTTCTAGACTTTTATTGTTTCGTTAACTGCGCCCCGCCATTATCCATCCTTCACGCTGACACAAGCATAGGCCCAACTCCTCTGCTAATCAATTCCGTGACAATATTATGTATCTTATCGTTTTTACATAACAATTTTAAGGGGGTAGATGCATGTACTTTGCCTGGACCAGTTTTCCTATGTTTGGTTTTATTTTAATCAGTGCAACTCTCTTATCGTTTGTCGCGTAATGTGAATTTTGAAATTTTGCCATGACAGTATGTAGAAAAGGCCATCTTACACTCATTGGTGGTGGTAAATTAAATCAGGACTTTAAGAGTCATCTTTGCAATATTACGATAGAACAGTTCCATTTCAATCCAAAAGTCACAATAAGTTTTACGTAAAACATGTTTTGCACCTCAAAAAATAATAAATAAATTATTCTGTTTATCATAAAATTTTATAATTATTAACTTCTGTTTATATTTAAACTTTTCTAACTTCTGTTTTTTATTTTTTTTATTTTATAGATTTAATAAGAATAGCGAAACAATTATAAAATAAATATCTTAGAATGTTACTTTGCCGAACGTGTATTTTTCGATATTAACATCGTCAGCATCGTAAACATCTTAAAAACAGGACATTTCTTTTGAAAGTATCATTTTTTGAATACATTTTCAAATGTTGCATCGTAACTATTAATATTTTCAAGGCTTCAGCGTTATAACATTTTGTCGAAAAAATTATTTCCTTAAAAAAGTAAAAACTCATAACATTTCTTATTTATTTAAAAACATCAAGAATTATTAAGACCAATAATTTTTATTTGTTTAAAAAGTAAAAAACAAATTATTTTTCAAATTGAAACCTCACAATGTTCGTGCTCCCTCGTCAATATTGTATTAAGGAACAAAAAGCACGAATATTAAATTTGATCAAACCAGATCGTACATGTAATGAAAACCAAAACTTGAAGTTATAAGTAAGTAAACTTAAATTCGAGTGCAAAGAATTATAAAAGTTAAAGTAAATTAAACGCTAAAATATCAGCTTCAACGTTTAAGTAGAAGTTTATTTTCAATTTCCACCACACCTCCTGCAAAGAGTATACCACAGAGTATATATAGAATACAACTCTTAAAAACCTTGAAAAGATTTTTTATTTATATTAAGAGCAAAGCATATAATGTTTACGGAATTCATTTGATTAAACTTTACGATTTATTAGGAAAACAAAGAATTTTCTTTTCACAAAAAATTGAATTGAAACTCATTGAATTGGTATGATGCTTTTGAAAAAATACTGAATCTATTTTTGAACCACCTGTGTGTAATCAGGGAAAAATTCAGATTATCTCTTTGATAACTCGAGAAGCTAATTTTGCTAAGGCCTAAAATAGATGAAAGGAAAATGCCAAATTGTAAGTGAATATTTGGTAAATTTGTCTCCAGTACTAGAGTGAAAATTTACAACGAGCGTTAATTTAATTAAATATGAGTCTAATTTTCGAGCTATTAAAACAGCTGCGTGTGGCAGAAATATTGTTATAAACATAATAATTTACAGGAACTTTGTAAGCACGAGCGAGCGTTAATAAACTAGGTATAAAAATAAATTTTTACACTAAAACAAATTGTTTACGTTAACACAAAACCACTCTGATGTTCGTTAAGCGATATAATAGCGAAATACATTCACTTTGAGAGGGTAAAAGTAATATTGAAGTTTCATCTTAATCAAATATACGTCCTAAAAACTTATTTGCTGGTTGATAAACTTGTATGTTTTGAAGCTTCAGTTTAATATAGTTTAGAAATACTTTAAAATCAAATTATTGTTTGAGAATTTGCTGAGGAATTTATACATATAAATATCTGATCCTGTCGAATGTTTACCGTCTCACAGTTCAAGAACGAGGCAAAATTATGCGAGGCGAGCAAATCGACGAGATCGAATCCGAGAAAGAACAGCTCAGTGAACTCAAATGAGTTTTTGCAAATGTAAAAAGAAAACAATTCTGTGATTAAACTTAAATTAATTTCTTAAATTTCTTCACTCGCATTCGTTTAATGTTGAGAAATTTTCATTTTGATGTCTATAATGACTTCATTTTACCTCGTAATTACATTTTGATAGAGCGAGGAAGGCAAATGCGGAGATCAAAGACTTGCAAACCTTTTCGGTTTAGCAATTTAGATCCAATAATTTATCTTCACCTCTAATTTTAAACGATATTGAAAACTGACACTGTTCCCATGCGAATATTCTCGTCGCAAGCACCATTTTTGATTGAATTCGAATCGTCTCAAAGCGTTTTGTCTACAAGATATTATCTCTCGGAATCGTTTTATTTTATGACGTAACACGAAATAGAGTGCATCGTTATCCGTTCGTGGAACTAAGATCAGGACGTTCGGGATAATTAGCCTTAATTTATAGGTCTGTACCATTAGACGCATTAAGTATGATGAGGTTCATTTAACCAACGAGGGAGAACGAGATAAAATTATTCCTTCTATTAATCTTGTGATTTGACCCTTAAAATTTCTTAAAAATTGTTAACTTTGACCAATAATAACATAACTTTAATATTCATCCTTTTGTTTTTTTCCCTCCAAATATAATATTTAATTACTAATTATAATTTCTAAGCATTAAAGAAACTTTAACTGAACATTAGGCAAATTTTTAAACAAATAATAGAAAATATAATTTGGGTGTCTTTTCTGTAAAAAAATATTTTATCTAGTGAGTTTTCTAGTATTTTGTGGTCGTAAATAATGTACAAATATTGTGAATTACAAATAGAAATAAGCAAAACAAGACCAAGATTATCACAGTCTTGACATTGGTCTTGGTCTAACTTTGGTTGTCACTATTTAGAATTCACACTTTTTGTTCACAATAATTAAAGATCTAGGTATATACTAAAAAACTTTTTAGATAAAATATTTTTTGCAAAAAATACACCCAAATTTCATTTTCCTCAAAAATTTATGTCTGTTGGAATGTGGCGAAGGGCATGGGAATATGAAATAGTGGCGAAGGCCACACACGTGCATCAGCCTTTTGCCTATTCTCTGTATTGGCTCATGGCGGGCCAAGGATAACCGTGTTTAAGTGTAAGTGTCTGTGAGTGTGATCCAATAGAATCTAAAGCCAGTTCAGTCATTTCCAATTTAGTCTATGAGTCAAGTCGTACCATTGTCAATACCTTTCTGTACATATTAATAGAACTAAATAAATACAACTTTATATTTTACTTATTGTTACTGCGTAATAAAACCTCTCATTAATGTCTTGTGATGCTAACTTTTTCTTTAATACATCTTAAAATATAATATTTGGAGGGATTATGAGCAAAATTGGATTTGATCTTGTTCTTGCAAAAATGCAAACCCAATATACTCGGATAGCTTCTTTCCTTATTTTAGCTACACGATATCCGGACATAAGAACAAAGAACACTTTCTCCGAAGTCATCCATTTTTTTTCAAACAGTGTTAAAGTTTCCTTTCTTTGTATAGTATCCACAGTCCAAAGCTCTTAGAATGATCGTCGAGGGACCCTGGTACATCACCAATCAAACACTGCATACGGACCTGCAAATACCATATAGAATGTACGAGAAGTAATAACCCAATATGCCAGAAGATATATAGATCGGTACCAGGATCATACAAATGGCTTGGTGAGTCAGTTACTCACCGAACCTTTAACAAATAGGAGATTAAAGAAAATATGACCGGATGACCTGCAATAAAGTGTTGCCTTACAAGAGGAAAATACTCTAAGAAAAATAAATGCAAGGGAACACTACATCGCTCGCGATTGTCAGCGCTGGCTGATGTCCGATTCCATGGTCTTACTTTCATTTACTAATTTTATGATTTTCATTGTTTAGTTTTCTTTCTATAGGCTATTACTGTACACTTTTTTATTTTTTTTTATTTATCCTTTGTCTCTTCCTCAATATCAACACCTTTACTCATTGCTCTTGTTGTATAGGAACAGATTACATAAAGTACTTGCAAAAATAAATTTTTAAAAAATGTGTAGTGTTAAAATCTAGCAAATCAAATTAAAAGTTTCATACACCAAAAATATTTTGTTCCAAAAAAAAATATTATATTAAAGTTACGTCAAGCGATTTAACTCATAAATATATCAGAATCAATTAATGTTCATTTAGTCTTGTGTGTTTGGTCTTGACCTTGCATATTCGGTCTTGGTCGTGCGAAAATGCAATTTCATTGATCACTTATTGCGAAGTTTTCGTAAAACTCCGAAAACTCCCAAGTCAGATCATTGACGATTACTTCAAGACTTCAATTATTTGTATTGTTATGCAATAATTCATTTTAAATTGGATATTCATACCTATCAAATTTCATAATGACTTAACCAAAATGCTCAAAAAATGGAATCCTTTTTGATAAGTTGTGCAAAGTGCATGGTTGAAAAGAACTAATAATTTTTACAGTCAAGATCATTACTCAGATAGCATTCTGTTATTTTCTTCAAATATTTTTATTATTAGTAAAGATTTCTTAGCAAGGATGGGATGAATAAGTAGGTACTCATTATTTTCCAATTTCTTATGCCAAAAAAATGCAGTAGTAAAAATTGTTGTATTTATCTGAGTTAGTTTTTTAACCATATTTTATAAGCATCAAAATGAACCTGATAGTAAAATACGAACAAAGGTTCAAATATTTCAATGGTCTTTCTCTATTCTCATATGATCTCATTTTTTGCATGCAAAATTCCCATTAGTAAGGAAAAATATACATAAAATACATTGGCATATATTTTTCATCTCAAAATTAGCTAGTTTCATTGTTAAAACAATCATAGAAAGCTAAACTATGAAAGAGTTTTCAGAATGTGTGCTATTTGTACAAAATTTTGTATCCATTCAAGTATAATTGATAGCTAAACATTAATGCAAAAAATGACTTAATATATTTGCTCATATAGTTACAAGAACCTTTGATTTTGTAATTTCTATTAATTTTTTATTGAAATAAAAAGATGGTCGCGTAAATTGAATCTATTTTGCTTCAATTATTATTTAAGTTGTAGACCAATTAATGAAAAAAAATTAAATTGTATAGAAAAAAATTAAAACTTTTCTAATAGAAATACTACAAGAAATTAATCAACCTTTTTTTTTCTTTTCTTTCTCGAAATTATTTTCAAGTTACGCCAAATAATAAAATTTTCCCGAAAAAAGCTTTATGGTGGATGCTCCGTAAAAAATTACACAATTACCAGCAAGCCAAAGCCAATAAAAATGATACAAGTGTTTCCAGGCTTTTTCGCCCACTTAGCTTAAATCAAATTCCACCAAATTCACTTTCCGTTGACCAAGTCCGAAATATTGCGCCAATTTATCAACCTAATGCTTTTATTTGACAAGTAATTTGTTTTACCTGGAATGAACGAGACGAAGTCTCTCGAACAAAAAGCCATAAATCGGAATTATTGCCGATGTGTTGACAAAATTTTTTTTGCAAACGCTTACTTTCAGATTGAAAGATAATTAATTCGTGATAAAGAAAAAAATTTCATTCCATAAAAATATTGGATTTTTTCTCGAGAATCCAAGAAATCAAACAAGGATGATATTGAAATGGCTTGAGAATATTTCACTGGGCACTTAGACCAAGATATATTGACGAATGCAGACCATATGGGGACCTAACAGCGAGAGCTATTGATTTTCTTAGAGGACGGAATAATTTTCGTCTTGCCTACATTTCACAAAGACAGACTGGTCCAGTATTCCCTGTCAAAGGCAAAGGGTTTCGGCAAAGCTTTTTAATGAAACCGCCTTAATTGTAGAACAACTTGAATTAATTTAAATTTTAAAAAATAAATTGTTTCCTTTAAATCAAAATAACCCTAAACCATACATTTTTAAAAATTATACCTTAAGTTTCCCCTTTTGAAATATATACGCTTTTAACGTTTTACTTTCATAGGGAAGAAAACATGCAGAGAACAATCTAAAAAGGTTTTCTCAATAAAACGCGTGTTGATATGACCCAGTTACTAAAGCAGGCTTTTATATTTTGTTCGAAGGGACACAAAATAGTGACCATGACTGGTGGAAGAAAGGAGACTTTTAGGCTTCAGTCGAGCAAATAATGCGAAACAATTCATAACGGTGTAAACATTCTATTTCAAACGTATAAGTTTTCATCTCAATCTAATAACACGCGTAATCTTCCTCGTTAATACGCCCCAACGAATTTCCTATTCGAATTATTTTCTACATTGAAATCTTTATCAGTATATTAAATACATAGTGTTTCCATTGTATTTTATTGCAGAAAATAAAATCAATTTTAAATGAATTTAATACAACTTTACAAGAAAATTGTGGATAGACTTAAGACAAATTTGAAAAAAAATAGTGTTTGTATTAATTACAATTGAAATTACTTTTGTATAAATTTTTTAAACTAATTAAAAATTAACTAATGTATTAAACTGAAACACCATAAATTAGTTCAATAAGAAACCAACAGTTTGTAAATGAAATTCTTTCTCAGACCGAATGTAATCTCCGAACAAATTTGATTTTCTCGTAATGAACGTACATTGATGTAGACTATTGCCGAAATAATAAATACTTCACATCAGTTATGAAATAAGAGAAAAAGATTTTCCCTAAAATAAATCCAGCGGAGTAAATTAACTGGACTTAAAATCGATTTCATTATCAGTTGAACTTAATCAAAAATTGAAGAAAGTTCTCTGATTGTTTTTTAGCTCAAACTCCATTATTAACTATATTGTAAAAAGACCGAGCTATCCAAGAGCTTATGATTGAGAGGATATTAATCATTTCGAAACCAATTAAATTGTGACAGTTGACGTAGCGGCCATCGAGGCACAATGTCGTCGTGCAAAACAACGAAGACGAGAATGAAGAGCTGCTCGAATATCATAGAATGAATAAAAAATAATTTCAATTTCATTCAATTGGAAATTTTCACTGAATCTCTTCGAATGCATTTTTTAAATGACTATTGTCTGCAACAATCAATAACAAGAATGATCTTTTCAGGGGAAAAAATTCATCTGAATCAAACAAAAAAGTTTCACTCTGTAATCAGCCTTTTTGCAAACTTTTCCTTGTTACATCAACACTCCCTCGGGATTCAACCCTTTTGATATTTTTCTCGACGAAGTCATCCTGTAAATAATGCATGAGCGGCTTTGATATTTTTTTCTCTGCGTTTTCCTCGATAATTAATTATATCCATACCAAATGGTGTCTTCCTTCTGATAATTTTAGCGTTAAAGATACTAAAAACTATTTTCAACAACAATAGACCCAACTGGCGGGAATTAAGTCGTTAATTTATAGAATTACATTTCTTGAACTGCAACAATAGGTTTAAATGTACCTTTAAGATGATGGATGAGGTTCAATTAGAGCACAAAAGCACAAGCATTTTGCGTTTGTGAATGAGAAAATTACTTTCTTGTAACACTAAAACGAATATTATGTCGAGCTGGAGATGTAAAAAGTTATGAAAAATTGCAATTACATAAGTTGAGTCGAGAGAAATTAACCCATATAATAAAATATTTTATTTTAGAAGAAAATCTTATAAAAGTAAATAAATGTTTTTCCGACATGAAAGGAATATGTTCCTCCAATTTCGTGCAATTAAACATTTTTCTTTATTGACCTATATTTTTTTGATTGGCGGATAACACTTATAGGGATTGAAACACACCCTCAAAGTTACCCTCTATAATAACATTTTTTACATTAATAACTGTTAAGGGTTTAGCTTCATGTTTATAAAATGTTCTACTTACATAATATTTGTGCAATTGGCATAACGGCTCTTTTATATGCGGTTAAACTTCTGCCTTATTTCGTGCTGTGTTTCAAAAACGGTTAGTTGCATGAAAATTTCCTGACAAGCAAACATGTTGTTGATTTTTTGTTCCATAGTTCTAGTTTTACAATTATGTGCTACATTTGTAAATAGCACAAAATGTTCTTAAAACCACAAGAAACGTTATGTCTACAAAAGTTTGAGTTAAAGATCTTTGCTATTACTTTCATGTGAAGGGTTAAAATGTTATTAAAAAAATTATATTTATTTTACTTATAAAAGGTTTTTAGAAATACTGAAAGCTCTCTTTATTTAATTCTACAATAGGTTTCATTTAAATAAGAAATTTTTTTTCCAAGAATCTTAACAATTATAGTTTTCAGTAGATTTTTTCAATAATTATAAGCCTTTGCTTTCTCTTTCCTGGAAATGAGAGTTTCTTTGTTTCAGGAGATGTAAGATTTGGTTTTTCATACAAAAACCATCTATTTAGTTGTCCAATAACACGCAAACGTTCATAACGTCCAATAACGCCGTTAACCCGTTTTCTCAGACAAAATGAATTTAAACTA
Organism: Sisyra nigra; assembly: GCA_958496155.1. NCBI lineage: Eukaryota > Metazoa > Arthropoda > Insecta > Neuroptera > Sisyridae > Sisyra > Sisyra nigra. The sequence goes on along the minus strand of OY292314.1, from coordinate 12,842,146 downwards.
TTCCAAATACTGCTAAAAACCATTTTTCGGACTCAGATTATCTAAAACATTTATTTTAAGTAGAAACTCGAAATTAAATATTCGACCAGTTTCTAATTCTTTTTTATAACTTACAAGTAACCGAGAGTAAAACTGAAAGCCTTGGTGCAAGAACCCGCTAAGTCCAATTTTTTTCAATTTTGTTTTTATAGCATTTTTTCCTTAGTATAATATTGTACTCTTTCGATTGGTCCAAAAACCGGAGCAAAATGTAACATAAGTACTGCTTTGTGTGGTAAATAATGTTAGAAAAGTAAGGCCTTCGTGGTGTAACTATTAATTGCATTCAACGATTACCGAAATTTTGTCAGTCAGGTTTTTGCACCAAGCCCTTCAATTTTATTTTGTGATGCATTAATCTTTACTATTATATAAAATAACCTTTTTAAGTGATTAACTAATTATCTTATGTGATTATAGATAAGACAAACAGTGAAAATTCCTAGTCGCGAAATGACCATGCTGTTTAAGCGACTTAAAATGATAAGAAAACAATATAATAATAATAAAATTAATATAATACTCGTATATAGTATTATAACTACAAATAATCTATCAATATTTGAATCAATATAGACCAGAAAGGCTTTTAGCCTTTGAAAATGGTAAAAAGTGAAAAAAATTATAGAAGGTTGAAACCCATTGGAAAAGGAAAAGAATATAACAAAAATGAAAGGAAAATAAATTACTGTCAATCTGAGGTGGAGAAGTGGAAAAGGGGAGGCGTTTATGGGTAGAAACGGTTTATCTCGATTTCCGACAAAACTACTAGTCCTATGGAAAAAAGTTAAACGGAAAAGTTGCAGATAATAAGTAGATCTACAACTTTTGTTTTAACACTTTTTTTCAAATAACCTCAAATTTTATGTGAAAAATTTAAATTACCAAGGTTCTTAGTTTTTAATTTTTATCTTTTACAAAAAAAAATATTTTACACAAAATTGGTGAAAACTTACCTTTTATTGTCTCAAACACCCTATAATTTTTTATTTAAAATATTAATTTATTCACCTTATAATGAATTAATATTCAAAAAGCACCCTAATTTTCAATCAAAAATTCTCAAGTCAAAACATCTGATTTTTTTAAAAAATCGGTAAGCTTATTGAAACCTCTACATTTCGTTAAAACTACTAGTTTGTTGTAACCTCTACTTTCTGATGGCGCAAAAATATATACATAGCAATGTTAAATGTTCTCAGAAAATTCAATAATTAAAGTGTAAATTTTATTACATTGTTCAGTATTGTACATTATACAATTGTACATAACACAATTTTGAACAGTTTATTAAAATGTACACTTTAATTATTGCATTTTCTGAGAACATTTAACATTGTTATGTATATATTTTTGCACTATCAGAAAGTAAAGGTTTCAATGAACAATAAGCTTACCAATTTTTTAAAAAAAATCAGATGTTTTGACTTGAGAATTTTTGATTGAAAATTAGGGTGCTTTTTCGATATTAAGTCATTATAAGGTGAAAAAATTAATATTTTAAACCAAAAAAATTTTAATGTGTTTGGGACATTAAAAGGTAAGTTTTCACAAAAATGTGTGTAAAATAATTTTTTTTTGTAAAAAATAAAAATTAAAAACTAAAAACTTGGTTATTGGAATTTTTCACGATAATTTTGAGGTTGTGTGAAAAAACTGTAGGACAAAAAGTGTCGATCTACTTATTTTCTACAACTTTGCTATTTAACTTTTTTTTGTAGTTTTGTCGAAAATCGAGATAGATTTTCTACCCTTAAACCCCCTCTTTCCACTTCCCCACCTCAGATCGACCGTAGTTTATATTTTCTTTCATATTTGTTATATTCTCTTCCTTTTCCAATGGGTTGCATCCTACTGTGATTTTTTTTTTTCTGTTCAACAAGTATCTCTAATATATATCTAATAATATATATATCTACATGTAAAAAAATAATTAAATAGCCCGAGAAAGGATCCGAACTTTCTCGACACGTGCTGGGTCCGGATTTTTTCTTTATACGCACAGTAGGTACCGAAATTCGCTCCAATGACAAAAAAAAATAAATAGAAAAATATGAAAACCAAATCAAACCCGGTCACAGCAAAACACATGTAGCTGAAAATCGTATTTTTGACGCCACAATTTCAACCTGTAGTTAAATGAAATCAGAAATCAGTTGGGGGTACCTAAGATACCATCCTTGTAAGAAAAATACATTGATAATGTTATTCAAAACGGAGATATACGTTTACGTTGAACGTTTCGCATATAATGTTCTTGTGGAGTTAAATTAAACTTGCCAAAGTTGACTTTTATGTTTGTCTTGCAAGAACCAATATTATCAAAAGGCCAAAAGAAGAAATATTATTTTAATGTTAATATGACTTCGAGTTAATATCAGTAAGTCAGATAAATAAATAACTCTATTTAATTAACTCGGTATTCGCCTTCTATACATATTGAAATCAGTCAGCAATATAAATAAATATTTATACATTTACAAAAGATAAAATCTAATTTTTAAGTTGCATAAACCTTTTGAGATGCAATTGAATAGTTTTGCAACAAAAAGAAGAACTCCTCTAAGATTTAAATAGTTAATTCCCATAAATGTCTCGACATGCACAATAAAACCAAAATGAACCAACAATCGTCGCTTTTATATTCTTAAGTTGTTAATTTATGCATTGTTCTGCTCTCATTGCAAATAAGAGAGCCTCGAGTTGGCGCTTTTATTCTTATTGTCCTGCTCGTATAATTGTTTCAACATGCGTTTTAGTTTAGCCATTCGATTCAATTATGCAAAACACATCGATAACGAACCAACCTCAACTCAATAATAGTTTTGTGTATCGAAAAATGTTTACCGTTTTAATAATGAAAGTGGAATTATATTACAAAACCATTAAAATATGTTAATGTTTTTGGAACCGCACATGTGCTTAATGAGCCTCTAATGTACTATTTGATTTTATGTGCTTTCAAACAAATACGAATATGTGAAAAGAGTAATGAATTTATAGAAATATTTATAAAGCTTATCGTAGCGCAAATATATTTTGAACTAATTACTCGAAATAAGCATTAACATTATGTCATTTAAATACAGTTTATAAGCTTTATCTCATGTATGAATAAATTATTTTATTATTTATCGACATGGTTAATTAATTAATCATAAACCATTAAGCTTGAAAACGCCAACAGCAAAAAAAATTCTTTTGAAATAGTATATTCTACGTACAGATCTTTTCAAGTTGATACTCATTAAAATGAGACATGATTCAAGTTTATTTTTTTTTGTTCGAAAAAGAAGACTTAAAACTGTATAACTGAATAGGCTTCCATGAAGATTCGTCAAATTTCGACAAGGCGACGCGTTTTGCGTCTTCAATTTTTATCTTTATGGAACACGTATTTATAATCAGATTTTCTATGAATAACGATGCGAAGATATTTCAAACGTTGTTCAAAACCGTAAATATATTCGTGGAATATTAATTTTGCGCTTAATCTAAAAAGGAATGCAATGTTTTTCGAGGGTAATTTATTAAGATACATTTTTTTCATGTGACGAGGGAAAAACGAAACGATGTCGCACATTTATTATACCTAATATAATGGGAATAAATAAAAAAAGTTTTTCCTTATTGATTTGAATTTAAACAGTTTGAAGAATTGAAGTGGAGTTTTACAGATATGCTAATCGGATGAAGCTTTTTAAGGGTCTTGAAATGATTTTATTGGATGTAATAATAACGTTAGATTTTAAGTGAAAGTTTTAATTAAAAATATTCATATTCAAATCGGATTTGTTTTAAATGGAGTGATACCAATAAAAATACGACAGTAAGGTACTCACTTATCCGCATAAAAATGAACAATGAAGACTTACCTAAAAAAGAAAAAAATTATGTTAAAAAAGTTGTAAAAATAAGTTTAAGAAGGAATCAAATTTTAAAAGGACATGAACCTTCAATCTCTAAAATCAGATTGTTCGGTAATAATAAATTAAGGTAATTAAGTTGCTGAATAACTGTTAACAAAGCTTAGATAGGTTAGCTCAAGAAGTGAAACCGTACTTTTAAAGTAGAATTGATGCGAAATATATTTACATAAAATGTCGTCATAATTGTATTGTATGCAGAGGTTGTATCGTAATTGTACTGTTTTACTTGCATCTCGGACATAACTCCTGTTACTGTTCTTTTCATATATCCACAATATTAATACAACAATTTCACAATGTTGATAAGTTCGTTATTATAAGTTTTTAATTGAGCAGAATGTAACATTATTATTTTATCAAATACGAAAATATTAAAACTAGCTGATATCCGCGACGTCGTCTGCGTAGGTTATTATCTTAAGAACATACTTATTTTAAAATCCGGAAAGATCTTAACGTAGAAGCTTTTTAGCTTGTCCATAAGAGACAATTTATTTCAGATGTCTATTTTATCAATTTACTCAACTTTCTGCATTACGGAGTTAATCGGTGTGTATACTTAGCGGTTCAAATATGTAATAATTAGTAGGCAGTGGAAGGAGAAAGGCTCTCTATGGAGCTCATGCGCGTTAAGCCGTTTGCCCCACTCTATCAAAGCGACGAAAAATGCCCGCTGAACAAGTTTTGCTTGTAAAAATCGCATTTTTTAAAACTTTAATTACTTTGTTTTTAATGAAGATGTGAAAATTATTTTTAAAATAAGGACCAAGTATCTAAGAATTAAAACAAAAAAATAATTAATCGAAATCCATCCAGTAGTTTTTAAGTTAAAAGCGAACATTGGAAAATAGCTATCATTTTATTTTTATAAATTATTGTTACAGATTTGATAGTTACTAATGGGGGAGTTTTTTTTAGTTCACTTTATATAAAAATAAATACTTAATTGAAAAATATATTCTTTGACACATTTCATTGCCATTATATGTATTTGATTAATATTAAATTGTATATTTACTTAGCATAATATGATTATATATTATATATACTCTCAACAAAAAAAAATGTATTCAATTTGCACTTTTATACGATCATTACAATATATTATGACTTTTTTGCTAAAAGTTAAGAATTGCAAATGTAAAATATTTATCGTAAAATATTCGTTTAAAATCGATAAAATTGAAATATAAAACGAGGCGAGAGAAGACGAAGGATAGTAAAAAAGAAAAATCATGTTTGAAAATCGAATCAAATATGCTGTTTGTGTATAAGTTTTATTCAAGGATTCCTATTTTTTGGTTCCCGTAAAAGTTGGGATTGTAGCAAAAGCGAAAAGAATGACCACTGGGGAGTATTATGTAAAAATAAATCTATTCAACATAAATTGTGAGAGCCAGAGAAACAAAAACAAATCCAACACACACTCGGCAGATGGTTTTCCTACCACATCTCATACAATATGCACAAAGGGATATACAAATTTTCAGCTGACAGCACGACCAAAATCAACAAAACCTCACCAAGAAAACTCGCCAATTCCATCTATGCTCCCTGCATCGCTTGCTTTCCACGTACCTCCGCCACTTCTGCTGCTTCAATTGAAAACATTTACTTGTTTTATTTCAAATATTAATTTTTCATGCAAAACACATCAATATTTGCCAAACAAAATCAATTCAAAGTTTCAGACAAATATTTATTCTCCTTGTGGATTTCTTAAATATATTTGCAGATTTATTCCTCGATAAGAACCGTTTTAATACTCACTCATAAAACCTTCACGTTCATTTCAGATATATTACAATCACTACGAATTCCGTTTAACAATAAAACATCGTTGCTTGAACTGAGAAAAATGTTTAAAATGAAACAAGTTTCTACAATTGGTGAGATATATATTTTTATAGTTTCCATTGCCTTACTTTACACAAACAAATCGTTTCGTTTCAGAGAAAGACGTGGCGGGAGATGCCGAGAAAGGAAATGAAAACGTCGAACTTCTTCAAACTCCAGTCGAAATGTTTCAAGCTGAAGACAACGGCAGTCAAAGACTCCAATATGCCATCGCATTCATACGTATAACTTCTGCTTTTTAATATTAAAAAAATCTCTTTGAATTTCACATCCATCTTCTTTTCAGTCAGCATTCTAACATTTCTAAAACTCGGTCATCTAAGTTGGTCTGGTCCCATTTTACTCAAACTCAAAAAAGCAGATCTATTGTCTCCAACGGAAATTTCTTGGCTAGTTTCGATTTTTTCTTTTGGACTTACCTTTGGAGCAATCTTAGGTGTAGTTTTCAACAATTATTTTGGTCGATGGAAATCTTTATTAATATCATCTGTTATTGCTGCATTTGGAAGTTCTATGCTTTGTTTTCTCATCAGTCCCACGTTATATATCACAGGACGCCTTTTAATCGGTATAGGACTAGGAATAGGATTATGCATCGCTCCAGTATACATCGGTGAAGTATCCTCTCCTAATATACGAGGCAAATTGAACGTGTTTTCCACAGTTTCCGCCAATGTTGCCATCATCTTCCAGTTCACTGTCGGTGCATACACATCAATTCAACTAAACGGAATTATCCTTTTCCTTTTTCCAATTATATTCTTTATTTTATTTTATTTTATGCCAAGGTCACCGTATTTTTTAATGTTGAAAGGCGAACGAATAGAGGCAAAAAAAGCTTTACAGCGCCTCAAAATCACGTCAAACGTGAGAGCTCAAATGACCGAGATTGAAGAATTTATCGACGAGCAAAATGAATCACAAGATAAATTTTTAGATTTGTTTGTTAATCCTGTTAATCGAAAAGCATTTCTTTCGGCGCTTTTAGCGATGACGGCCAACTCGTTTTCTGGTTCTTGTGTAATAGTTTCATTTTCACATCTCTTGTTTGATACTGTGGTAGAGCCAAGGTTTTCACCTGAAAACAGTGCGATTATATTCTCAATTTTTCCTTTGATATCTACAATTTTTGGGTGTTTTGTGATCGATCGTTGGGGCAGAAAACCGGTTTTTCTCATATCTTTATCGGGTACGGTTTTATCTCTATTGGTAATTGGGTTTTATTTTTATTATGTGGAAAATCTTAGAAATTATCCTTCGTTTTTGGTTTTGTCTCTCATTATTTACAAATTTTTTTACGCGTTCGGTCTTCCATCAGCATCAAAAGTTTTTAGTAGTGAAATGTTTTCCACGAAAATTGCCGTTATGGCAAATTCTTTACTTTTAATTGCTCACAATTTTACACGATTTCTTATGTTGAAGAGTTTCATATATTTGGTTGGGTTATATGGCTATTATGTATTTTTCTGGACGTTGGGAGCCATTTTATTACTGCATGGAGTTGTATTTTTCTTTTATGTCCCAGAAACTAAAAATCAGTCATTGAAGATGATCCAAAAAAAGTTAAGACAATAGTAAAATTTAAACAAACAAAAAAAAAAGTATTTATAACCTAAAATCAATAGATTGAGTAAATTATTTTACAATATTTTATTAAATAAATAATTTTAAATTAAATTTTAAGAATGAGGAAAAAATCTCATTTGAGTTTAATTGAAATTCTTAGTTTTCTACGTTTAAAAATAAGCTACATAAGATAAATAGTTATTTATTTTTAATCACTTCTCTATACTGTTACTGATCAGTAAATACAAAGGCAAAGAGAAATACAATTTTCAAAGTAAGAAACCATTTAACTTGTAATGTTTTATTTTTCTTTTCACTAAACTTGCATAATGTTTACTTTGGATGGTGATAAGATTCTTATTGGTTAATACATTATGTTTTCTTCTTTTTGATTTGAAACAATGCTCTTTTGAATTTGCATCCTCAGTGATTACCTACTATAATAATAGTATACTGTAAAGTCAATTTGCTATGTATCATTAACGAATTGATGCGTTTTTTGCGATTAAATTTAAAAAAAAAAAAACAAAACAAATTTTGCTCATAGGTTAATTATTTTTTGGTTCCAAAATTTTGATACGAAATTATAATACAGATTACATTTGCCTTATCTTTCAGTAACCAAAAGATATTTATATTTTTTATACAAAATAAGTATATAATTTTGTGTTTTATTGCTTACATATGTAATGTTTTGTACTTGTATATGTATTAAAATCTTGACAAGCCTTTTAAAAGCTGTCTTTGACAATGTGATGGTAGATTTTGTAAATTCAATAGTTATCTAATTTGTCCATGTGTAATTTACTAGGTTTAGAAATATCATTTCAAAAATAAACAGTACTATAAGGACTATTTTATTGATGCACCAAAAATTAAGAATTCCATTGTTATCCTTATGAGAATAACCACCACAGAAAAGAAAAAAAAATGATATTTATTAGAACAACGTACTAGTGAAAGATGATTTTTATAAAAATAAATTCTACAAGACAGTGGCCCAGATACAAAATAAGAGAACTCCACACTAGGGATATAGAAATAATATAGATCTCTGGGAATAAGGATATCGCCGGTAATGTCTCAGCGAACTTGGCAGGAAGAGAGAATCAATTGAACCAATGAAGAACTTGGATAGAAGCAGACACTGACTGTCGAGGATGCACTTACGCAATGTTAGGAAGGAACAAGGAGGCTGTGAGACGGCTTTTGAAAATCACAACCACAAAAGCTAGCTAACACCAGAGTGTCAACCTCATAAAATTCACCTAGGTAAGAAACTGCCAAAAAACCTGATGGTATACCCTTTTTAGGTTGAGGGTAGGATACCCAAGGTTGACTAACAGCCACCTGTTCAGTGGGACGGCAGCAAGATACATCAGATGTGGACACAACGTATCCGTAAGGCATCTGCTGTTGGAGTGCCAGGAAACTGAGAGCCTGAGACGGAAGTGGTTGGTAACACAAAATTTGAAAGACTGTCTAAATACAAAGAAAAGGATGACAGCAAGCCTGAACTTCGTCAAAGAGGTTAACCTTCTCACAGAATTATGACATAAGCGAATGGGCAAAAGTGACTCAAAAGTGTGTGAATATGTGAATGTGAACCATGATTATCGAAATTGGATTGAAAGAGTGTGAATAGGACAGGAAAAGTGTAAGAAAAAGTGAAGCAAGTGGCAAGATTCTTGGAACTAGAATAGTCAGAATAGTCGCTGATGACCTTGGATGTTCCAAGCGACTTTAAATAATCTAAAAAAAAAATTTCTACACTTCATGAAATGCTAGAATATAAGTTTTTAAGAGGGACTTAATTATTCCTTACTGATACTACAGATTAATTATTATGGAAACAATATACCAAAAATCAGACGTAAATCTCTAAGATCTTAAGCTTTTGAAAAATTGTTTCCTTTATTTTACGTAGGTATTTCAATAGCATAATTTACACCATCAAATTAGCAACAATACATTTTGGATTGTTCAAATTCAAAGTCTAATCGTGCATTCATCTATATGACCTCACTATCAATAATTTAAGAATAAAAATCATAACTCAATTCATGTACTATTTGCGTCCACTGTTCCATTATTAATTCACCTTTTGAAACGATAAGATTATCTTTAGAATTTTTCGTGTATACAGATATCAATTTAACATTTTTACAGTGTTATTAAAAGTAATATTTATCCATTTGTTGAAACTAGTAAATATAAAAATAATATCAGTCCCTTGGCCTTAATAGCCAATCGTGTTGAATTAATGTTTGGGTCGTAAATTAATGTTAATGTTTCAATAGCAAATATTGTCAACCAAAACATTTATTTTGTCTACATTTGTTTTACCTGTATACGAATTCCTATCAAGTTATTCTGTTCCACATTTTTCAGTAAAATATTTTACGCTACAAAAACATGCAAATCGTGTGAAATCACAGCTTCAATATAGAAACGTGTGAGTAAATTTTCAATTTGTACTATTCTCTTCTTATCTAAAAGTAAAAAAAAAACAACTCAAACTAAATAAATACTTTTATGGAAGTGTTTTAAAAAGCTGGAAATCCTGTTTTATCGATAACGGTGTTGAATTTTTTAATTTTTTAACTTTTTAATTTATTATTTTTTTTTTTTTTTGAGTTACCAACTGGCTCTTATTACATAATATTTCTTCTCAAGACCCCAATCTACTTTAACATAATTTCAGCATAATTTTTTTGTGTGCTTTAAGTCGCTTTAACATCTATGCCCTATGGCAGGGGTGGGAAACCCGCGGCCCGCGGGCCAACTGCAGCCCACGTGCACATAAACTGCGGCCCGCGAACATATTTAAAATTTATATGGTGGCCGGCCCTTATTCAAATGTTTTTATGGTATTTGTAAAAATATTGAGTTATTTCTAATGACATTAATTACTAAAGTAAATAACATACCAAAAACATCATTTTTGTCAATTGTGATTATTTTATGATACTATTAGACGTACTTCTAAAAATTTTCTTTATTGTTTTCTGAAAACATAATTTTCATTTACCTACAAAACCAATGTTAATGGCCCGCTTAAGTTTGGTTGTTTTTTTCAATTTTGGCCCGCATTACAAAAAGGTTGCCCATCCCTGCCCTATGGTCATATTACGACTTTATAGTCACAGAAAATGTCTGTTGGTCATTACTCTTATCAATCATTAATCCTAATATTGACGCATAGAATGGAGATCTAACATCTAAACACTGTGCCGCTAAAAGGACCATAGAGTTTTATTAAAATTTTAATTCACAAAAAAATTAATCCGATTTTTTTATCAATAATTAATGACTTGCTTCCCACTATGGTACTCTTTGATAACTTAAAACTGATATACAAATGCTATCAAAAGTTTATTTGAATAATCTTCTTTAACCTTAAGATTAATTAAAATATAGATATTAATTGCAGTTACCTATATAAATTTTTAACTTTAGCATGGTAAAATTTAGAAACATAATGTTAAAAATGATCAATGAAGAGATTTTTGGTATTTTTTTAGATACGAGTACATATCGTAAAAGATGGCAAGTACAAAAAAGCTTGATGAAATTATTTACACCCCAGTACCATTTAATGCAGATGAAAAGCAAGAAAAATTCGAAAGACATGAAGGAAACGATGCGAACTCTAATCTAACAGAGGTGAAGAATGAAAGTAAATTTAAACGTAAAATGCAATATTTTGCAATGTTAAGTTGTAAGTATCACTTTTGACTAATAAAACTTTAAAGACTAAAAAAAATATAATTTTAAGTGGGCCTTATGGGATATGTAAACGCAAGTCATTGGGCCTGGACCGGTCCAATTGTCCTACAACTAAAACAGTCTGGACTATATTCTTCCACACAAATAACAATGGTAATTTCCGCTTATATGGTTGGTGGTACAATTGGTCCAATTGTAGCTGCCTTTGTTGGAAACAAATTCGGACGAAGAAGTATCATCCTGTGGAGCATTGCTCCAACCATTCTTGGCACTTTCCTTATGTTATACCATTCAGCAATTTACTCTTTAATTATTGGTCGTTTTATTGCGGGTTTTGGACTCGGCCTTACTCGCTTGATTAAAGTAATTTACATTAACGAAATTTCGTCACCTGAAATTAGAGGAAGATTGAACTATTTGAAAAAATATGGAAGTACGATAGGTATCTTTGTTCAGCATGTCATTGGAGCATACGCGAATATGACCATCAATACGGCCAGCCTATTTTTGGTACCACTTATATTTGTTTTAACATTTAATTTCATCCCCGAATCTCCATACTATTTAATGATGAAAGGGCGAGAAGAAGAAGCAAGAAATTCAGTTGTTAAGTTTAAATGCACGAATGATGTAGAACAAGAAATGGAGAATTTACGAGCTTATATTGCGCTTCAAAACGAGAACAGAGGAGAGTTTATGTCACTGTTTCTGGATTCAACTAATAGAAAAGCGTTGTTGATTAGTCTCATCATAGTTGTCGGTTGTGGTTTTGTAGGAGGGAATATAGTTTATTCGTTTATGCATACGATTTTCAACGACAGCCACACAGGAATTTCAGCATACACAAGTTCAATTGCTGTTTCTGCTTGCGGCTTCTTAAATTTAATTCTGGTTGCTTCACTGATAGATTCATGGGGCCGAAGACCAATGACGATAACGTCTTCAATTGGAACAGGATCCTGTTTCTTGTTACTTGGTACTTTTTTCTATTTAGATTCGGTAAAACATCCCGTGACTGAATATTTACAACTAGCACCAACGATTTTGTTAATGGCGTATAGCACTTTTGCTAGTTTTGGAATAACAAGACTTCGTCGATTTGTGTGTAGTGAGGTTTTCCCAACTAACGTTGTAGCGAAAGCCTCAGCTCTTTTCGATATCATCTACTTGGGAATTCGCTTATTAATTCTACATTTTTTTCAATATTTTCGAGATATTCAGGGACTTTATTCGGTGTTTTGGATTTTAGGATCGGCATGCTTATTATATACGCTTATTTTTCTGTTTTTCCTGCCAGAAACTAAAAAAAAAACGTTACCTCAAATAAATAAGGAATTACGAAATCCTAAAAATTAATTATGAAAATTCGTTTTTTGTTGAATATTAGATTTTTCAAAGCTTTTACTTTGCAAAATAATACTTTATCATTTTATTCTATAAGACTCAGTTCTATAATGTTGAATATAAATGTTAATCAAGTCATTAAACTCTTATCTACTAAGCCAAATATCAATTAATATGTAAGTGCAATTTTATATTTATTTTTTATGACTCCAATAAGTGAATGTTAAAACAATAAAGAAAATATTTAAATTTAAATTAATTATTTTATTTTATTTCCCTGTTTTATTTAAAGATCAAAAAATATCTTTACAATTAATACATTTTTCATTCATTTAAATTATTTAAAAAAGGATATTTACAAAAGTAATTCTACATTTAATTAATAGAAATTCGTAGCAAATATAACCTTTTTGAGATCAAAGACTCGACAAGTTTCACGTTATATTTATTTCTTTTGCACGTATAGCTCACCTGTTAGTTTTTTTACTCTTTCTTTCTCAGTGAGTAAAAACTCAAAGCTTTTACGTCGAGAAATAATTGTGCAAAACACAAAATCAAGACTGCTAGTTTTAAAGTTTTCTAATCGAACGTGTAACGAGTGTAAAAATAAAATAAAAAATATTAAACGTTTAACATTCAACTCGAAACAATTAGCATGCAATATTTCGTGAAAACGATTACTGACTCGATTTCGTGTTGGCTCAATTTTTTTTACGCTGACTCGAAAGAAAGTAATTGGAATAATTCGATTTTAGCACCAAATGAAATTTTTGAAATTTGTTTGATTTCTTGAAAGATTTTCAGAAATTTATAGATGTTTTGTTACAAAAACATTTTTAAATTGTTTTGTGGGAGGAATTTTGAAACTTTATATTTAAAGTTTTCGTGTTGTTAATCACGATTGATATTTTCTACATTAAAAGCTTTCATGTTTCAATTGATTTCTCTCTGTCTTCCCAAATACAATCCATTTCAAATTTCAAGTTTCAAATTCTATGTTTTCAGCTAATATCTTCCAAATTTGGAGTTGGCATTTCCGTAGTAATTGCATGTATTGCATGACACCAAGATGTAAAGCTTCACTTAAATAATTACCGCTGTACAAATTATATACATGGCAACTAGCAAATTAGTTTGACCTCTCCATGTAAATTGTTTAAAATTACCTTAATTCCCAGCTAAAATGTTACAAAGAGCAATTACAAATTACCAAGTTCATACGAAATGCTCGGTACGAGTGAATTTTTGAAAAACCATTGGCAGCTATTGATTCGTAAAACGTACAAATAGCTTACATCCAAACAACTATTTTCCTATAGGTCTCAATGATTCAAACATTTATATTAAATTCAGTTTGATTCCCAGCGGCGATCGGAAAACTCGCGGAATTCGAACATTAACTTTATTAGCTCATAAAATATTTAGTCCGGTAGGCGAAAAGAACGAGCGAAACAAATAAATCTGGGTAGGTTTAAAAGTAATTTTTATTTATACGATATAGAAGAAAAGCGTTGGTCGGTTCGCATCTTGAAAATATATCACACAAGTTATGATCATAGAGCCATAATTCAAAGGAAAAGGTAGAAATATTGCATTGACCTCGTCGCAAGCCCTTTTTTTCATGTATGTGCTGTGCTTTTTCACGACACAATTCTGTCTCTTGTTACTGAAGACATGCTCTATATAAATCTGTTATAAATTGCGGACAAAGATAAAAATATTATCTTGAAAGTAAATTAAGAAATATGAAATAAATATAAGTAAAAATGCAATGAATAATTCGATAAGAAGTGTCAAGAATTTCAGGCCTTGATATTTATATCCCGAAAAACAGATATAAAATGAAAAAACGGAAAATTGGCCCTTAAGTATAAATTCATTTACCGGTTTATGATTTTTCTATTATGAGTCAACTACCTATATATATCTTCAATAAAAATTATTGCAAAAATTTTCTAATAACGAACCTGTTTTTCTTCTTTTATTGTAATTTTAAAGTTTCAAAATCTCATTTTTCATGATAAAAAGATTGAAAAATCAATTTTTCTTTCAAATATAACGTGTTTTTTATTTTATTTTTTCAGATGAAGTTCCAAAAAACCAACGAACATTTGGCAAACTGACAAACTTTCATTGATATTTCAAACAAATAAAACTTGTGTTGCCAAAATGCCAAACTTGATATTATCTCCTCGCAAGAAACGAAAAACACTTTAGGTATATTTATTTGTATTTAGGTATTATATGCTTAGCTTTCCAATATGAATAATAGTGTAAAAAGTATGTAAGTAAAGTATGTAAAAAGTCAAAAGCAAACAGAGCAAATTTCTGATAATTCGTTGCGGAATTTAAAGTATGCCTTTTTCGTTTGAATAAGATGACATTTAAAGGACTACCACAAATTGTATGCAGATTTTCATCTTAAAAGGTTAGGTACTTTTCGACGGAAAGATGGATTAATCTCTATCTTGACTACAGATCGAAGAATTGTTTGTTTTTTTTGCATCAACAACATATATGGCTGGAAAATCAAGTCCAAGTCAAATTCACCATGATTCATAGGGATGTTAAGTACGAGCTCTGTAACCGTAACCGAAACTCTCGAATATTTGTGATTAATCCGATATAAAAAAGATATAAAAGCTTCGGATGGTTTCAGAAAAAGGATTTTATTATATAATAATTTTGTTATTTCCATTTTTAAGTTGAAAACAACTAATTTAATAACCGTAGTAATTATACTGATAAGACTGATCGTAGTACCAAATACATTTTTTTTATTTTTATTGAGAATATTGCTTCTCATACATAAATTATTTATATAGCAGTTAATCGTACATTATATTAAAAACTTCACTC
Organism: Sisyra nigra; assembly: GCA_958496155.1. NCBI lineage: Eukaryota > Metazoa > Arthropoda > Insecta > Neuroptera > Sisyridae > Sisyra > Sisyra nigra. Next base: position 12,826,823 of record OY292314.1, on the reverse strand, counting down.
TGGAGCTGAACTTAAAGTTCAATCCATGGGTGCAGTAGCGAGAAATAAAGTGAAGAGAACGTAGTCGATACTAGGACTCCAGGGTATCAAATAATAACTAAGAAATATAGTCAAATTTAGACGATTACTAAACATTGAGACAACATGAAACTATTAAAATAAAATGACAAACTTTAATGAAAATTTCCAACAGATGTTAAATTTTGGTGTTATAATGCGACCACCATAATGTCTCCAAATTATTCCTAGTGCTAAAAATGAACACATGGAAGATTAGCACATCATCAGAACTAGAAACCAAACTTGATTTAAAAAAAAGTTTTAGTCCACTTATTGGCGCAGTGGTTAGAGCGTTAGTGGTAGGTACTGGGTTTGATCCCCATCGAATCTCTAGATTTAAGCTTTATAATCTAAGATTTAAGACCGACAAAAATTTTCTGTGTCTAATTTTTTCGGCCGTCATGATATGACCTTAGATGTTAAAGTGACTTAAAAATAAGTTTTAAACTGCCAAGATGTTTTTTTTTAATTTCATTACAAAATAGTAATAAAAAAGTTTGGTAAAAGACTAGTTCCTAAACTATCAACTTTAGAAAATTCTCATTTAACAATCAATTAACCGTCTAGAATTTCAAGGAGAATTTAATTTTTAAAGTGAAACTTTTTATACATTGTCTCAAATTTTTTGCCCTGTCCTTAGTATGTCGCTAAATATAACACATAACAATATAACACATTCTCGGCAGGGAATCGGTAAGTATTCGACAGAGCTCGTATACACATTATTAGTTATATACCATTTCGTTTTCCCAGGCCTGTTGCGAGAGCTATTACTGAATGTAATGAGCTATTTTCCTCTCCATGACAACGTTTTATAATATTATAATATGTTATTAAATTGTCAATCATATTTGTATTGGTATTTGTATTTTGATCAGTGTATTGATATAAATGTTATTGTTCATTTGATCATGATAGACAAAGATACAGATAGTGAGAATAGTGCGAAAATATCCGACGGTGATGTTTCAATAGATAGCAACAGGCAGATGATCGATTTAACAATAATCAACAAATTCAATAATGAAAATAACATTCGAGTATTAACATCAATAATGGAAATTCAAAAATAGTTGCAACGGTGCGCGTCACGTCAGACAGTGAATTCGTGCCACTTCCCTTTCTTTCTATTCTATTTTCATACCCTAAATCAAATAATTTTCCAAAAATTTTCAGTTACTTAAGGGCCTAAAATCCGTAAAAAGGTTTCACTTGCAAAACCACACAATAATTTTTATATTTTTTAAATATTTTATTGAAAAATTGATACTAGTTTCCAAAAGTCGCTAACAATGTATAAAGTAAAAAAACTTTTTCTTCCACTTATAATTTATATGTTTATATATATAGTATGATAGTTACTTTATATACCATAACATAAATGAAAATTAAAGTGAAAGTAATAATGAACGTTTTTTTGTATAAAAATGCTTAAATTGCACTTTTTTCTCTCGAAAATATTTTACGAACCCCTGATTTGTTTTTGTATGTAATCTTATTTTTATTAAAATCGTACTTAAGGGCACTATGTATCTTTAATCGAATTCAATAAATAATGAGCAAATATTTTGAGTGTAGTCGTATTTCCAAATTTGAGTGTATTTTTAACTGCCAAAATTTGCTTATTGTTAATTATTTATAACCAAATAGACCTCTTTAATGACCCAAGAGGATTTTAAACAGTTAGATGATTATTGTGAAAACTTTCCTTGAATGCTTACTCTTATATTCATTTTATACATGGCTAATACTAGTTTATATCCATATCGTATATTAATTAAATCGATTTTTTTGTAATTAGAATTCAAAATTTTATAACTGAATTTTTTAAAATATAATTTACATTTTGCTAACTAACAACTTTATTTATTTTCTCTATTTATACTAGAATTTTTCCTCTTTTCTAACATTTCTTGATTAATAGCTAGATTTAAACTGTAATTTAACTACTTATTCTCTCGAGCTAAACTAAAATATAAAAAAACGATCAGTAAAGGGCTGAAAAGTAAGAGAGCGAGACAAAAACATGCTTGTTATAATTATGCTAATTTTTCCATTTTCGTAAAGCTGATATTTAATTTAATTAAACTTCCTCGATTTTTATTATTTTTTGACATGAAATTGTTGCGACTACAATTATATTATCTTATCCTACAGATAAATTAAGGAAACTACATAATAAAATATCGAGTTTTATGATCTTTTTTATAATAAAATCGTCTAGTTAACATAATTTAATTTCTTCTTTTTTTTCACTTTGACTCAAATGCACCTTATTAAAAAGAAATAGAGAAAGTTTTTTTTTAAATTATAAAATATAGATAGTAAAAACCAATCAAGCTTTTTGAAAAAAAGGAATAAAAGTTTTGAACAAAATAAGAAAAGATCGTATAAAATCAAGGTTTGGTGTTCAAATTAAACAAAGTTGGTAAAAATAATCATTTCAACATTGAGGCTTCCTTTGGTTTGCAAGAGCAATTATAAAATGTTTCATTATCATATTTATGAACAATTGAAATAAAAAGAAGCTCATTTAACGTGTACGAACGTTACAAGCTCGAGTAATTTCATTTTATGGTGCCGTAATACATTTGCAAAATAAAATAACGTGAGTATGATGTTTAGACTTGTAAATTTTCGATGGAAAGAACAATCGTATTTGCTCGAATTTTTAGTTAATAGAAGAGTGAAATTTTATTGTTTGTATTCTGCTTGAATTACAGTAGAATGGGAAAGAATAAATTTAAGTTTCGAGGGAAAATTTAAGAAAAAGAGAATAAGAAAATTAGATCATTGAAAAGTTCATGGTTTTGTTGTCTGGAACAGCTGAAATTTAATTTCTAAATTTATTTCTAGAAAAATTCTCTACTATAATTATGTGATGTTAGCTATATTTAAACGTCTCAAAATTGTCTACATTTACGAGTATTTCTGTTTTCATTGAAAATTAATTAAATCGTGTATTACTTAAATAAGGTAATTTGTTTTGTTTAATCGTAATGCTGAAGTAAAATATAACAAACAACTCTACATTTAACTTCAAATTAATTTCTTAATAAAAATCAAATCAAAACCACTTTCACATTGATTTAAACCATAAAATGATTTTTAGTAGATTTTATAGGACTTCATGTAGCAAAAACACTACGAACTCAAGTGTTTTATTTATTTTTACTTTAAGTAATTACCTAAAAAACGCTTTAAGGAGTTTTTTTTTGTATAAGCAAAGACAATTAAAACGTGTGCCTACACAACGTATGCGTACGCTTTGTTAAAATAAAACGCTTAAAGGGTTTAATGACAAAAAAGTGGGTGCGTGTACTTATGTATGCGCCTGAGAAGTTATACTTTTTTGGCATCATTAAAATTAGTTTTTACTAATTGCATATAAATAATTAATTAAAATTGAACTTAGATAATAATATTTTAATGTATATCAATAAATAATACATACGGACAGTTAACCTCAATTATATTGGAGCAATTGAAAATGTATATAAGAACAATTTTTTTCACTAATACTTACGAATAGTAAATAATATTAATCATATTAATCAATAGTTAATTTAAATCACTACTGAATATAATTTATTCGTGAAGTGGACACTTTTACGATAGGTGCGGTTCTTTTGACTTTTAGTACGGCGTGTTGAACAGAGATGACGGGGCAAAGTCCAAAATGCATTTAAGCATTATGGACTTACGCTGTGATGATAAAATAGACCGATACTAACGCCTCTTAGAACAACGTGCCGTACTAATAGCCACTAATAGCCTAAAAGTAATTTGACGTTTTACACGTTTTTTCCGAGTCACCGTTTGTGTAGTAAAATTGTATATTTATGACTATTTAATGGCTCAAATACTGTGAAAAACTATGGTTTACAATGAAAATAAAATCCAAAGAAAGCTGCAAGACGTTTATAAAATTTGTCAGGATCATTTTTCTGTTTAACAATTCATGCATGCCATGAAAACAAAACTCCATGGAAATTGTGAAATAAACTTAGTAGCTACTTTTCAAAGTAAATGTCTTAATCTTAGTCTTGCCTTGTTTTACTAAATTATTATTCAAAGATGGTTGAATCATTTCAGAATCCCATATTTCGTAATAACTAACAACATGCATGGAATGCAGACGTCATTTTCATCACGTAACTCCAAATAGTATGATTAAGGATTAATTATTCTTAATTTAAATATAAAAAAAATTAAATAAATAAATAAAACAAAAATTTAAATTACGCGTGCCTAGTTAAAAAAAGCAGAGCGGTTTTGCGGCCAACTTTATCCTGTTAATTTTGTGTCATCCTGATAGGCGCGCAGCTTAAAATTTCACTCTCATCATTTTTTCATAACGTGCCTAAAGAAATATAACTTCAAAAACAACATAAAGCGCTTCAAAATAGACTACAGCATTCAATCATGTTTGGTGCTTAAAAATAAAACACTTGACTTTGTAGTGAATTGTTTTAAAAGATCCTAAAAATGTATGAAGCAAGAAGAAGACTTCTAATATAATGTATAAAACAACCCCTAATATTTTAAATCACGAATCTTTCTATAATAAGGGTATATAAGAGATTATCATTACTGTTATCATAACTAAGAATATATTGAAGATTTTATATAGGAATAGGGGTATGTTTGGCTCGACCTTCTCTTATCCATTGCATAATAAAGTCATATTAAGTAATGAATGTCTAATGCAAATCAAATTGACTACTATACTTCCAGAAGGATGCCACCACTAATTGGTAACAGGGACGTTGAGATAAATTGCCAAGGGCTAAAATGATACTAACATAGAGCCATTCGCTCGAGCAAATATGAAAATGAATATTTATACTCAGCTTCTTCAAGAAAAAACAAACTGAAGACATAAATTTTCGCCATTTTATTATTCAAAAAATGTGTTACTTACACCACTATATTTTCTTATTAATGAAAATAATTTAATCGCTTTTCGCATTTTTAATTAAGGATTGCTCGTCGCGTCTTTTACTGCATTAACTCGCCAGTTGTTAAAACACGAGTGGGTGCATCACATGAATTTATATTTCTAATTAAGTAGTAATTAAAATATGAAGGTCACATTTTAAAAAATCTTGCAATTTTCTTCCTTTTTTCTTTCATTGTAGCTTCTAATTATCTCGTTATGTTGAGTTATTCGGTAATTTTTGAATGAATGAGGCCACACATAAGCCGCGTTTCGCCGTTTGAAAACCTTAACAATTTAAAATAATTCAATTAAATCAAATATATCATTCGTTTCAATAAAATCATGAAACCATAAATCACTATTTTATACAATCAAAACGGGTCAAGGTTTAGCGAGAAGTTTAAAATTTGACGATTCATTAATATGTAAAAATGATTTAAATAGAAGTTCCATTTTTTTAATTGAAAACGATGAAGCGTTGTGATAAATTTTTATTGGTCTAATAGATCAATTTCACCATTTTTTAATTGATAAATGATACGTATTATTTGAGGGAAACGAATCGAACTTTTGGCGTTTTTAATGTGAATTTGGCTCAATCAATGCGAAATTGAAGCGTCAATTACAATGAAAGCTTTTTAAAATATGGAAGTGTAGTTGAAACTGGTGAATAATTTTGTGGTTATGAAGCATTTGTCGTTCTTTGTAAATATTTTATTTCGACTTATACACGGTTTTAAAATATTGTTGAGACGTGATATGACTTGGTAAGACTTTGCGTAATGTAAGATAAACTCTTAGGTAAGTTTGGTAGTTTATTGTTATGTTGTTGCAAATGGCTGTGAAATAAAGAATCACATCAGCTCTTATAGTAACTTTATTTTTTATTGTTTTTATCAATTTAATTTTTAAATAACAATCAACAAAGTGATTTCATTTAAGGCTTTGAAGTACATATGTGACCATTAGTCGTTGCTGAAGAACTAATTCAAATCAAGTAACAAACCGAAACTGAACCGAATATTATTTTAAATTTAATATTTAAATGATTCAAGTGAGATTGAGCATATTAAATAGGATATGGTTGGGACTGTAACTGTTTTTTATTGTTAAAAAGGATATGGTGGTGGTTGTAATGATTTTCGTAAGGAATATTGTATTATACACTTTTTTTTTTGTTTTTTTTTTTTGTTTTGTAGACTTCTAAAAACATAAACGGAGAACCTCAAGGGGAGAGCGAAAAAGACATATTGTTGTATTAGAACTCTTGCAATGACACCAGGATTTTTTTAAGCTGAGATTTTAGAAGAGTGTAAGAGAAATGTATAGTTATGGGATTAGCAAAGAGTCTTTTTGTAAAATAAAGATTGTAAATCCCATTCTTTTAATTTAAATAGTACAAATTCGAGACTCTTTGTTTGGAACGTGCCTTAACAAGACCAAAAAAAGATGAGTTGTAGATAAGCATTAGTTAGAGTTGTAGATATAAGAAAAGCCAGAGTGTAATATAATGGCACCCGGTGCGAAAAGATAACATTTTTCAATATAAAACTGGCATGTCTGTTGTTTGTTGCTTTTATCGTGGAATATTATTAAGTACCGTTCGATGTCTGGTGCCGGGGCATCGCTGGCACCACCTTGACACCGTGCGACTCTGACAGTCAATAAAGCAGAGAGTGAACAAATAAGACAATTTAAAATAGAAGTGATAGAATTTTTTTTAAAGCTAAGTAGTTATTAGGTTTGTTCCAGACGGCAGAGCAAAACACGTCCACGTAAGACAAAGAGCAAGGCACACTGACCAAGAGACAAGAGTGAGTGAAGAAATTTTTCAGCCTTTAGCCGCTTGGTCACATAGGCCGCATAGTCGAGATTTGTACGTACCTTTTCATGACTATGGTTTGTATGGACATGGATTTGGAGGTGTTTAAACACTATATAACCGGTTTGTCAACTAGTCGGGACTTGCCGCTTTATGTTCTTCACTCACTCTTGTCTCTTGGTCAATGTGCATTGCTCTTTGTCATTTGTGGACGTGTTTCAACACCCTCAAATGGTCAAGTGGATCAAACCTATTGGTAATTTTATTGTGTTACTTAAATCTTTGTTTGACAATATATTCAAGTATAATATAATAATTTTTTTTTTATTTATTTTATCAGGTTTTTTTGTTTTGTTTTGTTTTAAGTCGCTTAAACAGCATGGTCATTTCGTGACTCTGAATGTTCACTGTTTGTTGTATCTATTAATCAATATTAGGTTATAAGTTAATCACTTGAAAAGGTTATTTTATAATTGTATTTTTCTTTAGTGTACATTATCTTAATTTTTGTTGTTAGTCTGGCCAATTTTAGATATTTAATTATGTTAATTTTTGTTTGTATTAACACTTTCCCTAATGTTAAGGTTCTTTTTAAATTTTGTCTATTAGTCCGGTCACCTTTAGGAATTTCATTGTTTGTTTTACTTCTTCACTTGTGTTTAGGTTCGTTTTTATGTCCTCGATTTGACACTCTCTTTTCCAGTCTGCTAAGGCTGGGTACTCCTCGAGTAGGTGTTTCACCGTCACTCTCCCACCGCATCCTTCGCAATTTGAGCTGCTTCTCTGGATCAGATGTGCGTGTGCGATCATTATATGGCCTATTCTGAGCCTAGTTATAATTTTCTCTAGTGCTCTAGGTAATTTTTCGGCAGGGGATTTTTCTTCAAGTGAGCCTCGAAGAGTCGTTAATTTTTGGTGCTTTTTAGTGCTTTATCAAGCGTTTTACCAGTTATTTTTAAACTTGTTTTCGATTAGATCCAAATGAGATCCTCATTTTGCGCCGTTTAATTTTTCATTGTATTATTTTATTATTTAAAATTTCAAAATTCCCTAAAAATGACCACCAAAATATACTTTAGATATTGTGGTCTACCTAAACTTTATATACATTTTGGTAATTCTTGAGTTATAAGACTCATTTAACTGCTTTACCCTTACCTTTTTTATTGGGGTTAAAAATTACAATTACATAACCTCTGAAAAATAACTCGTTTCTTCCAATAACTGTGTTAAGTCTCTTATTTTGATATCAATTTAAAAACAAATGTCTATAACAGCTTTAACAGCTTTCTTCTTGAATGCCTTAATCTTTGTTAACAGCCATGGTGACTGTTTTAAAAGCAATTAAGTAAGAATTATTATATCGATTTCTACCGTAGGTACCCAGTGTACACAACAAAGTACCTGTTAGTAAAATATAATGTTTCTTTTTTTCAATTTTAAGTATTAAAGTTCGTAATTTTATTTCTGAAAGTCGTAAATTTAAAACGTATTCAAATTATTGAGTAAACGTTAGTATAAAGCTCTCGCATCACGATACGTAACGTTTAATTTTCGTCATAAATAAGCAAAAAATGTGGCTCAAAATTGTTCCACCATGCAAGCAATTTCCCTAGACGAGCGTCTAGCACAAATAAAACGGCCAAGCGCCGTTCTGCCAGCAAACATCGTGGCGTTGCGCTTCTTGTTAAATTCTCGCTCCTCTTAACAAATTATATTTAATTAAAACGTGACTTTGTAAATACACCGTGATAATTTCAGCTTAGATTTTTATTTCGCCTCGTTTATATATTAATTTCGAGCGACAAGTATGTTATCTGACTGGAAAACTCAGCCCGAAAAGCTCACACCCCGTTGAGCTCTGCGCCGTTCACAACTCTGACACTCATTCTTGTGTCTAATTTAAATTAAACAATGTCGAAGACAAATCTTGATAAATATTTCGTTTTAATGTGACAACAGATTTCAACGCGACCCCCATTTGAGATTTCCGTGATAACTTTTCGGGAGAGAGCGGGATATAATTACAGTTTAGTTATTTTTAATCTCACTTTGGAAATTAATGGTAGCTCTTATTGAAACTAAGGTTTAATTCCTTATTTTTTCGGTGAAATATTTTCACTCTTTATCGTATAAAACAAGGCGATTAAACGAAATAAATTTTTTGTTAAAATCCAAAAAACGTAATTTATTTTATTTTTCCTTAACGTTACGAATAAATTTAAATCAATTTAATTTCGCCAACGCCTCTAAAACAATTAGAAAGCTTATATTCGTTTCAGTCGAAATAAATCGTTCAATTTTCATTTATAAGACACTCATAGAACTGAACAAAATGTTCATGTTTCATGCTGCTTAACTAAAATGATCACAAAGCCAAAATACTGGACATAATTTTATTAATTCTACTACTTTCAGTTTTGTTCCTCAAGAAGTTTTTCGAGTATCTTATACTGGTAGAAAACTTGCAGCTTTTTACCAACTTCAGATGCTTTTGGTAGCATTTATTTATTTCATACCTTTTTTACTTTTTTTTACTACTATGTAGTAAAAGAAGTATTGTAATCGGGTTGAATTTCCGAAATCGATCTTTCACCGGAAATACATGTTTTGAGGTTCCCTGAGCCCAAAAAAGTGGTTTTTAGAAACATGTCTGTGTGTGGGTCTGTGTGTGTGTGACAGCCATATCGTATGGAAAGCTTTATCCGAATTTCACCAAACTTGGAATTTGACCTCCATATTATAATTAGCTATGCCGCGAAGCTTTTGGTTGAAATCGGTTAACCGAAAGCTTTACATTATTCATGGAGTTTTTGAGCTTTTTCAATTTTTTTCGAAAACGGATCCAACGATTTTCTTTACACTTACTATAGTTCTTATACTCATTAATGGTTACAACTTTTATTTAAAACTTTTTTCTGGAAAAAGTCGATTAAGGATGGTTCGGGGATGAAGGTTGGGAGTTCTAATAAACATTATACAATATAGGCTATATGCATATAGTCATGATCATATGTATAGCTATAAAGTCTTCGTATTTATTTTGACCAACAGCGAGTATCATAAATGAAAGTAAAATAAAGTACTGTGACGCCTCGCAGCAGATATTTTTTTTTCTTTATATAGTGCTTTAACTACTAATGGTCATTAGCACTTGTATGGTTTAATTTTGTTTAAGTAATTAGATGTTTAAATTTTGTTTAGGAGGTTAATTTTGCTGAGGTAGGTGATTGTATTGTTCCACAACTTTTTGCTCCTTTAACGCCTCTTGTATGGAGTTAGGCGTGTCTGTCTCCTCTCTGCTCTTTTGAAGGTGGACGCATTCGAATAGGTGGCTGACTGTGAGTGGACGCTGGTACTTTTTGAAGATATGAGTGGGACATGTTGGAGCGTCCAATCCTTAACCGCGTTATTATAACCTAATGTCGTCGGGGTATATCATTTTTTGGTACCTTTTAGAGGGTTGATTGGCGTGATGTGTGTAATTTGGAAGCTAAGCCCTTTCACTTTGCGTTCCATATCATCTTGCATTGGGTGATTAGAGACCTTTTATAGTCCTCGAGTGGACCTAGAATTAACGTTTGCCTGTGTAGGGGTAGTTTTATGGCTTTTTTTGCCTCGTCGTCGGCTCTTTTATTTCCCTTGATTCCCATACGGGATGGGATCCAAATGAAGTCGATCGTTTTCCTGTTATTTTTAGATTGGATAGAATCGCCTGGATCGTAAATATTTTTTGGTTGGGAGATACCGGAAGAGAGTTGATGGATGAGAGGCATGATAGAGAGTCGGAGCACCCTAAGGTTTGGCTTTTGTTGTTATCACTTACTATCCCAAACGCCATTTCGAATGCATGGGCCTCGCAAGTGAATATAGAAAAGAACTTTGGTAGATGGTGACTCGAGAGTGTTTTATCCTCGTCCATCTATTTATTATTTTAGAAAACTTGGAGCCTTCTTTCAATATTTGAGACCTTCACTAATTTGTTTTGTAGACAGAAAAAATAGTGGTGGAAAATTTACACTAAACACTAAACTAGTAATAACTTTACTGCACTTTGTGCACTGTGTGTGCACTTTAACCACAAATGTAACAGCAGGTAACACACTGTGATGTATTCAGCTCTAACGTATAGTATTTTTTACTACCATAGTGTAGTAAATATATGTAGCTGTTACAACTGCTGAGTGTTGTACAATTAACAAATTTTGGCGTTTCTGTTACGCCACGAATTTTAACAAATCTGTAATTGTTACCATTTTTGGTGTATACAATACTAGGTAAATTGTACAATGTACAATTTACTCCAAATGTTGTACGACCTTGTTAAACGGCTGAGAAAACATCACAGCCATCTTTACGTTTTTCTATAATTATATTTTTTAAGATTTTTAATGGTGCGCATGCGGCGTACAACATAACCAATAATTATGACAAATAAATTTAAGTGTCAAAAATTCATATAGACCTTTTGTACTAGTTCGTGTTGTAAATAATACTACAGTTTATTTAACTACACTTAACTGGTAGACGTTACCACACGTGGTGTCATCCTATATATTACTAGTGTATGTGGTAACTTTAACAAGGATTGTAGTTAAATCTACAACAGATTTTTTCCATGTAATCTTCTTCAGTTTGTCACATTGCATATTTAAATAATTACCAATATAATGCTAGTATTAATTTTCATATCCTACTAATTATTAAAAAAATAAGTTTATTTTAAAACAATTTGGTGTATACATTTTTTCTTATTTTTTTATATTTTAAAGGACTGTAAATCTGTTATTCCCATTTAAGTCTATTTTCATAAATCTCTTACGACTAATCCATCAAGTCATCTTTATTCCAATCTTCCTTAGCCTTCCCATGCGCTTTGATCTTTGCATTGACATTAAAATAAGCTCTCAAAATATTACAAACCACTCATTTCATATAAAAAATACATAATATGTGTATATTGCGTCATGAGAAATGTACAAGCTTGATTTCACAATGAACCAAGACTTGTAAAGCTTTCACCTTAAAATAATTAAAAAAAAAAAATAGAAAAACCTTGATGAAATTGCATATTTCATTTTATTAAAACGGGTTCTGTGATGTTCTTGGAATTCCGTTAGTTTAATATTTGAAATGAATTGTTTGTCTTTTGGTAAAACGAAGACAAACCGTTTTCCATTTCTGTGTAATAAATCTTGGTGAAAAGGCTGAAGATTTTATTTTTCTTCTTAGAAATACTCGTATATATACGTATTTTGAAACAAAGTTTGCCATTTTGAGAGTGGATGAGGCAGGCTTTTAGTGGGAAACGTTCTTGTGTTGTATCTCCGTTGTTGCTTTTGCTTTACTTTATAAAATCGCTCGCAACACCAAAATGCACGACATATACAATAATATTACTCGACCAAACGTAATGTATGCAGAAACGGTGAGAGTATATCGTAATGTTACGCTTATGTAGGTGTGGGTCTCTGTGTGTCGTATGTGGTGTATTATAAATATATTCTGTGGTCTGCTGACTTGAGAAATAAACACGAGCCGAGCAAACGCTTACATGGGCATGATAATTTACATTTTAGCGTTAAAAATGGGACATAAATTACAATCTTTTTAACAGTGAAGTGCACGTTGACAAGCTCGGCAAGCTTACGAGGCTGAAATGCAACGAACGTTTCGTTCTAAATTTAAACTTGTTAACGATCGCATTGTGTTGTTGTTGTAACTCATCACTTTTGCTGACAAAAGCTCTATAAACGTATACACAAAGAAATTTTCGACCAAAAAAATTTCCAGTTTATCGCCGTTCCCGAACTCATTAACCCAATTATTTCACCATAAGCCGAACAAACGTTTTTCTAGCCACAGCTCGTCACTCTTACAGACTCCATTAACTTTTTCTGCGCTTATCTAAGCTCATTTATGCATCACACGCATATATATTCTAATACTCTTTACACTACCAAAATTTATATGAGAAATTTTTTAATTTTCATAATACCCTCGTTGCAATATTTCATTTGTACCGCGTATAATATAAACCGTTCTACTCACAGTCTTCATTAATTTTTTTCTGTTTTGGTCGGAACGTTTTTGTCTTGCATATTGTTAAATTTCACGGTTAGACTGGAGGTAAGTCGGGTTGCAGACTGTTTAATTTAATCATAACGTATTTTAATTAAAGCAATTATTTTTGAATTAATGTTAATTACGGGATGCTAACTCACATGTTTTATCAAATTTTTTTCTGAAAATAAAAGGTGAAACATGAAGGTCAAACTCTTAAAACAAACGCTCTCAATTCCATTTTTTTTTTTAGAAAAATGTTAGATTTCTATTCAAGTCAGTTTATTATAAAATAAAAATATATTTTACAATTAATGAGTTATAATTCCTTAAAAACGTTGCTCACTTTAGTTTTTAGTACCTACGATTTCTTTAGTAGGTACCTCAATGTTTCCCAAACAATCAATGCTTCTCTAAAATACGAACTTTTACTTATAGCTAGTACTAAGTAGTTGTACAGACGACTTCGTTCACGCAAGCTTCAAAATATTTCTCACAAAACATTCCGATAGAAGATATTTGGCGGAAGACCCGCCAGAGGCATAAACAAAGCGGTTACAATGAAACCTGTTGGTAACTTTTTATTCCGTAACCAAAATATTTGATTTATTCAACAAAATAAATACTTCCAATACTATCAATCCCGATACCTATAGGTAATGTTTTATGAATATTAATAATCTTAAGTATTTGCGATTTTTTCATAACCCTACAATACGTTTTACAACTCTAAATTTAATGAGTTTTATAAAGGGGAAGACCGGGCAAGACGAATATGTTAAAGAAAAGGGTAAAAGATACACAGAAATTTCTAATCAACAACAGTATTTTTATTATTAATTTGTATTCTGGTTAATCATCATTGGAAAATATTAGTAAGAACTTTGAAACTTAAACAACTTCTAAATAAATTTTTGATAACAAACAAAAGTGCCTATTATCCGTAATTAAGGCAATTAAGTAAGGCAAATGGTGTTTTAATCGTCGCAATCATCACTTGGTAGCTTCCTACCCCTGAATAAGAAGTACAGTTCTCGTGTGCCCACCTCTTGCATTGGTTGCACTCTATCCAATCTTCGATAGGCGGTTTAATATATAATTTTGAGCACACTAAATACAAACAACTTGTATTGTACCTTCCGATTTTTATTGCTAAGCTTCATTATTATTTTATGTTTACTAGAACTGACCAAATTGGATATATTAGTCTTTTACATAAGAGCAGCTTTACTGAGGCCTGCTAACTCAGCTATTTTTGTGATTTTTATAGCTATCCGTTTTTCCCATATCCGTCTTGCCCAACGCACTAGCATTTAAAATTTGTTGCCTACTGTAAAATTTATACCGACGAATGAAAAGTTACAAACATAAATTAAACTTAAAAAAACACGCAATCGATTTTAAATAGTTTGTTCGTTAACACTTAATACATAAAATTAATATACAAACCTTGCCAAAAATCGTAATGAAACAGCAAAAAACTTTAAATTTTATTTTTACAAAAATAACAGCAACTATTGTTTTGATTAAACTGTTATAGCACTTGCTGTTTTACTGAACTAAGCTCGTCCAGTAGTACCATTTATTGCAGGGTTTTTAATAAAACTGAGTATTCGTCTTACCTCCAATATGCATCTTGCCCGGACTTCCCCTAAATGGTAAACAAATTTTACAAAGAAAGCAACACTGCTAATGAAAATTTAAGTGATAATGAAAAGAAAATTCAAAATTGCGTGCTTTTATCTTAATTATTAAGTACCTTTTCAAAATACAAATTATTTTTTAAAAGTTCATTTACTGGATAATTGGCTTGATATGATTATCATTATCAACTAAAAATGCATAGTTTGATGTTATTTTTGCTCGAAACAGTTTTTGTACTTTTTCTTAAGAATAAAAGATTAACCGTAGTAAAAAGTATCCTAGATATTAACTCGAATAGTCAGTTATCATCACATCAATTCCCTTCAAAAACTATTAAATCGTTTTTATATGATGCGGTAACCAACAAATATATATGGATAGATAGAGAGATAGGCAGATAGACAGACCGACAACAAATTATCTTCAAAATTGTGAATTATGCTTTTTTATCGATAATTTTAACAAAAAGAAGATTTCTCAGAAATATTCAATGTACAAGTACGGTTCAGTTGCATTTTTATTTTAAAATGTAGGTATAGTTTGAATACTAGCCATTGAAAGAGTTATGGCGACTTGAAATGGAATTCGAACATGCAGTGATACCTCTCGCAACTGCCCTGACGAAACGACGTTTTATACTTTAAGCAATTAAATTTGTTCGGGGCTAGTGCTAGCCACTGTAATTGTAAATATATATTATATGTAAATGAATGTGAGTTTAACTATTCCCACTATTACAGAGTCAATAAATTAAATATTTAAATGATAAATTTTAAAATATAGAAGTGGTTACAAATAACGTCTATAAGGTACCATTTATTATTATTATCTAGTTAGATACCATCCATAATCGAGTTCACGTTGAAATTGTTCTATAAGTAGCACAATTTTCTTTCATAAAATAACCTCTGTAGAAAAAAAATCAAAATCACCTTACTGTAAACCACAAAAAAATAAAAATTAATTAAATAATAATTAAAATACTTCATCAACAAAATATAATATTGAAAGTTATTCAATTAAAGATGCTGGACATAGAATTTTAAAAACTGATAAGTAGGTGAATGACACTTTTAAACTTCGTGTTTTTATCGTTGAAGATTTACCTTCCGATGTGTCTAATAATAATTAATCGCGATTTGGTTTTATGACAACAGGTTTGTAAATAAAAAGAAATCGCACTCTCTAGTTTTAGAGACAATTCAAACTTAGGACTTAATAAGAAATAATATACTATATTGATTTTTTCTTGGAAATATTTGAGTGCAATTTTTAATAAAAAAAAAAATTCATAAATTTATAGAAATTTACCATAGGACTTTAAGAAATAACAGCAGCATAACAAGGTTTATGCCTGTGTTTCTTAAAAGCCAATGAAAATAGTTCCAAAATGTTTTTATTTAAAAGTAACATCAAACAACTCTTAGACATCTGCGGGTTATCTTATTTTCCTTAATTTTGTGTAGTTATATCTTTTAATGAATGTTGCTCGAATAAATAAGGTCTAAGCAATTAAGTGAATGAAACTTTAAAAAAAATAAGGCCAGTAAACAATGATAATTTCAAACCTTAATAAGGGTTGTTGCTGTTTAGAAAAGATGAGCATAACATAGAAATTGTAAAAACCAATGAAGATGAGGAGAAGAAAAAAAAATATTGACATAAAAACTGAGATGGCATTAGGTAAGTTTAGCAAGACGATGTTAAAATGAGCTTTAGGGCATATTCTGTTGCAATTACTGATGAGAGAGATGTAAGCTTAGATATGTTACCGCCCAAACTTGTTCCATACTATAGATTATCTTTGCGTAAAACATACCATCGCAACTTGCGGTAAAATGGGGTTACAGCCGTGTTAAAACTGGTGAATACATTAATGTTTACTAAAATACAAACGAAACATTTTCTCTTTTTGCTTCATTTCGCGACCGGTGTGTTTTCTCGCTTCTCACGAAAGCCGGCTCCACCTGAGATATGATTTCGAGTTTTTCCCGTCCGTGCACCACTCGTTAATTTCGATTTAATTTAAATCCATCTTAAAAGGTTCATATTGTAAAAGCATATTTACATATTTTCAATGAATGGAAGCTTTTCTTTAAAATTTTCCTGTTTTTTCCGGCTTTAATTTAGAACACTGGTCGCTTAAATGAAGGTCCTTTCAACAAATATTTTAATGCATTCACCCTTTCTTCTACAAGTAATTTAATTTAAAAAGCATTTCACAGCATCCTTACAAAAAAAAATGTTAAACTCGTGACAATACAGTAGAAGAGCATTTTACTGGGCAGTTAAAAATTTAAAATTTTTTTCATTGATTTGAAAATATTTTACTGTTTTTTTTTTTCTTAGCTGAATTGAAAATTTTAACAAAGGTTATCGAAGACGTGAAACTCGTAAATAAATTAAGGGTAAACGTGCTTAATCTAGTTTTATCAAAGAGTGGCATTGTGGAAAACATTATTGCTGCCGCGATAAACTTATAGAGCTTGCCATTGTCAACCCATATATTTCCTGAAAAACGAATAAGCTCAATTTATTAGCGTTGAGTAAGTGTTTGTACACGCGATATATGTACTAGAACGCAACTCAAATGATTTAGATGATTCAGCAATTGAAATCGGCCACGAAACAATGAAAATGCGTGTGAGGGCGGTGTTCGCGAGTGTTTGATTATATTTATGCAATAAAATATCGTCTCTAGGATAAAGGATTTGTAAAAAAACTATAAATTTTCGGCTGAAGAAAACCAAATACTTCTAGATCTAATTTATGGTTAACTGGAACAATGGTGAATCCTTGATAGAAATGGTAAAAAATTGGGAAAAGTGTAAAATTTTAATGTATTTGTAGAAAGACCTTCAAAAAGCTCAATAATAATTTTGGTAATTATTTTTTATTGAGTTGTTCATAATCTAAAAATTAAATTAAGGTGTTACATACTTTATTTAATCTTCCTACTAATGAAATAATAATGATAATATAACATTTGGGTTTGTCAAACAGTATAAGGATTAAACTCTTGTTTTACAACTAAAGATAGTACTTTACTCGTTGTATTCTGTATGTTTCTAAAATGGCTTCTTAATTTCTGTCAGTATAGCATACCAACATTGAAATTTTTAGGGAATAATTAATTTAAAAAGTGATCAACATTAACTAAAGTTCTTGGTATTAAATGTTTCGATCAACTCCATTTTTTTGATTTTGAATTAGCTCTAAATTGGTTCCTAACTGTATACATTCCAAACAAATTTCCATAAAAATGGGTTGTATTTAACAAAATGAAAATTTCTTATTTGTCACTGCGTTATACATAATGCATTTCAAAAACCAAATTTTTTGCTATTTCTTTTTTTTTTTTTGGTCTTTAAGTCCCTTAAACATCTAAGGGCATAATACGACGACTGCATAAACACAGAAAATTTCTGTAGGGCATTTGTCTTTGACTACTTAGTGGCACAGCGGTTGGAACCATGTTGGTATTCATTTCAAAACGTTTTGTTTATACAGTATAGCTCTGAAAATCGATTAGTTCTTTCATAAGAACCACAAAAAGATTATTCTAGATAACAGACAAATCGAACACTACCGTATATGAATAGCAAAATAACGTTTCAGATGATTTGTGACTATTTCTGGATGAGTTAGTTTGTACACCAGATGAACTTAGCTTCCTTCCATTTGGCATTTTTGAACGTTAACGGGGCGATATAAGAACTTGTATGTTCTTAATTTTTGACGTACATATATCAACTCTAATATTAGTTTTGGGCGTTTTTAACGATAACAGTCCGTAAACAAGAACCGGTAAGTACAGCTTTAGGTGCGTGCAACATAAAATAAGAAGTTCATCTGAATTTCAAACTCATCCATTCAGAAAACATCAGAGATTCAACCGAACACCATCTTGCTTTTCATATAAGTAAGGAAATGTATGACACGTGAAATCGTAGCTTCATCTGCTAAATGAAACGAACGTCTTATAAATTTATATTGTACGAAACTGAAACTGTTATACCAGTACTTGGTCTTTTAAAAATTATAATTTGTAACTTATATATTCAACAATTTTTTTTTTTCAAAAACCACTTAATTTATTCACGGTGCCGTTGATTTCTTTTACCTAAAAACGTTTTTTTTGATCTCATTAATAGCTTTATTTATAGAAAATTTCAACAAGAAACATGAAGCTATATTAACTTCAATTTATCAGAAACTTACGATATAAACTATCTAATAATTTATAATGGCTCCCTGTTTAATAGAATTAGATGGAATGATGTAAGTAAATGATATTGGTATAAGATAAAATAACTTAAATGATAAATGCTCTCAAATTTAGTTAAAGCAAACGATATCAGAATAAATTTTTGTCGGAAATTTTAAACAAGTTGTCTCTAGTAAGAAATACGATCAATAATGAAAAAATTAAATCACATTAAAATATTTACCAAAGTTTTTAATAATGATCTCATTTAGGTACTGGAAATTAAAACTAACATGAAATCAAATTTTTTTGACTTAAATCAAACGAGACTGTATTGAAAAATATTTTATTGTCTTTCACATAATGAAACTTTATTTAATTCTCTTTGCCGTGGAAAATTCGGGAGACAGGTGTCTTTCTAAAGAACAAGTTGACAAGTATGCTTCATAAATATCTACACAAACAGCTTCATTTTAACGGATTGTACAAGAAAATTTAATCTTGCCATCTTATTAAATTTTCAGTTTCGACTTAAATTTATAATTCATAAATGTTTTCAATCTTCATATATAATATTATACTAAAACATTCACGTTTTCATGGTCGAGCTTAATGGAAAAAAGCTCTTGACGGTTAATACTATCATAGAATTCTTACTCCTATATGAAAAAAATAACACCCGTCGTCTTATTCGACAGCGCTATTTTTTTTAATCAAATCAATTAGAGTTTTTACCAAAAAATTTACAAACCAAATCCATTTTTAATTTTTAAACAAGAACAACATTAATTCTCATTCAAAATTTCAAATAAACGAAGTATATATTTTACTTAATGTCAATCAATGTGTATATTTACGTTTAAATTTTCAATCTTTAACAAGCTTAAATTGATACTATTTCCTTAAAACTTTCGTCTTACATATTTACACAATATTTCTAATGTAAAAGTTTCAATGAAATAGAAGTGTTTAATTTGAATGAATATTTTATTAAATCAACCCATTTTATTTTCCCAAACTTAGGTATTTTTCTTTTTCTTAAAAACCCTATTTTAATAGCTCTAGAGAGGTTTTATTTACAAAAACAAGAAGCTTTAAATTCAAATGGATTGCCACTTGGGAACAAAGGGTATCATTGACGGTTTAAACGGTCGAGATGAGAGTTAAAATGCAAAAAAGCCTTAAGGTGCGACAAATCCCACACTATGTGTCCAATCGATAAATGTGCGACTTTTACAATTTGTAAACGAAAAGCGAAAAAGCTTCAATTGAAAATTTCCTCAAAAACGTAAAACGTTTCCTTGAATTTTATCTAAAATATCCTCGAGCCTCATCTTTGCCTAATTGCTTCATCAATAACCAAACAAATGATATACAATTGGGTTTATTACAAGGCTGTTTCCCATTTGTAATAATATAATTAATTGAGGTAACACAAAGGTTGTCCCAAATAATTTCCTTCAGGCGAACAATTCGGTTTTCTTGACCAATAAATTCGTTTAATCAGCCGATTTATGCTTATCTTAGGCGCAAATATTGGTGTCATAGTTAGATAATAATGTTTTCACAATAGATTTACTAGCTTGGAATTTGTCACAATCGATAGTTAATAATAATAAAAGATAACCTTGTTTATCTTCCAAAAAAAAAAAAATATCAAAATAGTTAGTGTTTATGATGTTTGAAGCATCTAAACAAAGAACAATTATTGAGATATTTTCAAAAATATAAATCAGAGGTTTCATGAAAGGGTCTATAATATGTTTCAACTTTTCCTCTCATTATTTTTTATTTATTAGGTATTAAGAAACCCACATTTGGCTTGAGATACAAAACTTTTCTGATAAATATAAATAAAACAAAATTTTAGCTATTGTCAAAAATCTAAGAATTCAGTATTTATTTACCAATGTACCAAATGTGTTAACAATGTGTTAGAGTAAAATAAGCGCCGACAAAATCGCGATTAACAATTTGACAACAACCAATTTGCGAAAAAAAAATTGAAAAGACAAAAATATTTTGTAAAAATGTAACAAATCTAAAGCTATAGTTTCTAAGGAAAGCGGTGCCGCTATATGACGGCCAACAAATAGCGGTGGATGACGTCACTGAGACAGCCGTCTCTTAGCATTGCATTGAGAATTGTTACTTTAGACAACTGACTATTAGGATGATCTACTAAAGCAAAGAACCTATTTAGTCCTTAACTGCAGTGTAGAATGGATGATTTAGATAGCACTGAAAGTATATTTGGAAAATGATGAATCATCGGAAGAGAAAAAAATATCATTCGGAAGGAAGTGAGATGTTTAAAAATCATGATATAGACTATAGAGAGTGCTTTTCAAATTTCCTACAGTCCCTGCTTTTTAATATCTTATGTAAAGCTTCATGATTTCTTACGAAATCGATTAAAAGCTCATTCTTTTCATCAGTCCAAATTATGATAAAACAAAACTTTCTCAAATAAACCCAGATGTAGGGTCCGCTCAGAGATCGGGATTTCTTCGGGGATTTTTCGCGTCAATTGGAGCTCCGTGCTTTCATATTTCTATTAATTATTAGTAGCTAGGCCAAGTTTATGACACCAAATGCTACGTTTTTTACGTTGCAAAAGCCATACCCGGCTCTGCACTGATGACGGTCACCGCTACCGTAAAAAACCGTTGGGTACTTGTTTATCACCGTTATGACCGTCGTCATGTAAAATAAAGACGTTCCAACGTACTTCAAGGTTCTCTAAGAAACCAACCCTTTTGATGCTTTTGATTTACATAAACCACGTTCCAATGACGTCATTCGTCGTTATTTTTGGCCGTCGTATAGGGGCACCGCTTTCCTTAGAAACCATAGCTTTACAGGCAATAAAAATATTTAAGACGGAGTACCCCTGTTCCAAGCATTCTATGAGATTTGTGAACTCGTAAAGCCATTACGCTTTAAGCAATTAGCGGTTGTAGTTGTGATTATATTTTTCCAAAGATAGAAGAACTACAAACGTGGAACGTAATACAGATTTGAGACAAATTCCATTACAATATCTTCCTGCAATTGCTCCTAACTATGCAAGGTATGGCCTTAAAGATATGGTTTGCATGCCATGTCACAAAATATTAACAAACAACTAAAGAATTCACATTTGATTGATTGGGTCTCTTGTATTAAAATGAACAGGTTATTTGATGTTATTACAAGAAGAAAAATATTTTTTTTAAATTTAAATAAGTATTTAAATTAATGTTATGTGAGTTCCTAAACAAAAATTAAACCACAACGAGTCATTTTCGCGAAATAAAAAGGAATAAATTTCTATATAATCACTTTTTTTCCTCTTAATTCCATGTCGTATTTCTGGTACTAAAGCTTAATTAATTTCAAAGAGCTTAATAAAATCTATATTAATGTATTTATTAGCGAAAATTACATAAATTTATCGCTGTTAATTCCGTTTTGTATTATTTTAGTTGAAACTTTATTGTCTTGGTGTCGCTTATTTGCCTGCTTCTAATAAATTCATTTGTGATATAAAACAAATTTCTCTTGTATTACGCACTCGATTCGGAGCTAAACGGCGTACGTGAGGAAAAGACGGGCGTGAGAAAGAAGGATGAAAATTGGTAGGCATTTGATCAATCACTAAGATTATGAGGTAATAATTAATTACGGTCTAAAATATTTCGATTAAGACAAACCAAAATTATCGCACAACTTAGAACAGTTTAATTAAAGTTTTTATTCCTTGGAGGATTTGTTTAATATAAATTAAAGTTAAATTAGGACAAGATAATCGAGCACGTAGGTGAGGAAATTGAAGATCTTATTTTAGAGGTTTTATGATTTTTTATTTATGTAAAGGGTTTCGTTTTGATTATTTATTCAGGGATAATTTCAAGCACTTTCTCTTCGTTATGCTCGTTTTAATAACGTCCCGTCAATTGTTTTGTTTTGAAATTTCCATCTTGAGTTTAATTTAATTTCACTCTTGAGTAGAAAGATAGTGAAATATTTAGTAAGTCGTGATACACCACTTGGTCTTATGTTGTATTACATAAAGTGATTTAGTCGTCTAAGACGTTACACCAGCTCGAGTTAAACTACTCTGCTGTCTTGGTTTCTTGTGACGTTTCATCTGATTCTGTTAGCAATTTGCTCTATACAAATTGTTTATGATACAAACATTTTTTTCTTACTTTTTACTCTTCTGCTTCGAACACAAAGCGACTTTCCTTATCTAGCGTTCAAGTAGTGAAAAACTAAAATAAATTCTACGTTATACGTTTTCCCAAGTGTTGGTTTGGCTTTTGTACTTTCATATGTATATATCTTTTCAATTTATACATTTTCCATTTATATTTTTTGTTAATTTGATCAATTTTCTCAAAGTTCTTTCTACGGTTGTTAGAAAAAAAAAATATAATTGAGAGACTTTTAATCTCTTTAAATGAAAACTACAATGTCTAAATCTAATTTTAAGAGTATTAGTTAGTATGCATATATAGTTAGAGTATTCTAAAAAAATAATGTGGATTTTTTAAAATGAATACCTTCTCGACTAAGAAACAATTAATAAATTTATAATCGTGGGAATTCTCAATAAAGTCGATTTTATGGCTCTTTTCCAAAGGTTCAATAACCGAAATCCCAAAAACCGAAAATGCCAAATTTTTCGATGGCCAAAATCTCGAAAAACCAACACCCCGAATCTTTACAAAGGAACATAATTTTTGTATGTTTCCTTATTTATTCATGAAATCTTATTACTACATTATGTTTGCAGTGTTTAAGTCGCTTTAACAGTTAAAGGCATTTCATGACTATATTACACACAGAACATTTAAATGTGTGTTCATAAGTCAATGAAAATCGAACCTAGAACCACTGACGCAAGGAGCGTAGATCAACTGCTCTACTACCGTATTTAAAATGTATTGTTTCTATAAAAGAATGCATCAAAAATTCAGTTCTCAGGATGCTTGTTTCATGTTAGAAATCGGAAGTAACATTTTTTAAATTATTGTATAGTTTTTTATAATACCTACCAACAGAAAGTTTGTTTAGTAAAAAAGGGAAATAAAAAGAAAATATCTACTGCGACGCGCCTCAAAACTTTCTTTTACATGAAACTCGCTGCTGGCTTAGGAACATAAATAAAACTCAAAAGATTGGTTAAAAAGTTAAAAATAGAATAATACATAAATATCTACATAAACAATGTAGACAATTATATGTATTGTCTCTAATCTCGATGTATAAACGAACTCTAACTCTTTACCCAGAAGCCCCTTCTTTTGAATTTTCTCTGGTAAGTACGTTTCAAATAAAAGCTATAGGCATCCCGAGTCGAAATTTTAGACCTATTTTCAACCTTAAAATCTAGGCTATTCAGAGGTACAAGTAGATTGCAACATGACCATTTGCATTTGAATTTCGGCCCTCATTTGAACCTACAAGTGACATTTATCGGACAAAATACAATATTTAGGCTCAAATGAGGTCGACACAAAACCCTCCAATAAACTTATTTCTCTCTCTTTTCTTCGCTCTTTTTTTGTCACTCTCTTTTATTGTTTTATTGGTAGGGTTTTTTTTTTAAAAGAATAACATTTTTATTTTAATATTTTGTTTTTTTTTTATTCATAAAATATACAAGTTTCATTAATATCAACGATAAATTTAAAAGTAATAAGAATATTACAAATATCAGTTCTTAATTTCCTTGTCCTTGTTTACCAGCTCTTTTATTGTCACCATTGCCATCATTTTTTTCCAGGATTTCCTTTGATTATAATCCACAATATACCCAACCATGTGCATTTCTTTAGAAATTTTATTTAATTGTATAACATCTCTCTGATAACTTTCAAGATAATAAATTAAAGCAAATTTCTTCACACTTTTTCTTTTAAACTCGGTTTTTTCACTTTTAAATTTTTTACATTTTCACTTTTAGGCCTTTTGGTATAGACAATATTGAAAAATAATCAAATAGTGAATTAAGTTTATTCAATTGTTGTATAATAACTCGTGTAGCACTCGAACGGTTAATAAGAGACTGAAGCTGAGTAAAAATAAACAAGAGTAAACAGGATTAAGGATCAAACCAGTAATGGATCATAAACAGATACACAATAGTAGAGACTATACAATATTATATTAAGCATCACTCTATAGGAAAGAGAGAGATCAAAAATTTGGGTTATTAGAAAATAATATTTGCAATAGGTATTTTAAAAAAAGCAGATTTGCAACCAAGTTTTATGTTTTATGATGATAAAACTTTTTTAGGACGAAACGATGTTCACAAAATATAATAAAAATTTCATCTAGGTTAAAATGAAGACGATAGAATATCGTTTAGGTCTTAATAAGGTTCATTTTACTCTTTGTAGGTTCAAAAAAGGATAAAAGATCCATTTTAGAGCCACAATAGGTCTAAAATTTCGACTCGGGATTGATTAGTCTAAGAACAATAGCAATAGTAAAGAAAATCGTTGAAGTTGTTTTCGAAAAAAAAAACTCCATAGAAACCCCATAGAATAAAAGGCTTTCTGTCAACCGATTTCAACCAAAAGCTTCGTGGCACAATTAGATGTAAGATGAAGGCAAAATTCCAAGTTTACTGAAAGTCGAAAAAAACTTTCAATACGATATCACTGTCACTTACAGACATTTTTTTAAAAACTATTATACTTTTTCGGACTTAGGGGAGGTACCCTAAGACGTGTATTTCCATTGAAAACTTAAAATCGAAAGTTCAATCTGATTACAATATTTCCTTTACTATATTGTAAGTTAAGGAAAGTAAAAATTACAATTTTTTTCTAATTAGACTATTATCAATTTTGCGATTTTGAAATGTTTGTCATTGAGGATTTTGGCCTTTGTGGATTTTAGCTATTCAAGGTTTCATGTAAATATTTTATTATTGTGGATTTTGAATTAAATAATTTTGAACCGCACCGATGTTTTTATACATTTATTATCTTGGTGATACAAAAATATTTTATAGCCTTTTATCTTTAAACAGCTTAGGAGACTTGCACACATATAGACAAAACTCGAAGTTGTTATTTATGCAAAGGATTAGCATCTTATTGAATATTTCTGAGATTGAATGTAGAAAAACTAAAAAATAGTTTTTATAAGGTGGTTCACCTATTGATTTCTTTTTTATTAAAATGTATGGATTTGAAACGAAGATTTGGATTTTTTTTTACTTTAAAAGCAGTTTTGATGTTTTGAATAGTTCATGGAAAACGTAAATTGTTTTCTTTCTTCCACGTTTCTTGTCGTTAAATAAAAAGAAATAAGTATAATAGAAACGTTGAACTTGGTGAAAATCATGATGTGTAATGAGCATCTCTGAAATTTCTGTCGGAGCACATACTCGTAGAATATGTATCCGTTTGGGATTTCCAGACCACAACAAATTTAATGGGACGTTGAAATATATTAAGTGTTACATAATTCAAGTGCTTCAACGCGATGGAGAAGCTTTTATTAGAAATCGTGTGCTGACGTAACAAAATTCGCGTTTATTTCATGAATATCGATAATGTGGATAAGCGGGGCTGCGACTATCAAATAACATAAAAATGTGCTTTATTACGTCGAAAAACCGAAAGTGGAATTCTGAAAATGATATGATGATTTCGTTGGTGGCGAGAGGTGACCGTTTTTGTAGTACATCGCAATGGCATTGCGAGCTGGCGCCAATCTCATTGATTTTTATTCGTCTCAAAGCCATTCTTCGTACCTAAGATAACATTTCGATGGGTCGCCGCCCCACATTTCTTTACGAAATTCTTTTTCTCTCCCAAACAGATACACAAAAGGATCGCTCACATCAAAGCCAGTCCAAACTGAGTGAAAAACTTTCTCGGAGATTTTCGTCAACGTCTGGTTTAAGTCGATATGTTTTTTTTTTTTTGGTGTTTTGCTTGTGAAACTTGTAAATTATTTTCAATAGGAAGTTAGAGAAACGGTGAAACAAACCAAAATATTTGTTCTCGGAAAGTTACTCTTGTTTGTGTATTCAGAATAATCTGTGTTGAAACTGGATGTCGGTTGCTTAAGTAAGCATGAATATTAACATTTTGTGCCTACAAGAGAAGACTTAGCTTGATTTGCATTCGAACGCGACATTTCAGAAGTAAATCATCGATAGGCCGCGTGGGAAATTCACCACACGACAAAACTGATTTGTTCGTTCAGTCTAATAGATATTTTTGAAAAAAAAGAGATTATTTTAATAACATTTCTTCGCAAAAATGACACAATAGAATCATAATCAGATTACACCTTTTCTCAAAAAAAAAAAAAATCTAATTGAAAAATTTACCTTAAATTTATCTAAATATTTTATACGACTAAATTACTCTTAGGGTTTGTTTTATCAACAGGGGATTAAATGATTGACTGGCTATATTTTTATGCTAGATTTATGGTAGTTTAACTAGCTTCATCTAAACTTTACGAAGTTAAGACGTATCATAAACCTGTCTTCTTTATGATTCTCAAGCCGCGATAGCAGCACTATCCTCTAACTAGCCCACCGATTGCGTCTATACTTACAAATGTTGAGCCGCCTTGGACAGTTTTGCTAAAACAGATTGGCGCCTGTCACAACAATGGTTTCCCAGTCATATTGGTATCTTGAGAAATGAAAAAGCAGACGTCCTCGCTAAGTCTGGCACCTCTCTAAATCAACCGCCAACCCTTATGTCTCTAACATCAGCTCAGAGCCACATCACAAGCTCTATCAACTGACATTCCCACAATATTCAAAAAAATGAAGCACAAGAAAATCATGGAAATCCTTACTGGAATCCCCTATCTCACGCCTACTCCCCCGCCAGGTGTCAGTCGCAGCTTTCGAAACTACCACGGGACACTACTACCGATCGGTGCACTTGCACCGTATTGGCATTCTACCGATTCCAAGCTGCTCCCTCTGCAATGGGAAACCCATGAACGCTATCTTGGCGACTGTCCTGCACTTGCAGGCGTCAAGAAGATAAAAAAAAACAACTAAAAGAAACTACTTTCCAACCTTTACTGGACAGTGCGGCGCGGCTCCGAATGTAATAAATGTCAAGAGTGGGGGTTGGATAAGAAAAAGAAGAATGCTAGATATTCTATTTTTGGCATATAGATTTGTCGCTATCTAAGTTACTCTAAAGTGCCCAGTGAACAACACTATGCATAACAAATGAATTTTGTTGATCTAGTGAAAATAACATTAACAAAAAAAAAAAAAAAAGATTTGTTGCATAATGTTCTATTAATACTATTTTACTAGTAGACTTCCTTGTTTTACATTAATTTATTGTTATGTTGTTATAAGCATCATCCACCGATTTACGCGGTAAATACGTTCTTCATAAACACCTTTTAAATGAAAACCGCGTAAAATTGCAAAATTTCCTACTATTTCAAACAAAATGTTCTATTATACAAAACTACTTCTTAATTTGAAACATTGATTTTATATTAAATTCAAGGTAGGTACATTTAAAAAATCTCCCAAAAAAGTCAAGGAATACATACCTGTCAATTTTTCTTGTGAAGAAACCGTCATAACTTTTACTTAAACATTGTTGTTTTGTTAAATTAGTGTCCTATATTTTACTAGAAATGATGTGAAATATAACATTTACAAGTTTTTTATCATATTGGGGTTGATTTTCTTAGAGTATCGTTACCGCTCTATGTTAGCGCTCACTGATTCCTCAGAACAAATAAATCTGTCGTGGGAGGGTCAAGTGTCTTAGTCCTGGTCAGGACCCACCCCCTACAACTCCATGTTACAGAAAATGACCATTTTGTCACTGTTTGCAGATAGCGCTAGTAGTACAGTTGAACGAAGATTTTTATGGAGGTTGGAAATATTTTTTTTTAGACGGCAGGCAAATTATTTTTATTGTTATTATATGAGAATAATTATAAAGTTGTCATTGGTGACAGTAACGATGATAATAGCGTAAGGAACTGATAAATGACAACACAAATAGTTAACAGCTGTTGTTCAACTAAACTACCAGCGCTATCCAAAGGTACTAAAACATGCGACACAAACGGTTACTTTTTTTAGTCTTTCTCGTATTTAAGTGACAGGGGTGGGGGGCTGGTCTAGACTAAAAATGATAGACAAACGAGAAAAAAAAAGGCGGAAGGTAGAAAAAGATTAAGAAGAACAAGAACAAGAACAAGAACAATACAATGGTCGAGCTTCATTCATATTGAGCATATCAAAAATCATTTTTCTCGACTATGTTTAAGTGAAACCCTGTAAATTGAAGAACCATATAAAGATTATATCAAATCGACATAAATTATAAAGGCTATTAAAAATAATAATAAAACATAAACTGTTATAGCTGTTTTGTGGCTTAACTTAAATGCAATGTTATTGGATTCATGTGGTAGTTATCGATAAGATAATTAAATAAGTAGTGAAATTAAAAAAAATTAATCTGACAAATAATCTGTCACAAATAGATATCTATCAGTTTCTCATCAAATGGTGAAACAAATCCTAAGTCTATTAAGTTTTCAAAAATTTTCATCACTTTGAAATAGTAAATGTACAAATAAGTACGTATAACTTTTTAATCAAGTACATCATATTTATTTTACAGTAATTAATTTTATAATTCCTATAGCCTTATGTAAGAAACAAGTTTTCTTTTTTCTAAAATTTTCAACTTTCCACAAGTTTTCTTTTGTTGTCAAACGTCTTTGTAAACGACAAACCAAAAACATTTTGCAGTTTTCTTCGGAATTTCTTTAACCTCTAGCACATTATTATTAAACAAATTTTTCATCGCTACACAAACATCGAGTCTCGCTAAACAAGGAAGATGTCGTCACGAAAGCTCAAGTCAAAGCCTTGGCAAAGCTCCGTTGCCATCAAGGTTAAGCGCTTTTTTAATTAAGTTATGTCATTCCGTTAAGTTTGATAATAGACTTTTTTTATTTCATACATAAAAACGTAATAAAAGTTTTACGGTTTTAAAACTTTTATGGCTTCAATAAGATGTGAAAAAAAAACTAACTGTTTCACGAACGAGCGACGAAAATTTCAAAATTGGCCAACAAATTTATTAAATGGGTAAAGTTTTCGACGAATTAACGATGTTTTTTGAATTGTGAAATTGCTATTTGATTTTCCATGTTTTATTAAACGATGTGAATGAACTTGATAACTTTTAACGCAACCTTATTCGGCGCCTTCAAAATCCGTCAAGTTTTTAATTATAAAAATTAAAATTTCTTACTTTGAAAGAACAACATGAAGAAATTATGGATTTTTTCCTTTTGTGTCGAGGCAAGTCTTTGAGATTAGTGCCAACTGGGATAAACCGAGATGCTCCCATTTGTTTTTTTGCCCTATCATTCGAGTGTGACAAATGCTGAAACAATCTGCAATGAAACCCCATTTCAAATGTTCGCACTACGTGTGCTACGTTTGTTTTTGCGTTTGCAATGAACAAAAAGCTCGTCACGTGACTAAACAGTTACCAACATTGATCCAAGTTAATTACCGATTTTCTCTGTTTTCATTTCGTTCCTATTATGGAGCTTTAGTGAATTTATTCGAAACAAAGTATATCGTTTTATTAGACTTTTTTCCCAAGAAAATAAAAACCTTCAAAGTTTTATTGTTCTGTGAGGAATTTGACGAATAAAAATACGAATAAATTTTGAGTAAATAGAATTTCCACGTTTTATAACAAAAAATAAACGGTAGTTAGAATGAGACGAGTAAAGTTCGGATATGTATTTTTTTTTTAGTTAAAGTTATGTTGGTCGTTCAAGTTTACAGAAATTATTAAAGGATATCGTTATTTTTAGACCATAAAATAAATTTTCTTTTAACTTATAAAATTTGAATTTCTTATCAAAATTGTGTGTAAGCTTAAATTTATATAAGACCAAAGTAATTAACGACTTTTCAACAATTAAATATATTGAACAGAAATAACATTTCTTCAGATTCTTGTTATTTTGTATTAAGATTGATATAGCTAGAAGGGCAGTGGATCGGGATTTACAATAAATGCAACCAGAATATCAGGTCGTGACGTTTTGCCATATATTTTAGCTTCATTAGGCTCTCTGATGTATGCTCAGCATTCGTATGTTTTTGTAGTCTTGCATATATCAATAATATATATTTTTTTTAAGTATATATAATTGGTATATGCAAGGCTACAGAAATACACGATAAATTCCGAAACGTCGCGACCTGATACTCTCGTTGTATTCACTGTAAATCCCGATTAGCTGCCCCTCTTACTATATCTCTCAATAAATTTTACAACTAAAATATAATTTTATTTATGTTATATTGTTTTTGATTAAAGTGATTCTTAGTTAAAATAAATTTTCTGTATAAATATTTCACTGAATCTCAAACAATGAAAACGCTGATTTGTCACAAGCATTCTCGCATGTTTTAGGTTATAAATATAAAATATTTTTCCTACAAATCTAATTTAAAAAAATTTCAAACCATTATTCAAAACTTCAACTCTAAACGAAATAAAACTAAAAAAAAAGGAAATTCAAAATTTTCCGAAATGAAAAGACATTTTTGTGCACGATAAAGCGCGGTCGGTCGAGTAATTCACGGTTTTTGTATTCGACCAAACCACATAATACACGATGATGATGCAATACGTGATATAGTATCTAAAAAAAAAATAGCAAGAGGAAAAAAGAAACGACAACTTGTCTTCCACCTCCTGTCTTTTTCGAATCCACCCCATAACTGCCAAGCGGCGAGCTTTGAAATTACATGACCAGCAATTTCTTAGAAAATACTTCTTGATTGATATCGTTAAAAAATAATCATCTCATCAATTTCTTATCTATAACTCTTACGTAATCGAAAACGTAATGATCTAACTGAATCTATCGAATTATTTACGTAGCTTATTACACGTTCCTACTGTGAAAATAAAGTGAAATAGTATATTTTTCAATCTAAGAAAAATTGATCTCTTTCAATTTCAACACGACCAAATCCAATTTCATACAACCCTTTCCTTTTAACAATCAAGACAAAATTTCACTTTGACATCTTTGGCCACATGTTCATTTCCATTTTTTCCGAAAACGAAAAAAATTTAACAACTAAAACTCACCCAATCAGGAGGATTCAGTTTGACACAACATCCTGCAAGCAAAAGAAAAGGCATTAATCAAAGCGTGTAAATTTTCAGTGGAAATGTTTTCGGCTTAATCTCGTCAATTGATTGAACCCTTTAAATATATCGGGACCCGAACCTAGATTACAAAGATTTATGGACGAAAATTTTGCATTTGAATAATTTTATTTGAGATTTATCGGAAATAAGTTTGTAATCTGATAAAATATATACAATCTTTAGAACAAATATGGACAGATTCATTCAAAGGATATTGTAAATATTTTGCAATAAATTTTAAAGCTTTAAAAGTGGAGAGATTTGTGCTTGTAAAGGATGTGAATGAAATGTTTGGAAAGTTAAAAAGCTTTTGGGATTGTTTTGAAAAGATAAAATACCAAGATAGAAAATTGCTGAAATTAATGAATTCTTGGTTCATTAGAAAATAATGCAAAGATTTGAGGAAAGATAGTTTTCATGTTCTTTACTTTTCTAAAGTTTCATTTCCATCACTTTGATGCAAGTTTTTTCACAAATTTTATGTACAGAAAAATGCCAGAGTGGGTGTATTTCAAAAATGGTTTGTTTTAAAATTTAAAAGTTAAAATGTTTAAAAAATTATTAAGTGTATTAAATATTTTTTTAATTTATAAATAATCTTTGAAAGAATGACTCCACGGTTCAAAGGGTTTTAAAAAATAAAAAAGTTGAAATGAACAAAAAAAAATAAATTTACCACAAAAAATAAACTCAGTTGCGAAAATTAAAAAATGGGAGTATCCCAGTTGTTTTTTCAATATTCAATAAAAGTAGGTAATAATTAATATTTCTTTATATCCTTGTTTTTGTATAACTAGATATAGTTATAGCCTTGGAGACCGCTGCATATGATTGCTATGTTACACTCATAACGTAGTTTAATAATTTATTTATCAAATATAAGAGTGTCAATTTAAAGTGGCCCGGAAATAAGCGAAAATAGCTGTTGTTCGTTTTACGGGTCACAGGATATTCCTTTGCTTTATCACCTCGACCAAAGAGGCTATTGTGATGTGACCCTCTGTGTTTACTAGGGGAGCGTCAGGCTTTTAAAGAAAGCCAGCACCTGCCTAGGGGCTGCCATTGCGTCATGTCCGTCTTTCCGAGATGCTGCAGTCTTTTTTTGAAAGCTGCCTCATATGAGCACAAAATGTGTTCCGCCATTTCTGCCGCTTTCCAGCTGAGACGACGTATGTGAGTGTCGACTTTACCGATCTTGTGAAAATGGTAATTCAGGGTACAGTCAGTGGCCCGCATAAAGGCTTGTTAGGAGCCTTACGTCCTTTTTGCCGAGTGACATTATGTCGTGAGTTCTCTTCTTGGACTACTTTATGAATTTCTTAGCTTGTCTATGCCCCGGAGTATTCCTCCAGTGCGAGGCTTTGGTTTTGGTCTCCCAAGCCAGAAAAGCGTTTTTGATTCTACTTTTGTGGTTCTACAAAAAGGTTCAGGTCCTATGAGGTCTGAAAAGCCACCATTTTTGGCCAGTTGATCGACCTGAAAATAACTGTTAAAGATGTGATTAAAGTGAGGGAGAGTTAGCGCGCTGCGACATTTGTCAGGCGAGAACAACGAGTGTTTACGCTACAAGTCTCAACCGATTGAGGCACGCAAAAGGTTTAAAAACTCGTCAGACTACTTTTCACCTTTCTTGTCTGAAAAATATCGTCGGGCGCTCTCTTACTTTATCTTTAATATACAACATCTCTAACAGATATTTTTGCTTATTTCCGGACAAGTTCAAATTGGCACCCTTATACCATCAAGCACAGAAAAAAGAGCTTAAATAAATGACCAAACTACGTTAAGGGTGTAGTAATCATGCAGCGGTCTCATAGGCTAATAAAGGAGCAATGGATCAGGATTTACTCTATAACTAGTAAAAGTAATAATAATAAGTTCATCTCTAAAATTAAATTCCAGATAAATAAGTAATAGAAAACAAGGGTCACGGTTAATTGGAATAACGTGGTTGAATCAATTTTAAACACTTATTGATTGGCAACGTTTCGTCTTTACTCTCAATACTTTATCAAGCTCTGAAAAATATTAAGAGTAATAAACAATTAACAACAATCATAAAAAAATTAAACATTAGGGATTTAATAAATTTCTAAAACAATACTCTAAGACTAACCTCAATTATGTTTAAACGATCGTTCAATTATAATATGGACATACACGATATTGCATTAACATAACCTTCATTGTTTTATCAATTACTAAATGAAATAAAAATGATTTGACTACATTATTCCAATTAAGTACCTATGATTCTGTTTTCTATTAATAACAATAAGCTTAGCAAATGTAAAAAATTGTTCTGAAGCGCGAAGTATTATGGTTGCAAGATTTTATAATAGATTAAAAGTACCTAGTTTTAACACTAGATAAAATTTTCTCCAAATATACCCTTACATTTCATTCATCCAAATATATAAAATCCATCCAAATATATTTTTGTAAGCAAAAATTCAGTATGAAAATGTGTAGTTTTCAAAAAGCACACAATTCATTTTTTATCTCAAGCAATGTACAGTTCCTGTAGAACAGTTTTTATAAGTAAATTAATTATAAAAAAAATGAAGCTTTGTTGTTATCTCGGATGATCAACCTTTTTTATGGTCGTCGTTAATGCTTAGTGTCTATAACCGTTAATAATTAAATTGATGTTTGATCGTATTTACAGTAGGATACTTTGAATCAATTTGCGCTACATTCTGTATTTATCTTATTATAAATCGATTTTCATAGCCGCTTCCCTTAATTCGATCAACTCGTTAATACTTTCCAATTTTCATCCACACAAAAACAAACATCCTATCTAAATATTTCCCAAGGCAAACATATCCAACTTTCCAACAAGTACATTTAAACATGTATACCTACACCATTTAATTAACTTTTTCTATTAAAATTTACATTTATAAATATGTTCGATACGATGTGAAACTACCAAATTCAACTCTTTCAAAGTTTCAAACACTCCTGGAAAAATTTAATTTCAAAAACCATAAAATTTTTTATAACTTTTAGTCTTCATTTTGTGAATTTAACGCGACGCAACGCCTGCAAAGCGATGGCCTTT
This sequence comes from Sisyra nigra, assembly GCA_958496155.1. Taxonomy (NCBI): domain Eukaryota; kingdom Metazoa; phylum Arthropoda; class Insecta; order Neuroptera; family Sisyridae; genus Sisyra; species Sisyra nigra. The sequence goes on along the minus strand of OY292314.1, from coordinate 12,791,801 downwards.
TACACCGCTCACATAAAACAACATTACGCATTACGGTCGCATTAATTGTCCCTGAGGATTACTTTAATTGTCGTGACGGGGTCAAAAGTCGGAATATTAATCAGAAAAAATGTTACCTCTTTAACAAATAATAAATTTTGACATTTAAAAACTGAGCCGGAGCAAAGAAAAATAATATTTACCCTCGTAACCTATAACTAAATTATTTTTAATTTGTTGGCTTTTTAACTTCATACCATCAAATCTCGAATTTCAAGCACGAAATTTCTTTTAATTTAATTCGAGCTATCCATTTTTCAATTTGGAAGGATGGAATTTTAATCGCGATGAGAAAACCTCGCTTTATCCGTGTAGGGCATTGTTGTTTAACGATAAACATATCTATAGAGGTATGTATTTGTATTTTAAATTGAAAGACTAAAATATTGCGCCAATAAATAACTTTCTAGTGACGTTATCACCAACCAATTCCTATTTTAGTTAATTCTACAAACATAAAAGGATTATGTTTGATTATAATTGAATTTATCTGCGAGTTGTTCAATATCAGAGATTATTGTTTTTGCCAGTTGAAATTGAATATACGTCAAATTGGTGGGATTAGCGTGAGAAGCACTGAACATGACATTTTTTTTAAACTCGTATCGAGAAAGAAATTCTATATTTATATTTAAATTAAAAAATAAATAAACTAATTGATTTTCCAGTCAGAATGGAATGTGGTGTGTGCAAAAAAAAAATTGAAATTTAAAAGTTTTTAGATTGAGAAATTCATCAAAATGTCAGTGGTGGTTAATTGATAGTTTTTCAAAGTGGTCTGACAATGAGTTACGATAAAACTTGACTGCGAGTCAATTGAAACTGAAGGAAAATGATTTGCTAGCAGGGTTGTTCTTCTTTTTAACCTACAATTTGATAAAACATTTGCTCAATTTCGAAAAAAAAATTATAAAGCTTCCTCGTCAGCATTTATATTTATTCTGATAGCAGAATTTCTATTCTATCGGAAAATATTATTGGCCGAGAAGTTTACAAATTTTTGTTCGATTTTCAAGACCTGAAAGATGGATTCGACAAAAAAATTTACACCTCCGTCACGAAATCGTTTATTTTCTTCTATCGAATACTTTTCGTCCAATAATTTGTACTTTTGTTATTCATTAATTAACTAAAGGAACTTTTAAAAAACATATTAAAATAATACATTTGTATTTATAAAATATGTTTTATTCATGATCTTATACCACTCTGTCACATTTTCTGCAAATATAAAATTTGTTTTTGCTATAAATCAAGTTTTACTATCATTTACAAAGAAAAATGAATATCATAGGCGGCAATATCATCAACTATTATAAATATAAATTTTCCAAGGGTACACTAGTCATAACAAAATATATAAACCACCAAAATAATTTTTCTACCAGGAGACAACATCGTGACGGAGTAGTTACTTATGTGACAGAGTTGTTATTTTAGGGGATACCAGGCTGCGTTTTGGAATAAAACAGGTTTATTTTCTAGAATCGTTTATTTTTTTATAAATCTTTATCTGTCTTCAACATTGTCATATAAAATAACATGAGATCGAACTTAAAATTAAATAATTAATTAAATCACATTTGAGAATCTTTGGAATAAGAGATTGGTATTTTAATAAATTAAATGACTACTCACTCGTCTTAAGTAAATAAAAAATCAATTCTTGACAACAAATTAAAATTTCCAAAAACATAAAATAAAATAATCATCATTAACAATAGCACACCCTAGCAAGACAATATTTCAATTTCGAAGCCACTGAGAGAAAGTCTTATTTTTCGAATACTGACAGTGGCCTTTCGAACTGGAAATATTGTCTCTTTCCGTTTTTAATTACATTCGGAGCCGGTAAGACTTTAATCAAATCATTAAAAGGAACATCCGATACGTCATTCTTCATCAACTTAAATAGTCTTCCACTATCATCGACTGATTTAAGGAACATTACCAAGACATCGCCTTCTTCATCGACGGTACTTTTTGCTACTCCAGCATAAGTGTATTGGATTTTCCTCTCGCTTCGTACTGTAACTAATACGTGCACTCCGTCTTTTATATTCATTGGATGAATGTCATCAGGCTGGAGTGTTTGGTAAGAAGTACCGCAGACGGCAGTTTGATCAGTTGCATCTTCCGTTTTAAGAGTGGCCAAAAGCTGATCTTCACCGGATGATTTATTTGGGCTATACACAGTATCGTAAAAACTTTTTCGGGGCATCTTAATTGTGTTCGTAATATCAGCAAGTGTGAAATCCTCCACATCATGAGTTATACCGTATTCTTTTTCGTTAGATAAGAACTCGTCCACAGTATTTTGTTGTTGTAGGGTTTTAGGCAGAGGCCAATAAGTTTTAGGAACATGGCAAGAACAGAATTGTTCACAAAAACAACTTAATACCCTATGGTTTAAGATTCCACGAGTTTCTGTGAACATTTGGTGGACTTGCATTGTTCCTTTCAGGGGCACAATGTTACTGGGAATCGTTGCTGCTACCTTTTCTACATCTTTGTCTGTGACCATAAACAGTTTAATTTTGTTGGCATCTTGAAGTGCGGAAAAGAATTGGTACACATTTGCAATATCGTTTCCTCTAGCTACTATGGCATCAGCTTGGCGTTTCATTGTCCCTCCAACACCATCAGCAGCTCCTTTTCCATGCCCTGATTCAAAGAAGTTCCAGGATATTTTTCGAAACCCGTATTCTTCGAAAAATCTGTTTGCCATTAGGTAAAAGTTTATCTTTTGCTTATACTGGGTTGCAGGTCCATCAGAGAAGAAGTGAACTGTTGTTACAGCAGGGTGTTTTCCTTTTAATTCCGACAGAATTGGATGAAGGTGAGCCCAAATCGCAGAAGGTCCATGGTTCTGATTGGATGACACTGTACAGTATGAAGTTACTTGTTTTGCCTGTGCTTCTGCTGAAAAATGGTACATCACTGCTGTATGCAGGGTGATTTGATTACGAGAACCACCGAAATGGTGAGACTGGACTTCAGAGTGATACTTGCAGGCATAGTTCTCACTAAAATCGATATGTAATGCTGCTTCACTTTCTGTCAGCCCGTCTATGCACTGTCGGTAAGCTTTGTATTGGTGCCTGATATTGTGGATGTGCGTTTTGAAGTTTTGCAGCTCGCTCTCAAATTTATAGATCACTTCTTTAATTGTGAGCTTTTCAGTAGCGGGTACATTTTTTGTAATCTTTACCTTTTTCTCTGCCTTTTCAACAACTTCACTTTTCCTTATCCACTGTCGTAAGTCTACAATCTCTGTTTGATTACTTTTATCATAATCTATGCACCGGTTTTTGCAGTCCAAACAAACTCCTTTCATACAGGATATCGAATCAACAGAACAAACTAGCGATTCTAAGACTGCATTCGTGTCTTTCTGCACAATTACTTTATTCTTATGTAATGTATAAACCATATAGGTAAAATTTGCATGTAACTTGCATAAGCAAGTATCTCGTCCATCTACAGTGGGTGGCTTCACATAAAATGGCCTATGTTTAGTAAAGTAGCTGTAGTGGCATTTGAGGTCACTATTTTCTTTCAAAAAGGCTTTATACAGGTTTTTCATGGAGTCCAATAAAAATCTTTTCTGTACTTTCTTTTTTTTGTGCGTGACAGTCTCCTTCTTACCAGCTGTAGCTCTCGTTACATCATCCCGCAAAAAGAACTGACGAATTTTCCGTACAAGATCAGTATGTTTTGGCAGAATACTTTTGTATATTAAAGGTCGGTCTATACCTAATGTGTCTCTTACTAATTCGATCTGCATTCTGGACTCTTTTACGATACGGGTTTGAAGTATCGATTGGATAAGGCGTTTTTCTTCTCGACTTTTGACAGTTTTGTATCGTTCTTTAATGGCATTAGAAAGAACGAAATACTTCTTTATATTTAGACTATTGCATTCATCTTTGTTGCTGCTGTTGTTATTTTTTGATTTTCTGTACAATCTCTTCTTATATTTTCGAACTTTCTTCTCTAACTGGTCTATTTTTTCTTGTAACTTAATACTATCTCTGTATAATTTTGTTCTATTTCTTTGCACTTTCTTTCTTCCCCTTGAACTATGAGTAGATAATTCAGAGGGAGTCGGTGTTGCAGACGGAGTCATTCGTGGAGTTTCTGGTATTGGTGATGGAGCCGGCGTGTTTAAAAGTACATCTTCAAACATCTTTTTCTTCTCTCTTCTTCTTTTATTTCCTTCTTGCCATACTCGTTTTTTAATTCGATGCTCTCGCATACTCATGTCTGCCACTAGCTTCTTTCGAGCATGGTATCGTTCCAAATCCTTGCGCTTTATTTCAGCTACCTTCTCAGGGTCATTTTTTCGTTTCTCCCGACAACGCCGCTGTCTTTCTGCTGGTGTTAATATCGTCTTTTTCACCATGATCTTGAAATAGGTAATAAGTAGTAAGTACCTAAACATACGAGAATATAGAAAAATACTTGTAACACTATCCGTAGGGATAATAACCATAATAACTATTGTATCTATAACAGTATTTCTCGGATTCAGCATAAACAGAACATGAATATCGTTTATTTTACCCCTCCGTCACACACTTTACCACTCCGTCACAATAAACATGTGACGGAGTTGTCATGTGACGGAGGGGTAAAAATTTGTTGCAAAGTCGATAACATTTAAAATTTAACATAGAATATATAATTTACAAGTTGGCAATAAAATATTTCTTATTACGTAAAAGTAGACAACGAAAAGTAACAATAATAATTATATTTTGAATCAATTACTTACGTGACAAAGTGGTAGCCGAATAAAAACACGCACTCCCTATCACAGCTTTCGGGCCACTGGCGGGCTGTCTCTTGATCTTTGAAGAGAAACTATACCAAGGGGTGAAGGGGGTATAAACTTACAATCGCAGGCTACAAAGACGAGCGGCACAAACGCATATTTTGACGGTCAACCCACGTGACAGAATTTACTAAATAAAACATCAAGTAGTAGAAGACAAGTAATTGAGATTTTTTTAATATTTTATTAAAAGTGCTAAAAAATAATAATCGCTATTACATGATAGGAAATATATTTAGGAGTTATAAGAAATTTTTACATTTTGTGTCATCATATAATTTTTCGTAATATTATGAGTTATACGCAAGCCGAGGTAGCGGGAGACAACTATGATTTGTATGAAATACACTTCTGTCACGCGGATTTACAACTCTGTAACGTACTTTTTACGATGAAACTATTTAATAAATATGTTATTTAATCGTGCACAGCCATGACGTGTGTAGTACAGTGCATATTGAAATACAATTAAGGAAAAACCATGGTAATTTCCTTGGTTTTTTGTTCACTGACTGGTGGAGACACCTTTTCGTAGGTTAAAAAGAAGAACGACCCAGCACTTGACGCCAATCACTTGGTAAAAGGTATTTTTTTCATTTATAACGTAGAAAACTCGAAAATATTAAGCTTATGAATATTTTTCCATTTGAGTTTTATCACCACAGTAATAATTCTTTGACAGAAAGTTTAACTTCTCAGTGCAAAGCTGGCAAAAGTAAAAAATATATTGCCCTGGAATAAAATCTCGTTCCGTTTACAGCGCTGTATAATATTGTTTAATCTTCTATCGCTTCCTTGCAATAGAGACAAACAATAAAAACCAAGGAGGTTACACCATGAATAATATGATAAATAAATGTAGCATTCAAATTACAAACGTTAAAAATATTTTACGAGCGTCAACGTTCAGCTGCACTTCCATATTTCATTGTAAACGAAGAGAAAAATTCAAATTAATTGAAATTCAATTTGGAATTAACAGTGAAATAATCATTTTTTAAATTAACCATCTATAAAACGGTTGGAGTTGACGGACAAACACAAAAATCACACTGTTGTGATTTACGTGTAGAGTTTTGGGATGGGGCTTGAAATTGTGTGACATAATGACGCAGTCGGAAGAAGCCGAGGGTTGCAAAGCGAGTGGATAAGGGAGTTTTTCATGTTTAAATACGACAGATACAAAGCATTCCATTTGATTTGGAACCGAGTTCGTTTAAATCATGTATAAAATATATAAATATAAGGATATTTTAATTTATAAAGCTTTACCAAGCTTGTGAACTATTTCAAGTTAAAACTGTGTATCCAAGTTCAACGGCCTCAAAGAAATAAAGGTTTTAATTTTTGTTTTCAACGAAAGAAAAATTTTAATTAAAATATTTTAGGTTAAAAAAAATTACTGAGACATTATATAGATTTCAAGATAATATTTGTTAAACAGACACAGACAGACACGCTGGAGGCTAAACCACTGAAGAGAAAACCATGAAATTTGAAGATTCTATTCCTGAGAGAACTGTGACTTCAAATAGGGGAAGTTTTTCCGAATTTCACCTCAAACTTTATCAAAAAGATAGTGAAGGTTTTGCATTTATTAGTTTCTACTACTTTGTTACCAAATTTTCAAAATTTAATTTTGCTATGCATTTGTATTACTATATATAGGTACCTATAACAATATTTAAAATGTAGGCTTCGGTAGTTTCTTATTTCGTTTATTTAAATGTCTGTTTGTTTAGGCTACTTTTAATTAAATAAGTCTTTACCACTAATATATTCTCTTTGTTTAGTTTTTGTAATGAAATTTTTTTTAATTGCCCTAATGCTTCATTTTTTAAAGCTCTTACTTTCATCACATTATAAATTTAAATCAATCTTTTGGAACTTGAAAAACGTGTTCCCTATTTTTTTATAATATTATGGTTCTTTTTCAAAACTCATTAAGTTTGCAAACTCTTATTTCAGGATCTTATAATATTCTTTATATTAAAAAAATCGTTAAAATATAATTTAAACATCTTTTTGAGTCCAAATCTCAATTCTCATCTAATCTTTGGTAGAATAACCTTTTCATAAAAATGTCACTAAAATGTAACATCTTAAAAATATTTATTATAAATAGGTATTTAAAATTCCATTCCTAATATTTTTAAAGTAATAATTTTCGTAACATATTACAAATTTTAATCAGTCTTTGACAACTTGAGAAACTTTTGTTTCCTATTTTTTACTTGTATTAATTCCTCTTCAAAACCAATTAAATTTTCGAACTATTAGCTTTGTTTGCGGGTCTCATTCTGAACCGATTACGAATCAGTTGAAGACAGATGTAGGATTATCACCGCGAATGGCTTTAGAATTGCTCTGAACTAGACGAGGATTAACGAGAGCCAACGCAAATTGTTAATTAATTGAACGTTGACAGTGGTTGACATCGAAACTGGACTTAGAACTAGCCACGATTTATCAAACTGTGCATGAGTAAGAGAATCGAATTTTTCGTCATAACAAAAACCCGAGAATCACTAGAACCAATTCTGAATCATTAACTAACGCATTTCGGAACTATTCAGAATTGGTTCAGAATCGGTTCTCAATCGGTTCAGAATGAGACCCGCGAACGAAGCTAGTGCCTACTGGTAAATCGTCCAAAAATCATTAAAAATGTTTTCAAAGCCGAATCTCCATACCTTTGTTGAAATATTCTTTGTAGAAGGGTTTCATAAAAATTTAATATCAAGTGTAAAAATAGTTAACATATGTCTTTGGAAGCTCTTTTTTCAATGTTGAAGCAAACGAAAATGTAGCTTTGAACGTACAAGTTGTATTCAAACATGTTTGTACCAATGCAAGGTTAAGAAATTGAAATTGTTTTTGTTGACTTATCCTTCTTTTTCATACTAATAATGTACACTCTTCGTGATTTAAAAAATGAAAAATATAAATAGAATCTCTTATAGTTGTACTTCAGCCCAAAATATGTCTTAAAACCTAGAAAATTTCTTGAAATTTACGAAAGAAAATGATATTGGAAATCTAAGTTTGCATTTCAAAGATAAATAAATAAGTATCTTTATGTTTATGTTCTATCTGATCATGTAAGGATTGGAATCAAAATAAAAACAAGCAAATTTTCAATTTTAATCTTAACCAAAGTATAGGTATTGAAAATACTAAATCAAGAGTGACACAAAATTAATTGACACGATGGCACTTGAAATTCTTTGTTTGTGATCAAATCAATACGGTAGGTATATGTTAAATAAGGCAAGAAAAAAAATTTGCATTTTTATATGTGAAGTTTTTGTCTTGAATGAGTCGAAAGAGTAGTTTTCAAAAAGTGTGTCAGCAACATTATTCTAATGACGCCAGCATCCCGTATATTGCATATTTAATATTTATTCAAGTCACATTAAAATTCAATTAGTTCAACTAATATAATATACTGAGTGAAAGATAATTTCCAATATGCATTTAGAAAATAAACACGTCAATCACTTTGGCCTTAAAATTTACTCGAATGCAAGTTTAATGTATAAACCATATAAATATCATTCACCCACCACAAGTCTGACGTTATTGTATAAATACTTTCTGTCCAATTTCCAAAATCATTCAATAAATAAAGGAACGAGAACAGTTTAGTGTGATTCAATTTATTTCAATATCCATGAAAAGAATTACAAGATGAAAATAAACGAATATTTAAGTGAAGAAAAAGTGAGTGAAACTCACATTTAAGTTTTAAAATACAAAATGAATATTAATCTTTTTCTTTTTTGGGGAAACGAAAAAGAACTATCTGCTCCAAACTCGCGATTAGCGTTGAGATTATTAGCGAGTTTTGTACTTTATCTTAATGAAAAAGTTTCGAAAAGTTTATAAAATTGAACTTAATAAAATTTTCAGCTAGCTACGAAGAGCAAGTGGTGAAAATGGAGCGACCGAGGGGAGTGGTAGATTTAATCAAGTAAATTGTTCGATTGTACAAAGTGCAACATGAGCTTGGATAACAACTATTTATCGAAATCATTACGCTTAAAACGTTACCGAGAATTATTTATGGCGACTGAAAGCTGTATGGAGTTTTGTTCGATTGTTCACCCGCCAAAAGCAGACACCCGCTCAATGGCGATAACTTGCCTGTTCTAATAACGAGTGCTAATAAACCTCGAAAACGAACGATTGTTTTATTTAAAATAAGAAATATTGGACCAGTTGTGAATTTAGGTATAAGTTTAGATTAAATAAGCATATTCAATTTGAACTTTGGTTACCTCAAGGCAACTAAATTCCCGATGAAAGCCGCAAATATCAATTTGTAACTGTTTCTCTGAAAAACTAATTTACCTACTTTTGATTCTAATAACCACGAAATAAAATTTAAAAACACAACACACTACACATATAGGTTGTCTAACTTTCGGAACTACAACTAATCAGAGACCGTATAAACCTCAATCTAGGCATTCTTCAAAATAGGTGTAGTTTTTCCGCTTATTCATTCAACATATTTGCTTTATATCTAGGCACAGATTATTTATATGAGTAGCATGATAAAAAAATTATTGAAATGATAAAGATTCACTGCTGTATTCAAAGTTGATGTGACGTTAAAAGTTGTTTTCTAATCTTTGAATTCCGTTTCTAAACTAAACAATAATAAAAACGCCGCGCCGTGTTGTAAAAAATAAACTTCCATTCTCAGCTTAATGATAAATCATACTATGGATTTTTCAAGACAAGCGTCTGGATATTTTTGAAATGTAATTGCAAACACTTGCGATTACATGTCAAATTTAGTATAAGTAACATTAAATCAAGCCAAGTAGTGGATTCCTAATAATCGCCCGATCAAATGTTGTAAGAAATTATTTTAATATTACCTAAGAAAATACGTTGACGACGTACAGGTGACCGTGAACACCAAAAGACAAACAGGGAAAAAGATTTTTTGCAAAATGGGATTCGACTCCTCTTGGGGATATTCTAGTCGAGAAAATCGATTTTTCTTTTCTTTCATATACTCAAAGTTTAAACCTTTAAGAACATGCCCTTAAGAAGACTTTTCAAAATTATAAATATTTTTGAACTTGAATGGCTGATTAAAAAAATGTACGTATTAACTACCATAGTATGGTCACTGAATGTAACTTTACTTGAAACTTTAAACGCTTTTTTCTCGAAACGTAGCCACAATATTTCAAATTCTAATCAGCCGATTTACTTGAAATTTGGCATGAATATTTTTTAAATATTTCTCTATCGCATGAACCAACAAAAAATAAAAATTTGAAATTTGTAATTTGTAATATTTTTTAAAAATTCGTTTTTTTTTTTTGAGATAGCGACATTCGTACTAATCAAGAATCCATCATTGTTTTATTTTTCAGAAGATCACAAGGGTAGAAATCATGGCGACGAGGACATGGCCTTTTTTTCCCCCTTATACTTCAAGGACGCATAACTCAATGAAAATATTTTTTTTTAAATTAATTTTGTGTACTTTAATATAAATAAACAAATGATAAAAATATCAAATGCTTTTTTTTATCAATTGCCAAAAAACGCGCGAAATTCGGGCCTCTAGACTAGAATACCCCTTTAAAATATGTATACGTATACGAGTATTAGGTCATTCGTGCGCATGCACGGGATTCGCTGTGAATCACTATCAGGCCAATAAGATTTTCAACCTATTCAAACGTGTTATAGATCTACTAATGTATCAGTTATTTTATCATCAATTTTCGTAAAGAGTGTACGCATATTAGTACCCATAAAAAATGATTACCAATATAATCAATACAAGCGTGGCGTAAAGACCTCTAATTGCTGTAGGATTTGGCTGCTTATCTTTATTTGTCTACTGTCTTTTCCTTGTGACGTTATTATAAATACTCCATTTTTCGTCACCTGTTAGCAAACGGTCTAAAATATGGCTTTCTTTCGAGGCAAGATAAATAAGAAGGGAACATTTTTATTCGTTGCTGGCAATTGGCTTCAGACAATTCACGCTGAACACACTTTTTAAGTTTGTATACTTTCCCAATCTTCTTTAAATGACGAAAGACTATTCCATGAGATGAATCCATCCTTTCTGCGATCTGTTCCACTATTCATTGTGGCTCTGATTCCAGACGATTTTAAAGAACGTCGTTATATCAAAATTAACAGGTCGTCCTGAACGGGACTCGTCAAAAAAGCTGCTTTCTCCAACTTTAAATGTTTAATCGATTTCTGGACAGTCCTCTGCCAGGAGGACCTGTGACGTTTGTGAGGACCTTATCGTGTACACTATTAATTTTTATCGCTCCAGATCTGGCAGATTCACCACTCGAAAATAAAAAAATAACACACAGCACGTTTGTATTGATTATTATCGATACTAATTTTCTATGGGTACTTATATGCACCCGATCGTTACGAATATTGGTGACAAAGGTTGCTTTCCATTTACACAAAAACGACCTCTGTGTAACGCAGTGTTCGACACAGCGCGTTCCATTTATTAGAATGTCGAACACGGCTGTACATTGCGCGACACTCGAAAAAGCCGTCTTTCACCGTGTTTTGCCCAGGATTACCAACACAAAAGAGAAGAATTCTCTTCTCTGCCTATGATTCCCTATGCTTATTAATTATTCAGGTTCTTCAGGTTGGTATTAAAAAACCCAAAAATGCAGTCTAGTATTTGCTTTAGTCGCTCTAGTATTATTTTGAGATAACTCTGTTTCATTTGGCAGTGTTTCGCAATGTAACGCAGAGTCGCTCTGTGTTAACAAATGGAAAGCAACCAAAGTGACTGTTACATTAGTCGATCGACGAGAAGTTTCGACAGGTTCAAAATCTTATTCATCTGGTAGTGAGTCACAGCAAATCCCACGCATGCTATTAATGCTCACGAACATTTGGACTGACCTGTTATTTGTAGTGGGAAGGTTAATTTCTCATTCAACTAATTATATATGTTAAGTGTTATAAAATTAATGAACCGATAGTTTAACGTTCTTTAATAACTACCAAAAAGGACACCAAAGAGTTATTTTATGTACTGAACTGAACCTCGATGTGTTTAAATAAAACTAACTCTAAATTTTATACAATTTTTTTAGTTACTATTGTTTTTATAAATAGTTCCAGAAATCATTATTAAGCCTGCAAGTTAAATAAAAAAAAAATTATATATACCATTTCACTATTAAAAATGGAGTTTTAAGTCAGCTTAAAAAGGTTTTTCTTTTTTGAGTCAAGTGAAAAAGATACGAGAAATTTCCCAGTTAATTTTATTTTAAATTAAAAATTCTTTCCATGGTCGTTTCATTGTAAAATGAAAAAAGAGCAAAAAGAAAAACTTTTATTTATACCTTTTCCTTGTTTAAGTTTTTTTTTTCATTCAACTCTCTGAAATAGTTTTTTTGACGAGTGTTTAGATTTCAACATTAAAACTTACTGCACAATAACTAAATTTAAATGTAAAACCTTGTACGCTGAATTAATCGAATTACACACAAAATGAATTATTTCTAGCAAATTCTGTCATAATTTTATAATAAAACTTTCTGGTGTCGTTTTATTTTAAAACGGTATTAACTAATTGAGCTTTTATTTATTTATGTAAAAGTCTCTGGCAGATAAAAAACGTTCGTTTCGTTTCGTTCTGTAATTTATGTTCATAATAAAACCACTGCAGCAGATGTTGGCCGAAAAAAAAAACTGTTGTTAACGTGATAATAATGCCAACAAATAAAACCAATTATACACCAGACTGACAAGATTTTACCACAATAATTTTTGAAACGGACCTAGTTTTACTCCCCGTTTTGAATTACTAGATTAAATTGTGAAATTATTCAAACTTGTAAATCGCCATATTTCATAAAATAATTTAACAATAGGTGAAAATTCATTAATTTTAATAAAACGTTTACACTAGCGGAAGATATCAATGCTATACCAAAATTTGAGTGAAATCAATATTTTCATGCCTTTTTTTCGGAATGATTCCGGGTGAAGCGGGTCAAGGAAATGTTGGAAAGATACGAACAAATTTTCTAGCATTATATATCTCGAGAATATGAACTTGGGATAAACCAAAACTCAGTCTGTGCTCTCTCTTTGATATCTCGATCTTGCCAGAACAACATGAAACCTCAACCCCTATTTGCCGCATTTCTCCACGTACCATTTCCAAATGGAAAACTATCTCGTCTTTAACACCACGATCGAATCGGAACGGTTCGTTCCCACCCACAAAACACTATACAAAGCCTCATGAATAGCTGTCACGGATTAAACTTTCTGCCAACTGAACCAACTTTTTGCGTTTATTTCTGATTTAGAACTATGTTTTGCGCTTGTGGTCATCTTTACACACATTCACAGCGAATCCCACCCGATCTACGCGAGCGGATATGAATATGTATGTATGCATAAGCTCCAGCTTAAATGCAAGATGGACAATCCCATGTTTTTATTAAGTTTAACGAGTACAAAAAACGAGGAGACTCCAGTTCAAAGGAACGAATGAATGAGCTTTGTTTAACATTCGTTAGTTTCTATATCTCAACTACTTTAATTTAATGAAAAAATTTTGCTCTAATACGATTACACCTGAGATCATTTATTTTCATTTTTCTCTCCTTTTGATTTTCTTGATTTACCTTTTCATTGGTAATAAACCAGGGTTGGTAATAAACAAATTAAAACAGGGGAAACTAATATATAGTAGCAGTATAACTATTAAAAAATTGGCAATTTTTTTCTAAAATTAAAGTTATTTGGAAGCCGCAAAATAAGAATAATAGTCGATTTACAATATACGGGCAGATCAAGGCAAGGCTCGGTTTTGACCGATCTAATTTAGTGTTGAGTGTGAAAGGAAGAATTACTTTTATATTAGAGCGATCAAAACCAAGCCTCGCCTTGCTCTGCTCGTATAGTTTGAATTGGCCTTAATGACAAAAAAAAAATCGCGGTGTAAAAAAGGCAACGTTTTAAAAATTATTTTTAACCGACATCAAAAAAAGAAGGAGGTTATCAATTCGGCTGTGTTTTTTTTATGTTGGTTATCTCAGAAGTTTTGACTGGGTGCTCCAATTTTTATAATTATTTTTTTTTTAATTTAAAAGAAATCGTTCACTTCTAAGGGGTTGAAAACTTAGGGATGAAATATTAACTTCTTATTGGATAACTCGATTTTGATAATTTTTTTTACATTAATCTCATATCCATATTTTATTAAAAACTCCACTCATAAAGGGTTAAAAATTAGGGATGAAATAATAAATTTTTCCTAGCTAACCCGATTTCGATAATTTTGTTTCTATTACGTACATTGTACCTTTAAATTGTTTAAATTTCAATTTGAAGAAAAAAATCCACCCCCTAAGGATAAAAATAGGGGATAAAATAGAGACGTATAACTGAATTATAGGATTTTGACGATTTTTTTTCTATTGGAAAGAGTATTTCACTTAGTTCTTTCATTACATTTAAAAGCAAAAAATTTCAACCCTTAAGAGCAAAAGGAGAAGAAGTAGTAATTTTTAACATTTAACGGCGCTGCCTCATATGAGCAGCGCATTTAGTAGGTTTACCCATATTCAAAGACATAAAATCAATTATAAAACTTCAGATCACTAAAAATCGAGAAATAAATAAAAATTATAACAAAATGAAAACAAACTTCAAAATAAATAAAAATTCTTAAACAAAAAATGCACTTAAAAGTGAAAAAATAAATGCGTATACTTGCAGTGTCTACAACTTACCAATTATTAGGATGATATAATATACAACTATTGTTATTTTTGGAGTTTGTGTCAGCCAAGGTAATAAGACTATATTGGTACTTATAAGCAATAAACGAGAATACCTTATGAAATTTAATATAAATAATTATTATAAATATTATTTATAAATGAACTCCTATATAATGTACTAGTACTGTGACAATATCTAGCGATCTTTAAACTACAAACCAATAACCAACTTAACCTTTTTACAAATGAACATTAAAATTTATTTTCTTGGTTATCACCAACTCTAAAAATAACAATAGTTGTACATTATATCATCCTAATAATTTGTAAGTTGCAGACACTGCAAGGATACGTAATTATTTTTTTTACTTTTTAGTGGATTTTTTGTTTAAGAATTTTTATTTATTTTGAAGTCGGTTTTTTATTTTGTTATAAATTTTATTTTTTCAAATACTTTAAACTTGAAACGTAAATTGATGAATTTTTATAAATGAAATTCAAATATTTTAAAAATACTTTGCGAGAAAATCAAATAAAATGTAAAATGAGGAAGAAAGCATTACTATCGAATAAATCACAAATGACGAGCAAAAGCTCAGAAAATTGCTTATTTTCAGAAAAACTAGAAGTGTTACTTAAAGTAGCCCCATGTACTATCAACAAAATGGAAATAGGTTTGAACTTAAATTTTGCTTATTTAAATACAAAAATGATAATAAGAGAAGGATTATAAGAATTATCGTTTTAATTAAGTATTCTTAATTGAAAGACTGAAGGATCTTTTAATTTTTCTATATTTTTTTATTTTGGAGAAAGAGATCATTATCTTTCTTTAAATAAAAAAAAATGTAAGCTTAAACCAATTAGTTAGATATAATACTTAACAAATTCGGTGGATCATACAACACTATAGAAATACTACAATTTTCATTTTTATCGATTAAATTTGAAGACCCGTGACTAACGGAACAAGTGATCTTAAAAGGATTTCGTTTCTTGTTTTCAGCGTATAAAACCGTAAAAATCAAATAAATCGTAGTTTCCATATAGTAATTTCTATTATCTTTTGCACTAAAAGAAAATTTTTATAAAATTGACAAAAATTATCAACCAATAACAGAGCGGTTTGAAAGTTGTGAAAATATGAATAATTTGAACAAGAGACAAGGCGGATAATGGAACTTAAATTATGCAAAATAAATGAAATTTTCGTCTCTATTTTCGAAGTTCGTCTAACGTTATGAACTAAATAAGAGTTGTCCACAACTAGCTTCATTGATTTATCTGAAAAATATCGGGCGTAATTGACTCCATTGACTGGTTCACTGTGTAATGTCAGTAATTATCAATACTTTATTTCGAGACGTGACATTAATTGAGAAAAAGTGTTCCACTCGGAAAATTTATGAGGCTAGTGAACGTTAGGTACAGCGCAATAATATATTACTACTCACTGTAGCACTTCTATTGTATGGATAAAATGGTGCAATCGCGCCGTCATTTGGCAAAGATATGGACCGTTGCTCGCCTTTTTTGCTAACCACGACGTGATTTGAGATCTTGATTTTCCACATGGATCATCGAGGGATAAAGTCTGCTCACGTCCACCCCAACGAAACCGAACCGAACGCCCACCACCCATCCACCCACCGACAAAGCCTGTCTCGGTCGGCTATTTTACGCCTTCATTGTTCAATTTTGTGATGATGTATCTCAACTCACGAGCTTTAATATAATTAAACGGAAAATTTGTCTCAAACTCAAATAATACAGTGATTTGCCGGGTGAATATAAAAATAATTACATATGCATTGCAGCATAATACGAAAATATATTGTTGAAAGTTTTAATTCAACTTTGCCGTCTTTGAACCGAGAATGTAACAACAAGCTCAAACTTGTTTCCCCGTTAATCTAACCCCTTTTTTACTTAATTACACAGAATTTTCATATATAGCAGAAATATAATACGACTTGCAAACTATTAATTAACATAACAACGCACAACAAATTAATTCAAATTATAAATTTAATAGTAAACTTTTCGCCAAATTAAAACCACTTGAAAAACGTTAATTTCGTTATAATATATGATCAAAAAGGCTAATTATTTGCATTGTATGATTATGCACTTGACCATAGGAATTTATACTGAAAACCACAACAATACCTGACAAAGAGGTCAATCACAATAGTGAATATAACTAAATGATTAATTCAATATTTGGCCAGGCTAACATTTGCCGTTGGCTATTGCGAGACTCAATGCTTGAAATTATCGAGCTGATTGTGAGACTTTTGAAAGGTTAAATTTGGTTTGTGAAAGGTATCGAAAAAGAGTCACAAACAGCGATGATGAAGAAGTTTTAAACAAATCGAATCTCTGTCAATGAACTGGCAAAGAAGGGAAAGTTTGCAGTTGCAAAAGTTTTGAGCGGCCGAAATTAAAAGAGAATTGAGGTGATTATTTAAAGCTCTGCAGAGAGTTTAGTTTAACCAAGTTTCTTCAACTTATACTCTATTCTGTGGTAGGAATGAACGGATTTAACTAATAGCAGATGAACATGTCTAAATATATATGTTTGATAAAAGATCGTTTCTCTGAGTTATTTTTTACGTTTTTTGTTGTTGTCAATTCTTATACTAAACATCTAGATCAGATCACGTTTTAAAAAATTACTTTACAAATTTTCTATGAAATAAGTTTTTAAATCTAAAACCTTACTACAAAAATATATATATATTTGTAGGGTATGAAACAAAAAAAAAATTCAGATAACAACATACAATATTTTATGTACTTTATGTAAAATGTTTAGCGATGTTTAGGGGATAACCGTGGTCACATGCCACGTAACCCTAAGAGTTGTATACTCAACAATACGTATGTATAAGAGTGTTAATATTTAAAATTACGTTTGATTTTTTAATTTTAGATGAACGAATTCATGGGTATCCACTGGTATAATTATTTTTTTTAATTTCAAGGGATTATGTTTTATTTAAGCTTATTGAAGATTGAGGAGTCTCGATTTGAGGTTTTTAAATAATAAATTATTTAAATTATCTGAGAGCCACAAGTGAAATAAATGTGTGGTCGAATCGGATTTGTGTGGACGGACCAGCTTTTTCTTCCTGTGCTTTGAAGCCCGAGCACATGCGGTTCGAAAGCTCTGGATTAAAATGTCGGGACCAAAGCACACCTCACTCTGTTGACGACGATTTCTCAGCGAAGAAAAAGCTCGCCATCCCTGCGGCTCTGCGTGTCACTCCGATAAATTATCACATTTCCTTTCAGCTTTGTCTCAAGTCTACCTCCTCTATTATGTATTATACGAGCACGAAAGTTTATTGAATTGACCCTGCACATAAATTCGAAAACTTATTACAACCTGTGCAAGTACATGTCTTTACTTCCGCAAACGCTTAATCAAATCACGTTTGATTCGAATTAATATTTAATGGAGCATTAACCAAATTTCTAACTAAAGCAAATGTATAATTGCAAATAACTTCTATATTTGCCTTTTAATTTTGTTGATGTTTTCAATTAAACTAATCCTAGTTTAAAATTAGTTATGAATTTTTACTAAAACGTAATCAGACATATTAGATCTTAATATATAAACTGGAAATAAATTCAGATTTACTCATCGGATACAATCAGCCTCACTTTTCTTGGTATGAATTTAATTAATCCAGAAACTCATAAAATATCTTTTCAAAAATATCACCTTCGTATACCAACTCTTATTTTGGAGAATACGTGACCGTTTTTGTATTTTAAAATGTAATTTTTTGCTATGAATGTTTTTTATTTGGTTAGGATTTTGTATGAAGCGCGAATATGTTTGAAGAACCAATTCCGAGGATTCGTTTTTTCCAGGTAGGTTTATTTTTAATAATCTAATGGATCTGTTCCATGTACTATTCATAAATATGACGTTATGTAGATGATATTGAATCGGATAAATGGTCAGATAGCGTGGTGTGGTTTGAATATTTTTATAATATTTGGGGGGGGGGGGTAAGTAAAAAAAAAATGTAAAATATAAATGTATTTTAAATCGAGATAGAATTTTTTTATTTTAAGTACAAAACAAATATTTTTTGGAAAGAAGTTTATATTTGAGTAATAACCAAAGATTTGAAAAGTGCGAGGAAGTGGAGTTTTTTCTGAAGTAAGTGAAGCTTAATCTTTATTTTTACTCCTAAGTTATCTTTTTCCCCCGATTATAAGTTTGTAACTATGAATCTACCTACATCAATTATAATCCTCTACGTTTGTATTTTCTATAATGGTTCATTTCAAGATTTAAAGACCGCTAATCGAAGAATGCTTAACTTTTCTTAATCTTTATAACAAATGTATTTTTTAATGGTGTTTTAAGTCGCCTTAACATCTAAGGTCATATCACGACTGTCTAAACACAGACAATTTCTGTTGGTCAATTTTCTCTAAGATCTTAGATCTTAAGTCTAGGACTCAACGGGAATCGAACCCAGTACCATTTGACGTATGAAGCGGGGAGAGCAATGGATCTAACCACTGCACCAATAAGTGGTCCCCCAACGTATTTGTTTGTGTAATTTTTGTAATCAAATTTTTTAAAGTTGTCTTGTCGGTTGCAGAAAGATTATTTTGTAGTTATTTTATAGTTTTTTGTAACGACAGAGGTTCATTTTCTTTAGCCTGAGAGTTTCCTAACTTGACTTGATATTTAAGCTACTAGAACTAAATCTGACTTGAAATCTCTTCTCGATTCTCGTTTGTTTGTTTGTATTTTTTTGAAGTTATACTTCTTTAGGCGCGTTATGAAAAAATGATGAAAGTGAAATTTTAAGACGCGCGCGCATTTCCAGCCAAAAATTAACAAAATAAAGATAGTCGCAAAAGCATTGTGTGTCCTGGCGCGCGTAATTTGAATTTTTGTTGTATTTATTTTCTAATTTATTTATTTTTATATTTAAATTAAAAATAATTATATATAGGTACAAATGACACATATTATTAATAAATAAGTTATTACTTTTCTCGAATTTTGCATTAGCTGTTATAGGTACTTTTTGAATTTTAATGATGAAAATGACGTCTGCATTCCATGCATATTCTTAGTTATCACGAAATCTGGGATTCTGAAATGATTCAACCATCTTAGAATAATAATTTAGTAACACAAGATATAAATAAGATTAAGACATTTACTTTGATAAGTAGCTACTTACTTTATTTCGCAATTTCTATGAAGCTTCGTTTTCATGACATGCATGAATTATTAACCAGAAAAATGATCCTGACAAATTTTATAAACGTCTTGCAGCTTTCTTTGGATATTATTTATTGATACAAATTAAAATATTATTCTCTTAATTTTATTTTTAATAATTATATCTTTAAATATATATATTATTATTATTAAATATTAAATTACAGTTTTTACAAATTTAATTTTTGAAAAAAATTAATAAAAACTAATTTTTAATGATACCAAAGAAGTATAACTTCTCACGCGCGTACATAAGTACACGCAACGACTTTTTTTAAATATTTTACGCTGTTCAATAAAAGCTTGTGCCTCTTCAGTCCGATTCAAAATAATCTTTAATTCACTATTGATAACACAACAGAAACTATGTGTGTATTTTAAATCAATTCAATGAACACCAAATATTTCAGCTAGTGAAACTATTAAGTGATAAATCAAACACGTGTTTTTATTTTTTACAAATACGAGTTAAATGTGAAGTATATATTAAAAATGATAATTTTTGAAAAAAATTGAGTTTAACAATAAAAAATTGATGCCAAAATAATGAATTCTATTCGCAATTTTCGAGGCGAAATCTCGCCTTAATGTAGCCCGTTGCTGTATTGGTTTCTCGAGGGAAATATGCCTACACATTTTTTTCATTTCAAAAGTAATATCACTCGCATATTATAATATCATAACATTTGTGAGAAAAATAAACATTAATTTTCATATAAGCTATGGATTGTTGATAGACACTTTATGTTAAATGAGGGTTTCGTCAAATGATTTATTTTTCTAATTAACATGTGTTTTTTCAACTACGAAGAAGATACAAATAAATAGAAAATTTATTACTTATACAATACGAACAACACGGAAGAATTCACATTAGTTCTTAGAACTATCTTGACAAGTTTATCGCACACTTTTCATTCCTTACAAGACAAATAAGAAAAGGAAACATAGAATAATCATTTTTAAAGTAATTTAATTTTGAAAAATTAAGAGAAAAAGTTAAATAATTGAAAAAAAATTAACTTAGTTTCAAGTAAATTTTAACGATTCAGTCATTGAAGCTATTTTATTTACGTGACTTTTCACACGATTGTTTTACGTGAAATATTTTCATTCGACTGAAAGGTTTCATTTTTTTCTCCAACAAAGTAAACAAGTTATGAAAATCTTGCCGAAAAATCAAATTTTACAATGAAATAACTAAGTTTTGTTTGTTTCTGAGAAAACAAGAATGTTGTTGAAAAAATTCTTCAAATAAAATTAATAAGCAAACTTATTTTCATGCTTTTTAAATAAATCATAAGGTTTCTTGAAAACGTTGATAGTCTCAAGGCGAAATCGATAAGATTAAACGCTGATTGTCTCGAAAATGAGATGTTTTTATGAAAATATCATGATGTAACTATGAACCAATGAAACAAAATTAATAAGAACTTAATACCTAAAATATTTACCATATCGTATATAAAATTTTCTTTAGGAAATTTATTTTATGGAGTCTTTCGTTCGAAGACAACATTGCTATTCTCAAACATTGTTCTTAGAAATGACATGGGTTGATATTTGTATCTTTACCTTTACTCTTAAATAAAAACAACAAAAGTTTGTTTATATGAAAAAATAAGGTTTAGAAGGTAGCATTCCTTCATCAAACCAAAACTCTTCCATCACTAAGCAACAAAAGCTATATTTAATCCTAGCAAAAGGATATTCTGAACGATCATGATGTCGTTACGAATACGTAAATTTTTATAATATTTGTTAGATCGTATCTTAAAAATTAATTTTGCACTTGGAACCAATGAATTTTGTAACATGGCAAACTAAAAATTAAATATTGATTGCGTCCTATACACAACTCAAATATTGAATCTATTCAATCAACGACATTAAACTATTACCTAAGTTAATTAAAGATAAAAGATTGCCAATTTCGATATCTTAGACATTCGTATGGTTCGTGCATGATTAAAACAAATAGAAATATCTGATTCTTGTTTCTTATACAGGAATACAGTAAGTTAATATATCAGAGGTTGCACGTTGCACTTTCTACCTTGGGAAGTTTCTTTTTTCACGATAGTTATAATCAAAAAATGGTTTCATTGTTTCTCAAACAGAAATTAAGTAGTAAGTAAATCACCATTTTTTTTGTTCATTCGAACAGTGCTTTTTATGTCATATTTATTTCAAAGGAGTAATAAAAAACAAAATTTAATTAATCGATAAATATTGTTAGAAGGGTAATGGATCGTGATCTTACAATGAATGCAACAAGAGTATCAGATCGCGACGTTTCATCTTATATCATCGCTTCATCACACTCTCTGATGCATGCTCAGCATTCTTGATACATACATATCTCAGTTGACGTTATTATGCTTTTAATATGGTGAAAAAAATTTTCATAATTTAGTATAAATCATGAGAAATTCATTTTTGAAATAGGAAAACATCATATATAATTGGTATATGCAAGGCTACAGAAAGACAAGAATGCTGAACATGCATCAGAGAGCCTGATGAAGCTATAATATATAGCGAGCAAAACGTTGCGTCCTGATACTCTTGTTGCATTCATTGTAAAATCCCCCCTAACAATATCTAGCAACTCAAAATAACAAGGTAAAGAAAAATTATAAATTTCCTTACTTTTATTATAAAAACCAATGAATTGACATGTTTTATTTACAATTTTAGTTTACGGATCAAGGTGTATCGAAAAGATTTTTACTCTAACAGAAGACATGGTTCCTGTTGGAAAGCTGTAGCTTCTTAATACTGAATAGATTGAATAGATGAATAAACTTTCCCAGAAGTATTTTCAAAAGTTTTGTATTTAAATTTACATAAAAATATATGAACTTTAATCTACACTAAGCTAAACAAGGGCAGGTATATAAGTTTAATAAAAAATAATTTATATTAAGCTAATACATATTTTATGATGTTTAAAAGGGATGTTTCAAAAAATAAATTCCAATTCTATGTTTATAATGTCCAAATTTTTGTGAGTAATTTATTATAATTCAAGTTTAAATCCTTCTCAATCGGATATCGTACACTAATTTACAATAATTAGCAGTAGTTTTAATCATTTAAATGTCCCTTACATTTGTTGTAAAGCCTTGTCTCGTTCCTCGCCTCGCGCAAAACTACAATTGAAGCCTTACAATTATGATTAATTCTATTATTAATCCCTGTGTACGAAACCCATAGTACCGTAGGCGATCTATTGTTCCAGCCACACCTGATATGAATTTCAAGTGAAATTTGATAACATCCAATCAGTATCACTCGAATTTATCATCCATCTGCACCTTATTGTCCCAAAACACACCCCAAAATCACAATCCCTTAAACATCCTATATTATCGAAATTTATCTCACTATGTATACATAAAGAGAATAAATTCATAACATCAGTAGTTCAATATAAAAGAATAGTGTGATAAAAATGTTAAAACTGGAAAAAAAAATAATAAGAGCTTTTATATGAAAGCAAACATGAGTTGTTGATATCGCCTGATACACAAGGAAAAGCTTTTTGAATTTCGATTCGAAAGGCATTGAATATTGCATGAAAATTTATTTCAATTGCTATCATAATGATAAACTCGGCTGAAATGTGAAAAATTAGTGTTTATCCTTTTTTTTTGACGAACAAACACGATGATTTGTTGATTCATACGGTTTTAATTTTATGAACTACAACTCGAATATTTTTTTTTGTAATTGATTCAACGGTGCAATATTGCAGTAAACAGTTGGAATTTTACTTTTAAATAAATAAAAAGTTCAACTTAAAAAAATAATACTTCGATAAATCAATCAAATAAAATTCCCCAGCGCGATGAGACAAATTCAAATTTCCACCGATCCGAATCTATTTAATCGGTGTCCAATGGTGGAAATCCTTTTCTTTATTGTATAATACCTACAAGGGTCGGCAATTTTGTGAAATCCCCTAGGAATTGGATGAGTATGGTCGAGGCCGATAATTGTTGCAACCGAGAGATAAAAATAGACTTGATAAAATAACATCATTTGTGTCGATCGAGTCGAAATTTTATCATGAAAAAGATAGATTGCACATTTGGCCCAACGCGAAAATAACGTCTGCCCTAATTTATTGATTGATGAAATCATTATCTTCAACTTAACAAAAACGACAATTTAATTTCATTCATCAAAGATAAAACGGACGAGAAGAAAAGCCTTTTTTCATTCAAATTTGATTGATTCACTTGATACGTGGAAGGAAATAATTGATTAAAGTTAAAGGACCTAAATGCGTGCCTCAAACGTTATCAATTGAAATGAAAAATTAATAAAAACGTTAACTTCATTTGAACATGATGCTAACTTAATGAAATAAATACTGTTATACGTATGCATATTGATTATAGCTTATGACATGTTAACATGTTAAAAACGTTTAACTTTTACGTTCAAGCATTAAAAATTATTGATAAAACAAAAAATTAATTTTAGGATGATTTACAAATCAGGTTTGAACGTTTAATTACAAAAGATGAATAACAGATAAATAAAATAACGATGAATAAAAACATAATTAGGCAACACTGAGTGTGTCATTAAATGTAATGGTTATGTAATGGACAGCATAATTCATTTTTCCTAATTTCAGTGCAAGAATTTTTATGGTTATTTAACAAAAAAGTATAAAAAGTACCGTACCGTTTTGCTATACAATTGAATATCTATACAGTTGAAATATTCATAGCAATAAAAGATTTCGAGCCTTAAAAGTCTGACAATTTTTTAGAAAATCTCATGAAAACCAAATTGTTTTACTTTCGTCTACGTTTACGATATGGCGGAAGTCAAAATAATTGTTCTACTATGTCGCCTGTTATACTCAAGAAATGCTCAAATGCGTTATTTGACGTTCTAACCACTACTACACATGCGTAGAACTAATTTTTAATTCTATTCTTTATTTGATTTACGTAGTATTACGTAAGCAATTTCTGCAATGACCACCTGACAGTAAGACACTTTCTAATCGATTGCGATGCCCTAACAACAACCAAAAATGCATCAGGACTACCACAGACCCTCACAGGGATCTTCAAGGGGGACGAGACTGCCCTGATGAGCCTCAGGCTTTTCTTGGAGAACACAAAACTAAATATACCAAATATAAAGATAAACCATTACCATACTAAAAAAAAAACCAACACCTGCTCCATTAACAGTTCATGTAGCCATTGTACGAACTACAACAACTGATACAACTACAACCACTTTAACACAACTGACACCAAGAGTCACGATAAGACCATAGTTGTAAGAAGTGACAAGAAATTTAATAAAAAAAGTAAGAGAAACCTACACTCTCTCTTACACCACTGACATTCAAACTTCTATTTCTATTTTCAACATTAAATGTTAATTAAGTACCTTGTTTAACAATCGTTAATTAGGTAGGTACTTGTATTAATCTGGTATATGGAGATAAAATTATGATCGTATGACAGATTTTCAATGCTCAAAAACAAAACAAAAAACCGACCTAAATTATCTAATAGTTTTTGAGATAAATGATAACCTCAATGAAATGAATTTTCCATTCATTTATTTTACAGATCAAATATTGAGGTTCTTGAGTATTCTTGAATCAACTACAAATTAAAGTGAAAAAATACAAAAAGTTCAAACATGAAAATTTCCTGTCAAAACAAAAAAAAGGCTTTGTAAAATTTTTTCCTCTCACCCTCTGTAATGTCCAAAAAAAAACAACCTTTCGTTTTTGTAATCCCCAATCAATTCCTTTCATTCCTTTCAGCTTTTTTCTATCCATTCATAAAAGAATCCCTTTTGAATTTCCTATAAAAAGCTTTATTGAGCCAACCAAACTAGGATCGAAGTAGGATTTTGAATAATTTAGTTTTCCTGCGCTGGAAAGTAAATATTTTCTATAAGCTATTTTCCGTAAGCTAATGAAATAATTGAAAAGTTTATTTTGAAAAACTAAGTGGGAAAAAAAGCTTTAGGAAAATGTATGAAATATTAATTAAAAGTGTTGAAATTATATTGTGATTTGAATAAAACGTTAACGTATGGTTCGTTCTCTTCCGTTTTGTGCGAGTCTCGCTCGTCCTTTTGTTGATGGAGTCGAGCAAAACATTATCCTTTTGGTTGTGTACAAACAGGAGTCGTGAGGCGCGATCATTCTCTCGCTGTTTTAAAATATCAAAATAATGAATGCGATACGATAGCGTAAATCCGACGTGGGAAAGACGAGAGTTAGTTTTTATACACCTTTGTTTCGCCGTTGTAAACTTGCCAAGATAGCGAACGAACATCAAAAAGATAGATAATAAAGCTTTTGTGTATTTGACTTGGGACTTGGGAGGAACATTTCAAAATATTTTTCACAGCGAAGATTATGGATTACTACAAACATTTACTTTTTCACTCAGACCAGAGCTCGACGTGTGTACCTCAGCTTTTCTTCGTCTCAAACAACTTTTAACGATTTATTTTTTTAAGCGATTAATCTTTTTTTCCTTCTTAAATTATTTACAAATAAAATGTCATAAACATTTTATCGGAAGTTTGTAATAAATTCTGACGTCAAGGTCAACCTTGCAAAAATGAGGCAAGCTTTGGAAGAAACCCGTGCGCTTACGAAACTTTGATATATGGTAAGAAAAAGGCTATTGAACTGGAAAGGTTTAAAGCTCATTCGAATAAATAAATCCATGTTAGGGGATGTGTGAAAGATGCATGGGGAAAAATGCGTCCGTCAAGATTATCTATTTTTGCATATCTCGACCATGTTCTTCGGACCGTAACAATTTTTCTTATGCTTTTAGTTGATTATCATTGAAATGAGATTTATTAAATTTAATAAGAGAAATTTCATATTGCATTTGATTTAAATTTAAAAGATTTTTCCAATAGACTTTCTAGCTAGCTAACTTAATTCCACACCCTTTTCTAGGAATTTTCTCAGAAAATAGTTTCAAATAACAGTTGTAGGCTTGAAATGAGTCAAATACATGACACGATATTAAAGAAAATTTGTAAAAAAAAATTTAAAGAACCAAAATACTCTTAGCTCCAAATAAAGTTTCTTTAGCTATCCGATTTTAACCAAAAGCTTCTCAGCATACCTAATGAGATGTGACAGGAAAATTTCAAGTTTGGTGAATTTGAGACAAAGCTTTCGATAAGATTTCAAACGGATAAAACCAAAACACATAGAGGCATTTAAAAAAACATTTTTTAGAACTTAGAAGACGCCAAAAAGTATTTTTATTTTCAGTGAAAACTCAAAAAAAATTTAACTCGATAACAGAACTTTCTTTACTATAACGTAGTAAGAAAAGTAAAGGTTAGTTTTTATGAATTACCTTTAGTACATAAGTAATTGATTATAATATTGCTCTAAATTTTATTTTCCTAATTAGCTGATATCTGTGACTTCGTCTGCGTGGGTTACTATGTTAAGGACATATTTAATTTTCAGAGGAAAAACATTTAAAAAATTGAAAGCAAAAATATATTAAAAATAACTGGAAAGAACTTAGCCTAGAATATTTTTAACTGCATGCCAAAAAATTACTCCTGCAGAATCCGCGATTGATCCAAGTATATAGTTATTAGTTAATTAATAATTAATTTTTCAGAAATTTGTAAATTCAAAAATAAAAATTGCTGCATAATCCAAAATTACCACTTTTAAAAAAAAAATTGTTCCTTAATTGCTCTTTCCGGATCCGAAATTGTTCTTGGTGTATAGTTAATTAGTAATTCAATTTTTAAACTATTCATGTTTATAAGATCCAACGGCAATTGATGACGTCATAATACAACAATACATGTATAAATAGTTACAAATAAGTAACTATTAAAAATA
This sequence comes from Sisyra nigra, assembly GCA_958496155.1. Taxonomy (NCBI): domain Eukaryota; kingdom Metazoa; phylum Arthropoda; class Insecta; order Neuroptera; family Sisyridae; genus Sisyra; species Sisyra nigra. Next base: position 12,764,001 of record OY292314.1, on the reverse strand, counting down.
TTGCAAAAATTTGATCAATTATATGCGCAATAAAAAGATCAGATAGAGAAAGTGAAAAAAAACCGACGGGTTGCACTCCGGGAGTGCCGGCAGAAGTGAAAACTTGAATATTAACGTTGTGCATTTTTGATATTTTGGAATGGTTAGGGAATAATTTTGCACGAATTGCTTTAATTATCAGTATAAAAGTACTATCATTTATGTGGTAGAATACAATATTTATTTATTGCGCTATCGTACACAAACATGACAATTTATATTACAAAAAAAAAAAGTTTATCTTTCAGAAAAATCAACTTCCATCCATAATTTCAACGACTTTTTCACCATCATTATTACCAGAACCATCATCGCCAATCTCTAAAACTGATACGATCGGTTTATGATAGCTGTAGTAAGAAACGAACAGTTTTGATTCGAACCTATTTAAATGTCTAATAAAGACCGCATCAATAGTAGTTTTGTATTTCGTTGTACTAAGATTGCGATCATTTGACATAGTTAAACCAAATTCATTATATAAAAATTCGATTAATAGTTGATTTTTATCGTCTGCAAAGTTTATGTTAAAATCTCCACTCAAAATCAAACATTTGCGCAAGCGCCCTGCGCCGCCTAAACGAAACAGCAGGCGTAGGCATACATTTTCGCCGCGCCGTAGTAAGAGAGGGGGATACTTCCCCTCCTAAGCCGCGTCGGCTGTCTACTCTCCTCAATCTTACGAATTTTCGATCAGGTCACGTGTCCTTGACGCGAGTTTAACAGTTCTTACTCATTACAAAAAAAGTGTACAACGCCGCTAAAGAAGTTTTCACTTCAAAAAATCCAATTAAAAGTTATTTCGGGTTTTATAGCGATTTTAATTTTTGAGATTGAAAATTAAAAAAAAAAATGTGATTATAAATTAAATTTTAACTAAAATACATCTGGAGCAATTGCGGATCCGAAAAGAGCATTTAAGGAGCAATTTTAAAAACAAAACTTTAATCTCGCCAACTTAACTCTTTTTGGTTAAAAAATATATGCAATAATAAAAGAGAGTGTTGTAATGTAATTTGATTATTGTAACGGTTGTAACATAAAGATGTATTTTGAATTTTTATAGACAGTAAAATAAAAAAAATGCTAAAGAGAATTTTAACAAAAATAATATTAATCAAATATCTCGCTGAACTGCAATAACTATTAAACCTACGCTCAAATGAGCCGGTTAGTACACACATCGATTAACTCCACTTTTTCAATTTTCACAAAATTTCATGAAAAAACACTTGGTTGACTCTTTACTTTGTATATATATCCGAAATAAATTTTTCTAATAATAAGTAATAACAGCTCCAATAAGAGACAATGTTTCAATTTAATTAATTTATCAATTTACTCAACGTTTTGCATTACGGAGTTAATCGATATTTGTACTGAGCGGCTCAAATATGAAAGATCAGTAGGCAATGGAAGGAGAAAAACTCTCTCTGCAGTCCATCCATGCGCACTAAACCGTTTGCCCACTCTAACAAAGCGACAAAATAGCCCGCTTAACCCGTTTTGCTTGTAAAAATTGCATTTTTTAAAACTTTAATTACTTTGTTTTTAATGAAGATATCGTGATAAATCTTTTTTTGATAAGGACCAATTATATAAGAAGTAAACCAAAAAAAATTGATCGAAATCTATCTAATAGTTTTGAGTTAAAAGCGAAGATTGGAAAATAGCTATCATTTATATAGATTAACTGCAATGGTTACACCTAGAATCAATTTTATTTTTACTTCAAACTTTTGAATTTTTTCAGATAAAAATATATTTAAAATGCAATAAGCTTCTTATTTTGGCTTGATCATCAAAATGCCAATGTTTGAAATTAGAAATAATGAAACAAAAATCTGAAGTCATTCACCTCGAATATACATAAATCCAATAAAAATCATGGAGTGAATCATTTTCACATAATATATAACATTTCATACGTAATACTCGTTTTGAAAATGGGATTAGCGTGGCATGTTGAAAACAAGTTTCCTTCTATTATATTATGCCTACGTATTTATTTAGGACGCGCTAAACTTATCAATTTCCAATATGTACTTCTGAACTCTAGAATTGCGAATAAGGCTTCATTCCAAATCGCATTTCAACGTCATAATATCGATTTACAAAACGCGCAAAAAAAATGACTTTTCTGTTTGCCAGACGACTGCTTGCTCGACGCTTTCATTTCTTATTCTATTTCACTTAACGAAAAACTATAAAATCGAAAACTTTAATCAAAGATCCAAGTCTGTTGAACGACAATAATTACAGTTTTCATTTTCTTTATCGTTTACATTTTCATGAAAATATTTAGATTTGCGAACGAGAAAAAGGCGAAATTGTCTTTCTAAATTGTTTTATTTATTTTCACTGTGGATCGAATGAGAATTGAAATAGATATTTTTACGTTTTTGCTTAAATAAATCAAAAGCAACGAATAAAGCCTTTTGGAATATTTGAAAAAGTTTTTTTTTTCGTTTTCCCCTTTTTATATTTGTCACATCTACGGATATGAAAAACAATATTTAACGTAAAATTTTGTTTTGTTTTATAGTGAATGAATCAAAAGTCACTTTACTGCTGTTTTATATATAGAATTATCAATATAACACTTATTGTTCATGGAAATTTTGAAATTAATTTATTTTCAAAATTGAAAATGAAAATTTTGATAAGTATAAAATTTTATTCTAACTAATTTTTAATTGATTCAAGGATCGTTTTAAGCTATAAGAATTAAATCCAAACTCTTGCAAATCTAACGTTTTTGCTGTTCCATATCAAGTTTAAGTAACGTTCAGAATTAACACCATAAACTAGTTTAAATGGATATTTGAGTCACATATTTTAAGAGGATTCAGGATTATTGAACTATTCATTTTTCTTATATAAGATCCTTATGACATTGATTTTAAGAAAACTAAGAATTTTTTGGTTTTGTATCAGTCATAACTAAAGACTGTGAAAAAGATTGAGCATTGAAGAATATATTAAAAAGTTACTTTTGGTTCATTCTGTGTTCTTGTGCCAATGTTGAATGCCTGAATATAAGAAGAAAATCGTTGATGCGCCAAACATAATTATTCGAAAGAAAATCGTGTTGGATTCCATTTACTTTGGCAATATAATGCAACATTTCATTTCGTTAATTCCGCGTAAAATTGAGAGGGAAAATCGTTTCAGCGTTGTCAACAGCACATTGACACACTTTATATAATAAATCGAGGAAAATATTCACATTGATATCGATATCGTGAGCGGGACAAGAGAAACATAAGCCAATGCGTTTTCTTGTGAAATTTATCTCGATTTTATAAATTCGATTTTATGAGTGTTTATTTTTTGCGCTTCGCTTTCGAAAAGCGTGGCAATGGGGTTGACGGTGTGGAGTCGAATGGGGTGGCGGGTGGTTCGGGCTTAGTCCCCCGGAAATTTTTTTTTTATGAAATATACGGGCGTCATCAAAAATGTATACAGACATTCATAGTTCAGAATTTTTTTCTTTATTTTTATTTCATTTCTACTTTTGTTTACCAAAGCAATACATTTCAGGACGAATGCGATGCGATGGGAATACAAACATGTCTTGATTTTCAATTTTACTTTTCAGACTCAAAACGCATTTTTTATTTAGTTGTAGATATTTGCTTTGTTCTTTTCAGGTGAAATTTATTTATAAGACATCATTAGAAAGGTCTGACACAGCTTTTGGAATATATCTCTATGGGAAACATATTTTTAATAATAAATTATTACATTTCGGTTTTCCTCTAAGCTTATTATTCAACCACAATAATTCAAATCAAATTATTTTTACATGATTTATAGAAGAAAAGTTTTTTTTTTGTAAAACTATGAATAGCTCATATTTTTTGCTTTTTATCGTTAAAGGAACGATAAACACAAGAAAATATTGACATGCCTTTTGCTTATTTATAGCAAAAACATACTATAATGTAAATAATACCAAACAAAAACTAAGGTAAATCAAAATTAAATCGCTCATAACATTCAACAACATTTCTTTTTTCTTTTTTTTTGAAATCGTGTCAAAATATATTTGATAATTTTAGGCATTCAGAATATTTATTATCGTTTTATTCAGTAAATTGTTTTTGTTTAATGTAGGTACCTACACTATAGACCAAAGCCGATAATTTTTGAACAAAAAAAAAGTTAATAGTAGGATGAAACCCTTTAGAAAAAGAAAGAGAATAGAACAAAAATGATAGGAAATATAAATTACCATCGATCTGAGGAGGAGAAGTGGAAAAGGGGGGTGTTTTTAAGGGTAGAAACGGTTTATCTCGATTTACGACAAAACTACAAGTTTTATGGAAAAAAAGTAAATAGTAAAGTTGTAGGTAATGAGAAGATCTACAACTTTTGTGCTAACACTTTTTTCACATAACCTTAAAATTGATATGAAAAATTCCAATAACCAAGTTTTAGGTTTTTATTTTTATCTTTTACAAAAAAAAAATAATTTTTTATGAAATTTGGTAACAACTTACCTCTTAATGTCCCAAACATACTGTAATTTTTCGCTTTAAAATATTTATTTTTTCATCTTAACATATTTTGACTTAATAATGAAAAAGCACCCTAATTTTCAATCGAAAATTCTCACGTCAAAACATTTACTTTTTTAAATAAATGGGTGAGCTTTTTGTTCGTTGAAATCTTTACTTTTTAATGATGCAAAAACATACACATTACAATGCTAAATGTTCCCAGAAAATGCAATAATTAAATTGTAAAGTTTATAAATTGATCAAAATTGTAAAGGGTCTTTCAACAAGGACGGGTCGATGTTGAAATTAAATAAAACAAGCTGTATGTGAGATATTATAAAATTTTTTTTTTTATTTGAAAGGCCCATTTATGCCATTATTTATAAAATATTACATCGTTTAAATGTCCACCGCGGCTTCGAACGGTGGCACGGATCCGAGATAACCAATTTTCAATTACTCTACTGCATAGATCCGGCTGAATCTGAGCGATGGCCTGCGTTATGTTGACTTTCAGGGCATCGGTTGATTGCGGATTATTGGCATAGACCTGTGACTTGAGAAAACCCCACAAAAAAAAAGTCTAGCGGGGTCAAATCGCATGATCTTGGTGGCCACTTCACGTCAACTCTGTGAGAGATAACCCTACCCTCGAACCGTTCATGCAGAATGTCCATTGTGTCGCTCGCTGTGTGGCACGTAGGGCCGTCTTGTTGAAACCACAAGTTATCCACGTCCATATCGTTCAATTCAGGCCAAAAGAAATTGTTGATCATTGATCTGTAGCGCACGCCGTTGACAGTAATGGCCTCGCCATCATCGTTTTCGAAGAAGTACGGACCAATGATGCCGCCGGACCACAATTCGCACCAAACAGTTACTTTTTGTGGATGCATTACCACCTGGTGAACCTCATGTGGGTTGTAGTCGTCCCATATATGGCAATTTTGCTTATTTACAAGACCATTCATCCAAAAATGCGCCTAGTCGCTAAAAATGATTTTTCGGCCAAAATGGAGATCCTCTTTCAAACGTTCTGTAGCCCAGTCAGCAAACAAACGGCGTTTTCTATGGTCATTAAATTTCAGCTCCTAGGTCAGTTGGATCTTGTACGGGTGTAGACCCAAGTCCCGACGCAAAATTCGCCAAGTTGAAGTCTGCGAAAGGCTGAGTTCTTGTGCACGGCGAGAAACCGACTGCCTTGGAGTCTTCTGCACACTCTCACGGACCGTAGCGATGTTCTCGGCTGATTTGGCGTTCCTTTGACGTAAGGATGTTGGTTGGTTGTTTACCGAACCAGTCGCCTCGAATTTGGTCACCAAACGTTGGAGAGTCGACTTTGAAGGGCCACCGCGTCTGCCGTAAAATAGACGTAATGCGCGCAACATTTGCACTAACGAACACTTATTTTGATAATAAAATTGTATCATTTGGACGTGTTGCTGAATCGTGTAACTTGCCGTGGTGATTTGGCATCAGTAACTGAAGAAATAACAACGCATTTCATAGATGCCGCCAAAACAACATGGACGCCACAAACTATCAACATCGACCCGCTCTATTTGAAAGACCCTTTACATAATGGTTGCTTTCCATTTACACAAAAACGACCTCTGTGTAACGCCGTGTTCGACACAGCGCGTTCCATTTATTAGAATGTCGAACACGGCTGTACATTGCGCGACACTCGAAAAAGCCGTGTTTCACCGTGTTTTGCCCAGGATTACCAACACAAAAGAGAAGAATTCTCTTCTCTGCCTATGATTCCCTATGCTTATTAATTATTCAGGTTCTTCAGGTTGGTATTAAAAAACCCAAAAATGCAGTCTAGTATTTGCTCTAGTCGCTCTAGTATTATTTTGAGATAACTCTGTTTCATTTGGCAGTGTTTCGCCGTGTTTCGCAATGTAACGCAGAGTCGCTCTGTGCTATTAAATGGAAAGCAACCAATACAAACACAATTGAAAAATTAAATATTTTAAACCAAAATAATTACAGTGTGTTTGGGGCATTAAGAGGGAAGTTTTAACCAAATTTCATAAAAAAATGTTTTTCTTGTAAAAAATAAAAAACCAAAAACTTGGTAGTTTGAATTTTTCACATAAATGTTGAGGTTATGTGAAAAAAGTGTTTGAACAAATGTTGTAGATCTACTTATTATCTACAACTTTGCTGTTTAATTTTTTCCATAGGACTTGTAGTTTTTTCGGAAATCAAGATAAACCGTTTCTACCCTTAAAAATACCCTTCTTTTCCACTTCACCACCTCAGAACGACCATAATTTATTTTTCCTTTCATTTTTATTATATTCTCTTCCTTTTCTAATGGGTTTCATCCTTCTTTATTATTTTTTTTCATTTTTTACCATTTTTAAAGTCTTTAGCTCTATAGTCTACTACTTGAGTTTAAGATTTATTTGTGGCAGATATCTGAAATAGGACGTTTGATGATGACTAAAGCTGTTTTCTTATTTTTTCTCATCATTTTATATGAAATGATTGTCAAAAGTCAGTTTTTGTGATAAATTTTGCTTTTATTTAAAAAAAAAAACTCTTAAAAACTCAAAACAAAGTAAACATCGCACGAAAGCTTAAATGATTAGTTAGGAAAATTGCACTTAACGTTGATATCTGCCAATATCTGTACCATGCTATTTGAATTCTGTATTAAGTTTTATCTTATTAATTAGTAACACACTTCACTTTGAACTTCAACGTTTTTCAACTATTTTAAATTTGACTTTTTTATAATCCTTAGAGCTAAGACTAGGTATTAATAAATATATTTTACCTTATGTATCGCAGCGATGTTGGCCAAGTCACTCTACAGTAATGATGATTTGATCCAAGAAAAAACTGATGAATTGTTCAGTCTTAATTTACACACTTCACTTTCACTTTTCACCTGAAAAAATAAGAAAAATTATATAAGTCCTTCAAATATCATTAAACTGATTTTGTTTCAAGAAGATAACACTTCAGGACACTTGATAAAGTACTTGGATTATACTTGACTAACTACTTAAAATTGAAAATTAGTTTGATAGATTCGAATATTTAATTTGCTCCTTCAAAAAATACTTCATTAAAATTTTTAAGGATTAATATAAGAAACGATGCTTTTTTTTGCAAATACAAGCAGTTCATTAAGTCCAAATCCTAATTGATTTTTAAAAAGCCTCATATTACAATAGCGATAATTTAACGCGTTGAATCTCTCCCATAAACGCTTTATTAGTCGCCTCTTAACTATATTTTTACGAGACACTCAATATTGATGACTCACTGATAGATAAAAAGCCTCAATTTCGCTTACTATTAACGCTGATAATTACAACGTTTTAATAACGAACGTTATGATCGTCTTATTACTTTCAAAACCGTGTTAATTGAGGCTTAAATTTTGCTTTTATAACAAGTAACGTATAGATATTGGGAAACTTGGAAGTGAGATTGATTTATTGGCGAAGAAATTGTTTGATTTTGAGATGTGCACTGTAGGTAGTTGGGACATGATGGAAACAAGTTGATTTTTTGGTTTTGTTTGTGTTGTGGAATTGACTTTTATGGGGGAATTGGATTATGAAGTCGTTTTGAATTTACCGTTTGTTGTCTCATCTGCCAACATAAATGCTTTATTGTCGTCTTGACTGACGAAATTTTCAATTGCCATTTTAGTTTAACTCAATTTCTAAGCGGTGCGGCGCTCGCTAGTTGTTGACTGCGAAAATAGAAAACATTTTTGCTAAAAGCATTTAGATTGGGACTGCTGCATCAAAGAATAAAGTTGGCCATTTCACGTTATATAACATGCACTGGAATAAAGACATTAAGTACGTGACCTGGAAAAATCTATGGACTTCATATGTGGAATATTCCTGCCTCGTTCTCATCGTCGAATCAAAAGACATTCAAGACACGTAAGCACAGTTACCGGCACTTATATTTTCAGTTGGTAATCCTGCCCTTTTTCCCAATACCGGTTTTTTTTCCAGCCGTCTTCATTTTTCGTTTTCAACAAAACTACCATCAGCGCTATTAATTTCTATTATTAAAAAAAAGGAGTGAAAAAACTGACCCGTTTCCACCCGATTTTTCTCAATGTCCCGCTTCAGATAATTGCAGTTCGGTTCGATATTTATACGGTGTGAGGCTCACGTTGTGAATTAATGTAATAACATCGTGTTTATTTTTCTTCGTGCTATAAAATCAACTCGTAAAAGACTTTGCCGTTTTGTGCTATTTCAATATTTGAACGCCAATATTACATATTTGAAGAGATTATCCTCAAACAAATATAATTTACTACCCAGAAATAAACCATTAAATTTTATTTTTTTTCCACCATTGCAACCATATAATAAATAAGTACATACATTTTTGGAAATGTAATTTTCTTGGAGTTGTGTATTTGGGTATTAGAGCATGTCGGACATCTGCTCGAGAGAAAAAAAATGAAATATCTCTACGAGTTTAATATTTTTAAAATACCTGCAGCTCAGCCAATTTGAAGGAGATTCTTGGGAATATCTGGATTGGAAAGAGTTTTATTGAGACTTGATTCAAGGGATATTTGAATATTTTTCTGTGGTAAGAATTGTAGTAGAATGAGGATAATCTTATAGAAAAATTCTAAGGAAATATTTTTATGGTCATAGCTTCTAACTTTATTGCAATTGGAGCTTGCCTGAACTTATATTCAGAAAAGCAACGTCTATACCTAACACAGTATTGTTGTGATATTTTTTATAGTTTCTACAGTAAAAGCATTGAACGTTTAAGAAAATTTTAATAAAATAAAATTTAAAAATCCTCAGCACTTACTTCTTAGATCTGCGTATAGGATGAGCTTAAAGATAATCTATGCAAAATCAAACTAAAAGCTTAAAAATGTTCATTATATTTTTTGTTATAAATTTTCATCAATGTTTAATTAATTTAATTTGGGATGCTGGATAGCAGTGAGATTTTAAGATTTGTATGGTGAGAGAAGCAAAAGCTTGAGGTGAATATAAGTCGAATATAAAATAAGTGGAGTTTCAAAGGAATATTTGAAATTTCAAAATGATAAATTAATGAAAATGCTTCCGCAGAGCAAATAGTAATTTATTTAGCAGAAATATTTTGTGCAAGTACATCTTTTATACTCGCGAAATGAATCTTGTTCATTTACAGGAAGAACTGCAAAACTATTCATGTTTCGCCTCATCTTGTCGCCTCATTTCACGACAAACGTGAACGACTTTTCACGGAAATGCTTTGCGGTGCTTCACAATGCGATACGAAAAACTGTTTATGATGCTTAAAGCGTTTTTCCCCTGCCGAAGAACAAGAATGTCGTGCTAAGAACGGAACGTTTTACTTCACCCAACGAAAAACTTGTCAAATGCATTTTCATGTTTGATCTGGAAATTTCCGGAGTCAATATTTCATGTCGAGCTTTTTTTTTGTCCGAGATTTTTTTAATAAACTAAGCTATTTGTTGGGTTTTTTTCCAAATAGAAAATTATTTGATTAATGTTTATATGTACGCGGTTTGTTTGTTAGAGAATGCATTTACCGTATTTGGGTCAAACTGATTGAAGAATTAAAATGGAATTCATTTGATATCATTACATGATATTTTAATAGTTGAAATATTTGCAAAGCATGTGAGATTAAAGTTTACTCTGTCGAAAATCCATCAAATGATTCGATCAATATTCAGTTCGTTAATTTTGGTCGAGTGAAATTTTTCGACGTCGACGTGTTAACGTTTACAAGCTGAATGTCATTCGGTTGATATGAAACACTTTTCACACCTCGAAAATTCAATTCTCTCAATTTTCTATTGATTTGAAATCAAAAAAAAAAAACGTAACGAAAACAAAGCGATGATGTTCCACAGACATGCTTTTACTTCAGTAAAAATGAAAAAAACCCCCAAAACTCTCATTTAAAGCACCACCTTTTCGAATGATCAAAGAGTCCAGTTGAATATTAATGAGTTGAAATTAAGTCTGAATCGCTCGCAGTTCTTCACGAAACTTCAACACTAACTTTTATTTATTAAATAATTTAAATATTGTTCTATTTGAGCTCCAGTTGAAACTCAAGTGGAGGGTGCAAGAACGGGAATAACTCCGCTATTATTTCGGAAAACATAATAGCTCCATGAAAATGTAATAACGAGTTTATATTTTGGATATGAGGGCTTATTTCATGTCGAATGAATAATCTAACAATAAGTGTATTTGAGAACCTTTGAATTTCGTATTAATTATTAAATAATGAATAAATGGTTGAAATGAGATATTTCTCAAATTATTTATCTCTCGAAATTATGCTAGCAAACTTTTTAACATATTTACCTTAATCCTGCTTAAATAATGGAAGTATCATTAAGCTTGCACTAGTTTCTATTTAATGACCACTAAGTGATGCCTAAATTATCTATATTAAATGTATCAATTCATTTGAACGACTTATGATTTAACTAATTTCTTTGTCAACTGAATTAACGTAAGAAAGAATAATTTTAATTTTTCGCTTAGAAAAACTTAACTGCCTATAAACCTAAAAAAAAAATAACACCAAAATTTACATTATGTACTGTCACTATCGACCTTATGATTTTTTTACACTTTTAGTGTAGATACCAAACAATAATTTTTTTAAGCATCTGAACATGGTAATTTTAAATACGTGTCGATGGTTTAAACTGATATTAAACATATCACAGTGGAGCTTTTTAAAAATACAAACTAAGCTTTAAATATTGCGATAATAGAAATTTTATTTTCAAATGATCAAGCAACCCGCCAGTAACCGAAACTAGGTATATTGAATTAAGGCTTCTGATTGTGAATGGTGTCCAGTTTTAACAGTTTCTTAAAAAAGAGTAAATTTGACATAGCAATAAGTAAGCTCGAATATTTTATCTTCATACTTCAAATTGCTATAATTTTCTCAAAACTTAACCGATTTCAAAGTTTTTTTTGTGATTTAAGTTGCTTTAACATCTAAGGGCATATCACGACTGTTTAAACACAGACAATTTCTGTTGGTGAATTTTAATCTTAGGTCTAGGATTCAACGGGGATCGAACCCGTACCACTTGACGCATGAAGTGGAGAGGGCAAACTGCTCTAACCACTGCGCCAATATGTGGTTCTTTTTTTCTTTGTTTTCAACAACAGCCTTATCACTTTTGAAAACTATCAAAAAATGTACACTGGTCTATTTGAAAATCACAAGTTGCATGCTATATCTTCTAAGTAGATGAACCAAAAAATATTTTTTCCACTTAAAGTAAAATGGAACAAAAATAGTTAAAAATGTGTAATTAATATTTTTAAAAGTGTTGTCCATTAAAGTACAGGAGCGTACCTATAACGTATGTCACACTATCTACAATACTTTAGAAACTAAACCAAACTCAAAACCGAGCACCACATAAAATCTCAGAAAAATTAAATGTCTCAAAGTAAATAAAAATAAAGAAGATTAAATTTTTATTGAAAATATCAAAGTTGGAATATCTTTTCAATTAGGAGGAACAGTTTAAAACGTATGTTCTACTAATAAATGCGTCGTTTGAAAATAGCTTCGTTTTAAGTAAGAAGAGTTACCATTACCAAAATAAGAAACGCGTTTCCAAATTTACGATAACAATTTAAATATCCTCAATTCTGGCCAGAGAGTAGAGTAGAGTAGAGTAGTACAAAGAACGCAGCAAAGATGACAAAAAGACAAAAGGTGTTATTTTATGATATAAAACAGTTGCAAACTTTAATTTTAGATAATTGTATTAAAAAAAATAACTTTTGAGCTTTATAAATAATATCAGTATAGATAATTATGAACCTACTTAACTGAACTATTAAGGGGATAATGTAGTCTAGAAATTTGAGCAAATAGCTTTTTCTTTTCTTTCATATTCTCAAAGTTTAAACCTTTAAGAATATTCCCTTAAGAGGTTTTTTCAAAATTTTAATAATTTTTGGACCAGAAATCGCTGATTAAAAAATATAAGTATTAACTACCATTGTATGGCCACTGGATGTAACTAAACCCGAAACTTTAAACGCGTTTTTCTCGAAACTACTTTTTTCGATGCGGTATAGCCACAATATCTGAAGATCTAATCTGCCAATTTATTTGAAATTTGGCATGAATATTTTTTTAATATTTGTCTATCGCATGAACCAACAAAAAATAAAAATTTGAATTTGTAATATTTTTAAAAATTTGACAAAGTTAAAAAATTAGTGAAAAATCAACCTTTATTTTTGAGTAGCCGTCATTTTATGAAAAAAAATTTTTTTTCAGTTTTGCAGTTTTATGTGATAGCGACATTCATACTGATCAAGAATCCATCATTGTTTTATTTTTCAGATGACCACAAGAGTAGAAATTATGGCGACGAGGACACGGCCTTTTTTCCCCTCTACTTCAAGGACGCATAACTCAATGAAATTTTTTTTTAAATTAATTTTGTGTACTCTCTGAATATAAATAAATAAACGGTAAAAAAATGGATTTTAACAATATCAAATGATTTTTTTTATCAATTGCCAAAAAACGCTTGAAATTCGGGCCTCTAGAATATCCTCTTAAAAACAAGGCAGCCCAGGTGGCAACCAGGTCGTGTGTGCCTGTATACATGACAGCTAGTCAAAAGTTAATTTTTTCAAGCCACCGCTAGCTTCGACTATATTCAACTTATATCGACTATGGACAGAAAGCAAACGGTTTTTAGTCTCCTCAGAATATATATAGAGAGATGTTTAGGTATATAGTGTACCTAATTCAAAAACCAAAATACTGAAAGCTTATATTTTCGTTTGATTTTAAGTAAATAAGACTTAACATTCAGAAGCTCTCATATTACGTACAGTCGTATTAGGATACGAATAAAATAATCAAAATTCAGAGAATTTTCTTTCACTTTATTCATTTTGTAGCGAATCCGTCTTCTCACCCTGATTTCGACATTTTGTTTACACACAAACGAGAATGTTTAATTAACCGTTAAATTTTACTAATTAATGTTTATATAGTACATACAACAATTTTCATCTAAATAAAATGCAATTAGAGGGAAAATATTTCATGCATATGTAGATTTCCAGTTGAGTGTAACGGTAACGCAGGTGAGGCACTCGCTGCAAACTTGATTTAATGTTTCTAGATGTTGAAACGATGCCAAAACTCCAACACTTATTAAATACAAGTTTACAAGAAAAGCTAGAGAAGTTTATAATTAAAAATTATGCTATGACATGGCTGCAAGGGATGGGGCGACGTTTTTTTTTAATGATGTAGCCAGGTGAGTTGGCGAGTTTAATATTATTTGGATCTCATTAAACGTGAATTAAATTCAAAGTAATAAATTTTTATTGGTCGCACTCGGCCGTTTTTCCCAGTGAAAAGTGCCACGTTTGCGATTTTCATGTTATGTCAAATGTTGGGGAGGGTGTGGAACTCCTTGTCGTTTAAAAAACTTTTTGACTTACGATATTTGTTCGTAAAATTGCGAACGGCCAACGGCGAGCAAGCTTTCGACGGGAGTTTACGCGTATCCAATACGAAATGGACGTGTGCAGTTTTCCATTACGGGAATATTGTGAATTGTGGGTGATATAATAAATCCTTGGCGTATTTTCTGCGTTTTCTGAAAAGAATGAGCGAGCTATTGATTCGAGTTAAGAGCGAGTGGAGAACGGCGTGTGGCGAGTTGTGACCCTTCATTGCAAGTGAAACGCGCGTATTTCCTTCGTGTTTTATTGAAATGCAATAAATTAATGATAGATGTACAGAATAACAAAAAATTTAATTCACTTAGTTGGAGATTTCACTTCTTTGCTTACTCGATTTTTGAGCTTTTAAATTTACAACAAAGATAGCAAACCAATAAATTTGATAGCTTTTCATAATTTGACAAACGAAAAAAATTTTCTCTTTGAAGTGAATATTAAGAGAGAGGTCTTCATATACAAACATCACATTATTATAAAAATAGAGCATATTTTGTGAACTTCTAAGGGTTCACTGAATCTGTATAACCAGAAACTGTCACTCACCTCAAATATTGGTAAATACGTAAGAAAAATAACTGAACTTCTTTTAATATTTACGCTACGACACCCTTAATTTAAGATTTTCTCATTTAGTAGTATATTAATTGTTAACAAGTTTTAACAAGAATTGTTAACAAAACACTGTTGAATACCAAACAAGGCTTTGTATTGTCTTAAATAACTATGCTTTTAGTAGCAGTTATAGTAAACTTAACTTGGGGTGGAAAATAAATAAACTGTCTCACAAAATAAATCTAAAATTTATGTTTACTTTAAAATACCCAAGTGAAAATTTTTACGAATTTATCTACGTTGTCTGAAAGAAAAAAATTCTTCGTTCTTATAGGAAACAGATTTCATAAGAAATTTAAAGTTCCATTTGTGAGAAGCAATTAAAACAAAGAACTCAAGTTCGTGTCCAATCTGATAGAGTCATTAAAAGTTTTGTCCATGGCACTAAATCAATAAAATTCTTTGCTTTATGTCCATTAGTAAATAATTAAATAGTCCTCGTTAAACAATGTTTTAAATTAAATCCTTTTAAACGCCAAGAAAATAAGATGAAGGCTATTGTGCCTTTTTTCCTCATCATCTTTTCTTTTAGTAAGATTTTTAAAACTTTCAAGTATTACTAACTACACTTAAAATATGTTCGTAGTTTTATTAATGTTATTAATTAAACTTTGAGCTATAAACATTTGAAAAGGAAATCCAAGCTGGTTTATGTTATAATGGGATTCTTATTTGAATTCAAGTTTAAAATTTAGATTTAAAAAAAAATGTATTGCTTGCGAATAAAATGCTTAAAATATTAAAATGTTAATTCTTAGAATTTAATCGTTTCTGGTTTAACTTAGGTACCGTAAATACTTACCGTAAATACTAAATACTTAGGGCTACTTTGGCTCTATGGTCTTACTTGGCCCAAACAGAGAAAAAAAAAATACAATATCTTCTGCTAACTTTCAGGGAACAGTTTTAAATTAATTTTGACATCACTGCTTGCTTGGAGCTAAAGCCTAGCAAAAATGTCGAAATTAATTTAAAAAATGCTTCCTGAAAGTAAGCCGAGGATTTATATTTTTTCTCAATTTGGGCCAAACTAGGACTCTAGAGCCAAAATAACCCGCATTTACGGTATCAAAATCGACAAGAAAAATGAAAATATATACCGTATTTGCCGGACGATAAGACGTACTTTTTTACTCTAAAAATTTTACTTAAAATCAGGGTGCATCTTATGGTCCGATAAAACGCTATTTCACAAACTTTAAAGATCTATTTCACGACCTTTTTTTTAACACACGGTTCCCGCAAGAGACAGTTATCATGCTATGCTTTGAGCACCGTGCATTATTCTGACATAAGAAATAATCTATATTATTATCTGATCCCTCAACTATCATATTGCAAAAAATCATGTCTATCTTTTACTCTGTGAAAAACAAAAACATATCTATCCCACGGGAGTAGAACATTTTTCCTGGATAAAAAAGAGATCAAGCTTTCCTGAGGAAAATTCGTTAAAACTCTTATTCATGAACTTTTAGAAAACTCTTTTGAAATACTCAGTTCCTGAAGGATTCTATTTTTAGCCTATCCTACGGGAACCGTACAATATTCTAACATAAAAAGTAGCCCATATCATTCACTGTCTCTTAAACCACCATATTGCAAGAAATTATGGTATTCTTTTGTTCTGTGAAAAACAAAAACGTATCTATCCTACGGGAACATACATTTTTCCTGGATAAAAATTGGACTGTATGAAAAGAAAAATTATGATTTTGCCTTGAGGACATTATGAGTTATTACTATAAATATATTTTACTCAGATAAAAATGTTTAGTTTCAGCATGATTTTTTTTCGAACCAGTTTTTCTCTATTTTCCCGATGAAATGAAAAATTTTTCCGAAATAAAACGTGTTTTAGATAATGATTCGTATATTTATCATACTTAAATATCACCAAAATCCATTTTCAACTAAAAATAGAGTTGATGCATAATTTTTTTCTCCAAACCGTTTTTCAATTTCCCGGGTAAATTAGACATTTTCCCGTTATAAATGTTATTCTTTTTTATGACTCAGATTGTCATTTATCATCATACCAAATTTCATTAAAAACCATATGTATTTAGGTAAGAATTAATAATATGTTTCTAAAAACAATTTTGCAAATAATGAATTATTTTTGAAACAACCTTAACAACCATTAAAAAGGTTATAGCGGGCTAACCGTAAAAGATAGACATATGTCGTCGCTGACTTTTTTGTAGAACTTTTTAAGAGGAACAATTTTGCTCTTCATGATTTTTGCGTAACTTTAATCGTTTACGCAGGGCAGGCCACAAACGCTCTCAAAAGGAAAAAATGTTCCTGATTTTTGCAACATTTTCCATCAATGCTCTGCTCCTATTGGTCGTAGCCTAGTTATATAGCCTAAAGCCTTCCCCGATAATTAGGCTATCCAACATTAAAAGAATTTTTCAATTCGAACCAGTAGTTCCTGAGATTAGCCCGTTTAACCAATCAAACAAACAAACAAACAAACAAACAAACTCTTCAATTTTATATATTAGTATAGAGTATAGATGATCAATGAAATAAATAATATAAATGCTAGTAAATATTAGGTTAAGTTAATGTCAGATTAAAATATACCATAATAAATAAATAAATAGCAACTTTTGTGCCTCATTTTTGATATTATTTAAATCGTAAAAAAAAATTTCATGTGTATTTGGTCGCCTGAACTTTAAAAACAGCCCCCTTTAATACTCACATTATCCACTACGTGGACTATGCACAGAACGAATAGGTAAGTGAAAATTTAAAAATTCGGATGAGTGAGAATTCTCTAGAAGTAAAAATGAGATCATGGCCATAATCTCATCAACGGTTCCATGATCTCTCATTTATCCCCAAGTTTGATTGATTTGACAAAGAAAATAACCATTACTTGTTGATGCTGAAAACAGCTTACAGTAAAAATGTTATGCAAATTTTGCAGTATTTTTTTGTATGGTTGATTTTATGTCGCTCCAACTACTTGGTTATTTCGCGACATCTTGCTAACTTTATTACAATTTTTTTTCTTTCTTATAAATAAAATTTTAAATTATGTGCATAAAAGGATAAAAAAGAAATTTTAATTTAATGACATTGGTACAACTTTAATAAAATTACAAAATTATGTCTTTATTTGTCGCTTTTTGTTCGATAAAATGAAAATATCATTGAAAGCTGGTTATCGTTGTACTTGAAAGGCAGTAAAATTGAACGTTTTATAGTTATTACGTAGTATAAGGGTGTTTCAGTTTCTGAATGCTTCACTTGGTTCCAAATTTCTGTTTAAATCATTGGTATTTTTAAGAATTTAGAATCTTCTAAAAATATTTTCTTGAGCATAAATATTAAGTATAAAATCAACATGAAGGAATTTGGAAATTAGATTACAATGTTGATGTTTAATAGAACAGTTAAAGTCTGATTATTATCTTTTACTACTCTATAGTAAAGGAAGTAGGTATTGTAAACGGGTCAAATTTTTGAGTTTGAGTTTTTACTGGAAATACATGTTTTGAGGTCCCCTGAATTCATAAAAGTAGTCTTTAAGAAACATGTCTGTGTGAGTGTCTATGCGTCTGTGTGTGACAGCAATATCGTATCGAAAGCTTTATCCGAATTTCACCAAACTTAAAAAATGACCTGCATATTACATCTAGTTGTGCCGCAAAGCTTTTAGTTGAAATCGGTTAACCGAAAGCTCCACTTTATTCTAAGAGTTTTTGAGTTTATTTAATTCTTTGCAAAAACGGCTTCAACGATGTTCTTTAAACTTGATACAGTTCTTAAGACTTATCAATGCCGACATTGAAATTTTTTCTGAGAAATTTCAAATAAGGAGGGCTCTGGAGTTAAGAGTGGGAGTTCGTATACTTTGTATATATACATAGAGGCTTCACGCAATAGTTCGGTTCTTATAAAACGAGTTTCAAAAAACAAAGTAAAAGAAAGTACTGTGACGCCTCGCAGCAGATATTATTTAACCGACTTCAAGAAAAGAAGAAGGTTCTCAATTTGACTGTATGTTTTTTTTTCCTCAGAATTTTCGACTGGGTGAAGCGATTTTGATGATTTTTTTATTTGAAAGCTGGTGCTTCCCGTGTGCTTCCCATTTTAATTTGAAGGGAATCTTTAACTTCTAATGGGTTGAAAACTAAGGGATGAAATATTAAACTTCTTATTGGATAGCTCGATTTTGATAATTCTTTTATTTTTAATGGTAGGACATAATTTTAAATTGTCATAATTATCTTTAAAGAATTTTAGTAAAAAACAATCAAATATTTAAAAAATACTATCTTTAAAAAAGCAATTCATTTTAAATGTGACAAGTTATAAATCAGTGAAGAAGAGCTTGTTAATGCAGTTTTCACTTGATAACAATGTTGATTTAAATTTTTTGAGCCTATCATGTATTTAAAAGGCCACTGCCTCCGGTCAAAACAGAGCGAAACGGGGGCCTTATTGAAACAGAAAATTCATTATTTTTTGTTGTAATTTCTTTTTCTTTTTTTTTTTTAAATAAAAACAGTGTTTACACAACGCAAAATCAGTTCGTGTAATTATTTGAGCTTGTAAAAAACTCCAGTCTTCCTCATCTCCATTCATCGGCGTATTGAAATCGAGACGATCGATTGCACGACGCTTTGTTCCATTTTTCATCAAGCAAATCGCTTAATTTTTAATGTAAATATTTGAATTTTAATGCAAAAATTATTTGTGCGTTGAAAGAGATCGGGAAAAATGCGAAACTTCCGGCTCGTATTGATTTTATTGGAGGGAATTCGCCAGAAAAGGTGGACCCCTAGAAGGGTCATTCAATAAATAAGATAACTTTTTAGCAACCCCATATGCACGCGGGAAAAATTCTAAGCCAATAAATTATAGTTAAGAGAAAAACACCCCAAAACATTTACAAAGATTGATGGATGGATTTTGTATCGTCTATTAAAAAGATGCACACTTGGCTCATAAATTCCGATCTGGAAATATTCAAATATCACTCTCAGAAAATGAAACTTTCAGCAGTTAACTAAAATTTATAAAGCTTTCCGTTCTTATTAAATGGAACGCGGATGGCAAAACGTAATTATTTATGTTTTCAATAAATTTTTTGCTCGGATGTAACGCAAACATATTTATACAAAGAGCTTTTCATGTGCTAAATATAAAAAAAGTTATGCTTGACGTTAAATTTATTGTAAAATAAATTAAAAACACGACTGTTATTGCTCCGAAAAGATTAACAATACTTGTTATCAAAAAAAATGTAGCTTCATTAACTTTATTATTATTATTATTATCGTCATCATTCCACGCAGAAACGAATACGATTCAAAGCTTTACACATACAATACAAATAGAGATTAGCATCTTAATATTATGAGTTATATTCTTTCCAGCTTTTTAAATATTTTAATGTTTTTACACGCTGGTAATTTTTTAACTTGAAAATCAATTGAGTTAAGCATTATATATTCGGCATGTTACCGCAATCAAAATGTGAATTTCCGAGTGAAAATTTGATTAAAATATGACTGTTTGAGTGGCGTAATTTTTTGTCGTGCTTTGATTACGTCTTTATTATCGTATTATTGAATTCTCGGTGGAAGAAAATCATAAAAAATGTCAAGAAATGAGAATGAAAATAAAATATCGTTTATTTGATTTGAAGTAAGTCTTGTAAATTCAGTCAACTCGTAAAATTTAACACAAAGTTAGTGAATCAACCTTCATTTTATTTATTATTTTTCAATAATTTTTAATCAATTGAAATATTAATCAGTATTTCAATTTCATTTATAGAAATGCTACTTTATTGACACAGAGATTAATTTTATATTTTATTTGATATTTTTCTGAAGAAATTTTTAAATTTTTTATGCTTCTATTTGTGTAGTAGAAGTAAGTTTTAATTTTTGGGAATATTTGCAAATTTTTAAATTTTGGGATCCACCCTGGAATCCCAGCTATATCATTGTGAACCTCAAGGGATCTGCAGATCATAGGTTGGAAACCATTGCTTTAATCGCACAAAACATGCAGAAAATGCCCCTCTCTTTTTGTAGATTGCTTTACTGATTTATGGATGGACCCTTGAATACAATTATAGATTGCATTTTATGTATAAATGTTACAGTTAATACATCAACTTAGTCGATGTATGTACTTTCTAGCTAAAGTATACTTTAACTAAACTAATCAGAGAAAGTGTACACAAATAAATCCATGAATACTTCCACTAGTTATTGTATACACCTTCTACTGTAGATTTTTTAAAGTATTTCAATGGTTTTTTTATTATCTACTGTCATACATGATGGATATTTTTACAATTTATTTATTCATAATTTCAAAACGCAAAACTAAAAATTATTCAAGAAGAATAATAAAAGAGAAAAATAAACGAATTAAATTAGATGTAACTTATTTGAGTGAATCTGACTGTATGTACACTTACTGAGACCACGAAGTTTTACACAGAAAAGATATTTGGTTTTCTGTAAAACTTTGCGGTGTCAGTAAGTGCGCATTCAGTATTTTAAACTAGGGTGTAGAAGGAAACCAAAAAAAGATTGCCAGTGTAGATAGAATCATTAAACTAATACTATCACTACTCCGAATCAGTGGGTTTTTACACTCACTAGTTAATGAATACATTGACTATATACAGTTTGCATCATTTGAAATAATGTATACTTTCACTTTTACAACAACGAAAACCATGCATCAACTAGTTGCCGTATACACTTAGTGCAATTTACGCTTTAACTGTAACATAAACACAATCTGCCCACAATTTAAACGGAGGGACATTTAGTGGTTAACATTTTATGGGCCTCCTAAAGTGCGAGTCAATCTCACATTTTTCCATTATTTTTTCTGATTTCTTAACTTTCAGAACTCTCAAAACAACTATTTAATCCTTTAATAATAAAACGAAGTTTTCAAAAATACGAAAGTTGGTCTAACGTGCGCACGAAAAAGTTGGAAAGAAAGACTTTATAATTCTTTTTTTTTTAAATTTATTTTTTAATCTATGTAAACAAAGCTAAGGATATTGGAAATTCAACCAAACAAGGATAAATTAATTAGATAAAGAACTAATTAAAATGAATATTACGAACATATATAACATTTTCAAATAAGATTTCCTCATAACCACTTGAAATTTTTTTCTTAGAAAAGAAATCGTTCAAGTTTTTCATCAATATAAACTCAAAATTTCCTCTTAAAACGAAACTTAAATTTCACTTCTCTCCCAACAATCCTGAAATAGACGAAAAAAAAATGAAATTCATTCAAACCAACCCACATCTCTCTTTACAAAGCTGTTTTCCTTATTTAATCAAGGAAATCGTTCAAGTATTCCATTTTCAAATAACAGTCTCTCTTTCTACCCATTTCTGCCATTGCTTCTTTTCTTTTTTTATTATGATCGTTGAGAAATTTTATTGTAAAAAAAATCTAGAGTTTGATGAATAGAATTTTTTCCTATTCAAAGTGCGTAGAGCTTTTTCTATGCGAAGAAAAGGCTTATTTCACAAAACATTAAATTTTTCTGTTCGTCTGCTATTTGTCAACGATAAAAGCCAAGCTAAAATAGCGAGGAATAAATAAATAATAGCGCAAAAGGAGCGTAATAACTAATGCATGATGACTCTGAAGAGAGATTTATCTAATGGGTCCCAATTCAGCATTAATAAAACCAAGGGAAAAAATTGAATTTTATTTACAAGAATATTAGTTACATGACAAATTAACGTTGCTTTATTGAAACGTGGTTGACTAGATAGTTGGTGGTCCTAGGGTCAATCGCAACAAAATTCTAAGATTTTTTCATGGGTTTTCGGATTCGCCGGGCACTAATGACCATAGTAGTTGATGCAAACTTAAATAACCAAAAAATGACATTAACTAATGTTATATTACTTGCATTAGCAATACCTTATCAAACTCAATGAAATTAAGTTACAAAATATAAAATTTGTAAGAAACAACTTCATAAAAAAAGTGAAATTATTATTTAGCACAGGGAAATTTGAAAGACGATTACTAGAAGTTCAAGTCCGGTACGTTTGCGATAAAGTCGAATATGTTATAGGAACTTGAACGTATTTAACTTTCAATTAAGCAACGCTAGAAGTTTGAAGCATCCAAACTTACAATTATAATGACTTTATCATAAAAAAGAACATCTTTTTAGTTTCAATATAAGACAAACAAATTTTAATAAAACCTACAAAAGTTATTTTTGCGTTTTTGGTAATAACTTCGCAGAATAATAAATCATGTATCATTAGAAAACGACTTTATTTATTGAACTATTACAAATTTTATAAATATCTTTTTAACTAGATATTGTAAAAAAATGTAGATCAGAGCATTAACCTGAAAATAAATTTTTGAAAACTATATAAAATTGAAAATTTATAACTTTTTTTTTTGTTTTATTAATATGGTTGATGGTGTATCGTATATTAGAATAAAACATAAAAATAACATTTAAAATGAAATTTTTATATTTTGCTCCTCAAAATAAGTTTACTTACCTCAGAAAAAAAGATTGGAAGTTTAAAAAAAAGATTTAATTAAAGCTAAAAACTATCCACAGAGATTTAAAAGGAATAAAACTTTTATCACTTACTCTCCTATACAAAAACTTGCAAATTTTTGAAACACCTTATCACTTACGAGTTGAGTAATTACGTTGTTTGGTTATCAAACAGGTACAATAAAAATGTTTTTACAGGACGAGGAATATTCACAAAAAGAAAAAATCAGAACATAATTTTTACCTTATAAGCTAATATTTGAGATAAACAAATAAATAGGATACCTATCTATTAATTTTGATAAGTAAGTAATTATTCTCTATTTTAGCTTTGAATAGGCAAACTTGGATAAGCGAGAACTTAAAGGATCGCGATCTATCGAGGACTCTCACTAACCCGAATTTTTAGGTAACGCAAGTAGAGGAGTAACCTTTCTTACTTATAGAAGTTTATCAGCAATATTAAAGATTTATAATGATACACTTGTATGAAACATTCTAAAAATGGGGCATAAATAACAGCTATGTTAAAAAAACTTAGGTTGCAGAGATAAAAGCAAGTAGAAGTCTCAGTTATAGAAGCCCCTTGGTGAAACAATACTTTTTCTCATAAAGCTTTCTGATTATCACTCAAAGATTTTTAGGGGATTAAAAACTACAGTACACAATATTTTTACTTATAGAGTTTTTACTTATCTAGTTCTCAATCACCCAGGTTTAACTATAGGTGCATAAAAAGTTGTTATGCTCCTTGGTATTGTCCTTTTTTAAGCAGTATTTCTTATGATAAAAATGAATCAATGATACAAATTTTATTTGAACTTTGTATTAATTTGTCACTCAAAAAGGATATTATTCCGTCTACACTTATTATTTACGTTATGTCGTTTAATCTTGGTTTTTCTTTTTTAATAAAAAATGGAGGCCATATAGATGCATAGAAAGTAAAGTCCTGGAAATATTGTGTAATACGATACATTTTTTGCGTTTATAACTCAAATTTCTAATATAGATACTTCTCATAAATTAGTAGTATTAAACTATAAGAAAAAAATATTTTTCTTTCGACATTTAATAAAATTTAATTCGTACAACGTCAAATTTTTCAGCTAGTTTCTAATACTATTTTCTAGCCTCTTAAAACTACATTATTATGATACAATCATGTTTTGTAAAAACGTTAAACGTAAAAACGTTTTTATTTCAACTTTATGCACTTAAAATAAAAAACTTGTGCGTTAATAAAAAAGTTTTCTTAAAAAATGCAATGCCTTCGTGTATCAAGCATTTGATTAACTCACGGAACATTGGTAGTTCCCACAGATAAAAGATAATCTTTCTACTACCACAGCTAGTATAATAAATGCTTCAAAACGTGTATTTTTATTTTTATTCTAGAAACCAACTTATATTGAATATCAGATAGATAAAATCACAGATCTAAATAAATAACAAAAGCTCTTACGTAAATTAATCCTAAAATAGGTTGTGTAAAAAAGATCAAAGTATATAAAAAGGGATAGCAAATTACAAAATAGCTAAAAACCAAGTAAAATCTCAAGATAAGTGACTTAAAAGGAATTAAAAGATTGAAAAAGAAAAATATTTGCGTATAAACTAAAAGCAAATCAATAAGATAGAAAATAAGAAAGACTCCGAACAAATTTTACAACACAAAAAAAAAACTTTACTGAAAAGATAATGTAATCTTATATACCATAATCTAATATTTATATAAACAGTCTTGGATGAAATGAAAAAAAAACATGGATGCAAATAGGATGTAAAATCAAGATTCACAGTTGTAAAGACTATACCATACGCTGAAGCTTGTAATTTATACAAGTTAAACTTAACACCCCTATCCCTATTCATATATAAGACAAATAAGTTTATTTTCTAAACAAAACTAGAGTTTGATTAGTGCTTTAAGAAGTCAAAATTAATCAATAATATGCAGTTTCTTTTAATTAATTAATTAAAATTTTAAATTATTTTATGCAAAAACCGACTTGTGTGAAGCCTCAATTGGAATGTGAATCTAATGTGACGTATTGTATATAAATAATATCAGAAACATTATTTGTTATACAATCGCAATAATATGTGAACAAAAACGCATTTAAGATGTTAAGTCTGATAAGAACTTTCGGTTAATATTTTCAAAGCCCTGTGGCTGTTTATTGTTGTTAAAGTTATGCCAATGATTTTATTTCTATTTGTAAAGGAGGAAGTAATTTTTTCTTGTTTAAAAGAGAATATAAAATTATTAACCCACTAGAATGATAATTGAAAAAGGCCTGGGTTCTTGGAGACCTTTAAGGAACCTAATAGAATAAAAGCTTTTCATAGTTAATATAGTATTTTGAATGAAGCATTCTAACGATTTTATGGCCGTTCTATAAAATTTTGAAAGTCACTTTTCACTTGCTATTCCTATTTTTGACTTAAAATATTTGCAAAATTGATAAAGCTCAAAAACTCCTAGATTAAAGTGGAAATTTCGGTTTACCGATTTCAAGCAAAAGTTTCGCGGCACAACTAGATACAATATGGAGGCCAAATTCCAAATTTGGTGAAATTTGAATAAAGCTTTCGATACGATATGGCTGTCATACACACACACACATACATGTTTCTAAAAACCACTTTTTTGGACTCAGGGGACCTCAAAACATGCATTTCCGGCGAAAGCTCGAATTCAAAAATTCGACCCGATTACAAAACTTCTTTTACTATATAGTAATAAAAGTAGGTAAAAAATGAAATTTCAATACACTTACTTGATATAAAAGTTTTTTTTTTTATTTAAAGTACGTAATTTTTTAACACAGGTCATTAATGACTCGAATAGTGTGTTTTATTATTTTGACTTTGAGACAATGTCAGGTCGTCCATGTTGTTGTTTTTAGGTACTACTAATGTTTTAAGGATACCTACTTCTGTATTGAGGCACTTTTTCATTGGTTTGAGCAATTTGGTTGCGCTGCTTCTATTGTTGTATGCTGGACATTGGAAAAGTAAGTGCTTGAATAATCTCTCATGGTTGCAGGCCCAGATAGAATAGGCCCAGATATGATATTTGTGTACCCGATACGCATTCTAGTTATTTTTTATTGGTTTTTTTCCTAGCCGTTCCTGCTAAAACTATAAAAGTAATATCTTTTGAAATAATTTAGTTAAATTTTAGATTTTCAAAGCATTATGACAACCATAATATAAGAGAATTTCTTTTTTTGCTATTGGTTTTATTATTTTTTATCGAGGGTTTTCAATTTAAAATCTTTTATTCCAATACAATAAATTTAAAATGAGACAAATAATTTGTAGGCTTCCGCTTGAAACTCTTCACGACTAAGATTCTTGCGCACCCCTCATCTTCAATTATACTTGCAACAAAATTCGCTGAACAAATCACCCTCGTATCAGGAAATCAGATAATATTCATACACTCAATTCCAACCATAAAGTGTGCCCTCAAAACGGAATTATCGGGAGTATACACAACGAACATTTTGTCTTTCGTACCTGATGGCAAAATATGGATTGGAATGGGAATCCATAAAGTTGTGACAATTTCAAGAATCTTTTGTGAACGAAAATGAAGGAAACGTGAAATAATAATTTATTTTTCTTGGAATGATGTGATGTGACATTTCAACAGAGAATCTTTTTTTTTCTTCTTCTTTTCTTTAATATAAATGTACGTTTTTATGAATTTATAATCGCATTTTTTTCATTTTTATTCTTTCATTAAAGCCAATGAAAAATATTTAAATATTTGAATTTTTTTCATCCAAAATCAAACAGTGTTTAATTATATATTCCGTATGAGTCTTTCGAGAACTAGTTTTCTCAGAACAACCGAACTTTTTTAGAACAACTGTCTTAATAAATAGTATAAAACCATTTGGGGTAGAGATGATGATTCTGATAAAAGATAGTTTGTGTCATATAAGGAAAGGCTGTTTTTATGTTATTTGAAGATTTCTTATATGAAAGAGGTCATCATTTATATCATATTTGATAGACAAAAGAAATCTTGTGTTTTGAAAGCACAAAAATTGAATTAAATTTACTTTTATAGTAGCAAAAGTTTAAATACTAGAAAGTGTTTAAATTGTTCCTTTTAGGCCTAGTTTTTTAAATAACTTGCTTTAACTAAATACTTTAGCTGTTATATAGGTATTATACCAACTACAATTTATTTAAAATTACAACTTAGTAAAAGCGTTTGGTTGTCTTAAACTAAAGTTAACATTATCCGACAATTTACTATCTTCAGATATATTATTATAAATAAATTTACATTGGACTTTATTACTAAAATAATGTGGAAAATAAGAAGTGAACAAAAGTTTTTCAACTCACTTAGTGGCGTGATTACTAGATTGACGCCATGTACGCCAATAGTCCTCAAGTGGAACTCCAAAGGGAACCCAGGATTTTTATCTTGGGTTCATTGGTAGCTTCTTAAAAAAATGTTTTTCTTATCATCAGGAATATTCAAAGAACATGAAAAATAAAGAGCCACTGCCTGAAACTTTCCTCCATTCATTTTCTAAGATACGATCATTAAATTTTATAAATTCACCGAACCCAACCCTCAAGCTCAATAAAGGCATAAAACCTTTCGACTGTTTACAAAAAAAGAAAAACATTTTAGTTACAAATTACGTCTCTCTCGTAACCCTTCTCAAATTTATTACCAAAATTAACGAACGGGAAATAGAATTTAGTGTAAAATGTCATTTTATATTTACAAAACCCAACCCTTGTTAACGTTCGTTTTGTTTCGATACTTGCTACGATTCAAACGTATAAATTTTTCAAACGTGAGCGCTGTTTGAATTGAGCTTGTCGTCGTATAGTGCCCAAATGTTGCTAGTAATTAACCAAGTTTGTTTTGCTTATTTAAAGATGAAATGCGAGAGTGAACACTCACCAAAACCTAAGCCGGAAGGACGTTGAAGAACTAAAAGTTTCCGATTTTTTTTCTTCACTTTTTTGCACTTAGCGTAAAACACTGAGAAAGAGAGACACAGTTTGCACTAATTAGTGAAGAAACGCAAAGTTTGGAACAAAAAATTATCTCACTAAATATGCATTCACGTGGAAATATTTAATTAGACAACACTTTCGAGAGAACTTTTTTTAACATTTGCTTATCTATGCTTCGATGCACAAATTAATTATGATTTATCCGTATAAGAATAAATTATAATCCTTGAAAAATGTAAATTAATACTGATCAAATTAAGCGGTTAACCTTAAGTTTTTCTTAACTTTCACAAGTTTAATAACTTTTACAACTATAACTGTAAAGTTCAAATTATTTTGTATTTTTATTTTTTTTGGATGATTTTTGTTTGGTTAGCGTAAGAGATTACTGCCTTTTGGATTGTTGAAATTTGAAAATTTCAGTTGGAAAGATTGGCGCGGAGATGCTGAATGCTCCACACCGACGTTTGGTAGAATACTGCGAGGCGTCGCGACGCGTGCTTATTCCGCGCCGGCCTTCTACCCGCATCCCGCACTTGACGTCGCGATGCCCTCGGCGCCGACGCCTACAAGCCTGCTCCCAGATTAAACGGTGAAACGTCTTAGTGCTCCAAATACACACACATTCACCAAAAATGCACACACAAACGATAATTTTTGACGGCCCAAACTAGGCAAATAAATCGCCATCAAACCTCTCACCTTTCCAAAAACTTGCAAAAAAAATTTGACTTACATATTTTTTCAATCAGAGTAGAGCTATTGATTTAAAAATAATTTTACCCCTTCAAGTATCCAAAACAAAATAAACATGAATATTATTAAATACGTAAATGAATACTTGGAGCATTAGATTACCTACACTAAGAAATTTTTTTTTAGAAATAACAAATTTGACTATAATTGCCTTCGGGAAATTAAAAATTATTATTACTTATAAGAGAAAATTTTCAAAAAATGTTTAAAAGAAAAGTGTTTAGTTTTTGTATTTTACCAAAGATTTTTTGCAATGTTTCCGCAATTAAAGCTGTTTGTTTGCTTTCAGTTGATGAAATGCTGCATCTAATCTACTCTTGTTTTTTATAGATGCAAAACTTAGATCTAAAAACACACACAATAAACAAACTAAAAGCATTCAAGCTGTGCTGTCATAAGATAATCCTACGGATACCCTCAGTTGGCTAAGTTTCACGTGTTGGTGTAATGGAGTTTCACTATTGGAATCGACAACTACAGATAATTGTAAAACTACGGAAGGTATAATTTTTCAGACGCATCATTTGCGGGACCAAGTAAAGTCTTCTGAAGACCATAATGCAAGGTGAAACAAAAAGGAAAACCAGAATAGGCCCCAAATATCTTCAATCAATTGAAATCGGTTGAAGACTTCCTTCATTAGGCTGAGAATCGAGAACGTTTCAAGGAAATCCTCAAACTGATCACCCAAGCCCGGATACAAGCACGAGATCGAAAAAGAAGATTTTACAAGTGATAACCTACGAATTGAAAACCGTAACTTTAATATACAAAAACGCAATTAGGTTAAGAGTCAATAAGATTTTTGGTGATGTGACTTTCTGTTCTAACTAAGAGAAGCCTACAGTTAGGCTTTTAAAGAAAGGCAGCCGTTTCGCTGCCATTTTCTTTTAAAAGCTGCCTCACATTAGCACAATGTTCTCTGCCACTTTCCAGCAGAGACGGCATATGTGAGTGTCGGTGTGGAGTGAAGATGGTAATTAAAGGTATAGTAGCCCGTGAAGAGTCTTGTTGAGGAGCTTTACGTCCCTTTTGTCGAGTGACAATATGCCATGAGTTCTCTTCTTGGAGTAATTTATAAATTTCTTGGCTTGTCTCATCTCCATAGTATTTCTTCCGTGTGAGGCCTTGGTTTTGGCCTTCCAAGCAGGAGAAGCGTTTTTGGTTAAGAGTTGTACAAAGAGTAACAGTAATATATGGACATCATAAATAAGTTTTTGGTGAACTTCTATATAAATAATTCGATGACTTGGAAGACTATCAAAAAGATGGGTAGACAATAGACACAGAATAGGTGAAATGTTTTGATATATCGAAAGCTCTGAATAGAAACGAATGGAGAAGTTTAGAAGAAGCTTGGTTTATTCAGGAGTGGACACAAAAGAGCCAATCAAGAAGAAGAATAAATATCTGCTGCGATGCTTCACATAACTTTTTTTTACGTTAATTACGCTTTTGGTTAATAGAACATAAATAGAGCCCACAATTAGTTAAAAAAACATAAATAGAACAATATATAAATAACTAAATACACAGATCTATACGTACATAACTTCTATGTATATTTTTAACAACCACTCTCTTACCCAGAACTCCCTATAATTAAATATAGGGATAAGTTCCAAAGGAAGTTCCACAGAAAATATGTTCGAAATAATAGTTGCAGGTTTTGATCAGTTTAATAGCTATAGCTTAAACAAAGCTTCGTGGTACAACTAAATAAAATATTAAGGCAAATTCAAAATTTAATACATTTTGGATAAGGTTTTCGGTACAATATCGTTGTCACATATACACAGACATGTTTCAAAGCTCAAACCAAAAATTCGACTCGATCACAATACTAAGTTACTTTATAGTAGTAAAAGAAAATAAAATGGCAACAAAACAAGACAAATAATTAAAAAAAAACTCTCTGACCTTTAAAAGCTTGCAAAAAAGCTTAGAATTCAAAACTTTTCCTACTCTAAAAAAAGCTAATTACTTGCAAATATCAACTCATATTTCAGCTCGAAATTAATGTAACAAATTATTTTTAAATGAACTCTGAAATGAAGAAATTTCCAAAGAAAACACAAAATTCCATCACAAATATTTTCTTAAAACAATAAAAGATATCAATGAACTCAAGGTAAACTACAAAGGCTTTAAAAAGTTCATTTACTTGAACTTTGTGATTTTCCATATTAAATGTTTCATTCGTTTTATTATTTTCACGTATATCCTGAAAACGACGGTGTATCCACTATGATGAATATTGAATAGTTAGTTTTAAAGCTAACCTCACCGCCCCCCGTTATCAAAATTTCTCAATTAATGTCTTGTACGGCAAACAGTAGAATTTGCTTTAGGCTTGCATTAAATTCTCTGTGGATGTCGAGCGAGGAATTTACATTCAATTAAAATTTGTCTATTATTATAATTATTATTAACATGAAAACAAACATTATATGTGAAAATAGGTAAGGTAAATAATTTGAATGATTTTCCAAATATCTACCGGAAAATCAAACATTTAGGAAGAAATTTCCGTAACTGAAATATCTTAAATACTACTCTCAAATTTTAAAAAAGTGAAAAATTATTTTTCCCCGTTTAGTATCTATTTTTTTAAATTTCTACTTAAAAATTAATTGAACTAAATTATCTAAAAATGTCAACTCTTCTACTTACAAAAATTGAAAAGTTTTCTTAGATTTTTATTTAAATTTGTTAAGCTCCGCTATTAAGAACTTAAAAGTTTCATTCAAAGCTTTTTCCGAGCTCATTTTTATAATGAAATCTTCATTAAGTTAGATTTTCTCTTCTTTTCAACTTAATAAATAAAGTACGATGAAGAAAATGAGGCGAATTTAATTTAAACTATTATTTTGTCGTAAACATTTTAAAAACTAACAACTGGAATCTTACAAAGAAAAAACAATTTATAATTTGATTTTTTTTCTAATGCAAACAAAAGTAGTCTTTAGATTTTGTTTTTGAAAAACTATTGAAAAGTTAAAAAGTTACATAAAAGATATGCATACTAAACCTTTAAAAGTAAAATCAAAAATGTTCAAAATATCATAAAATCATATGAACTAATATAAACCAGGGGCGATAATTTTGAACCCAAACAAAATTAAGGTAGTATGAAAACCGTTAGAAAAGGAAGAAAATATAACAAAAATGAAAGGAAAAATAAATTACGGTCGATCTGAAGGGGGAAGTGGAAAAATGGGCGGTTTTAAGGGTAAAAAAGATTTATTACGATTTCCGACAAAACTATAAGTCCTATGGAAAAAAGTTAAATAGCAAAGTTGTAGGCAATAAAAAGATCTACAACTTTTGCGCTACCACTTTTTTCTCATAACCTCAAAATTTCTGTGAAAAATTCAAATTACCAAAATTTTGGTTTTTAAATTTTATCTTTTACAAAAAAAAAATAAAAGAAATTTGGTGAAAATTTACCTTTTAATTTCCCAAACACACTGTCATTTTTTTGTTTTACAATTTTTATTTTTTCATCTTATTTTGACTTTATATTGAAAAAGCACCCTAATTTTCAATAGAAAATTCTCACGTCAAAATATATATTTTTTTAAAAAAGTCGGTGGGATTTTTGTTTGTTGAAATCTCTACTTTCTGATGGAGTAACAAAAAATATACATTACAGGGCTAAATTTTCCCAGAAAATGCAAGAACTAAAGTGTAAATTATTATAAATTGCTTAAAATTGTAAATAATACAATTGTACAAATACAACTTTGAGCACTTTATTAAAATTTACAATTTAACTATTGCTTTTTCTGGGAACATTTAGCATTGTTATGCATGTTTTTTGTTACTCCATCAGAAAAAAGAGATGTCAACAAACAAAAAGCCCACCGACTTTTTTAAAAAAATTGATATTTTGACGTGAGAATTTTTGATTGAAAATTAGGGTGCTTTTTCAATATTAAGTCAAAATAAGGAGAAAAAATAAATATTTTAAATCAAAAAAATTACAGTATGTTTGGGACATTAAAAGGTACTTTTTCATTAAATTTCGTGTAAAAATAATTTTTTTGTAAAAGATAAAAATTAAAAACAAAAAATGTTGTCAATATATACAGTGATTCTCAAGATTGCTCATGTATTGATTGCAAGATTGTACATTGCCAAATATAGATTTGCATATACATATATAGTTTATTTTTTATAAACATTTTAAAAAACCTTCTCCATTTCTCATTTCTTAAATTTTAAATGTTTTCTTCTATTTAACCATAAAATATTCATAAGACATAATAAACGTTTTACTCTTTTTTCTCTAGCTTTAAACATTATTGATTTTTTTTGTTCTATACAATGTAGAAAATTAAATCTGGAAGCTCATGTGGTTGTTTTCTTCAATTTCCATTTTTACTTAAAACAAATAAGGGAAACCGATATGAATTTCATTTTGTAGATATAAATAGTCTACAATAGCAAATATACTTCATTTTCAAATGAATTCATTTATGATACTATTTTTAAAATAGTTAAATAAACATTATTTAAATGCATAAGGGGAAAATTTTGCATTTATTTTACTTACAATATATGGGCACTTATATATAAATTGATCGAATTGAATATCTATTTTAAAGTGACGCTCAAATATAATTATCAAATCATTTCTTTTTTCCCCGCTTGAAATAATTGTCGAGGAAATGCTGAAAATGAAACAGCATGAGATTATATTTGTGGCATAAAAAGAAAGGTAATTTCATTATAATTCGAGCGAAAACGAAGAAAGAAAAGACGATTACGAATTTGGTAGGCGTCTAACTCAATTTGGTCATTTATTGTTAGAAAAACGTTTGATCTATGTTCTCACTCTCTTTTTTGATTCAATTTAAAAATCCGATTATAAAAAAGTCGTTTTCCATCGCCACGCTTAATATCATTTTCCCTCCAACTCTATTATTAGAATAGGAAGCGAACCATTTTACCCAAAGGTCTTACATATCCATTACGTTTGCTTAGCGTTGAATTTTTTGCACGCTTAATGTTATTGTTAGCTCGTAAAAACTTGTTTGGAATAAAATGATTAATTGCCGTCTTTTCCGTAGTTTGTGCTCTCCCTTACATTCACATTTCTCCGATCCGATTTCCTCATCTTTCCAGAGAGCCAAAAAATAAACTATCGAGAAAAACATCCCCTTTTATAAATAACTCGCCAATATGCTTGTTAAACTACCAACTCGCTTCAAATAAAATTTATTTGCTTATAAATAAAATTTCAAGAGCTCTGCGATTGACTTATATTTTTTACAAATACTTATTTATGGATTGATATAAAAATTCTTGCTAAACCTATCACAAAGGTTTGTCAGGAAATGGAAAAAAAAAATGCTCGACTCGTCGGCCTTATTATGACAATTTTTGAGATTAAGCTTTTAGCGTAGGGCTTTGTTGCGGTCGAGAGCTACGTCAAGAAGACTTGGTACTTATTAACGGACTGATAAGTAGGCCAATTAAGAGGCTTTGTCTAAAAAATTAATGCCTGAGTATTATTATGAGCTTTTGTTGAGCTTCCTAAATCGTTTCTCACATTACTTTTCTATTGTCGAGATTTTCGTTACAAATGAATTGTGTTTTACATTATTTTATATCAAAATAGAAGGATGAGATACATAGAGGGGGATAAGAGAAACTGAAAGACGAGCTTAAGTTAAAGTTCATTATACATTTAGCTTATTTAAGTATAAAAATGAAAGTTACTTTACGTTATTTAATATAAATAAAAGGGAAATAATTGTTTTTTCTGTAGCTTTTTTATAACTTTATCATATTTTTTTCTCCACTAAGTACTTTTCTCTCTTTTTAAGTTCTTTAAAGTAAAATAAGAATGCAAATCTAGCTTAACAAAACCACTTTAATACTTTTTAAGAAACTCCAACAGTGACGTGCTAACAAACTGTTCCATTGTCCATTGTCAAAAGTCTTACACAATTTATTTAGAATTACCCTTCTACTAATCGTGAAATCAACGAAATATAACATTTATTTAGATGAAATCCACATGGTTTAAAAGCATCTTAAATTTCAAACTAGATTTGTACTTTGATTTTAAATAGTTAATAATGCATATTAATGTATAGGAAAAAATGTATAGGTACTGCAATGGTTTATTTTTGATCAACGACATACTAATAGTTTTCATGTCTAAAACGTTTTTATCAAAATACTAGCTGATACTCGCGACGCCGTCTGCGTAGGTTATTATGTTAAGAACATATTTAATTTACAGAAGAAAAACATTTAAAAAATTGAAAGCAAAAATATATTAAAAATAACCGGAAAGAACTTATCGTAGAACATTTTTAACTATATGCTAAAAAATTTCTCCTAAATTGCTCCTTCAGAATCCGCTATCGCTCCAAGTATATAGTTATTAGTTAATTAATAATAATTTTTTTTTTAATTTATAAATTCAAAGATAAAAATCGCTATATAATTCAAAATTATCACTTTTTTTCAAAAAATTGTTCCTTAAATGGATCCGCAATTGCTCCAGATGTATAATTCCTTAATAATTCAATTTTTAAACTATTTATGTTTATAAGATTCAACGGCAGGTGACGTCATAATACAACAATACATGTATAAATAGTTGCAAATAATTAATTATTATAAATATTGCAAAAATATGATCAATTATTTGCGTAATGAAAATAGCAGATAGATACCTTAAAAAAATTCAATTAAAAATATTCAATTTCTATTAATTTATAATAATTCAATTCGCTTTTTAGCTTTTCCATACGAGATAATGTATTTCAGAAGTGTATTTTATAAATTAACTCAACTTTTTGCATTACGGAGTTAATCGATGTGTGCACTGAGCGACTCAAATATGAAATAATCAGTAGGGAGTGGAAGGAGAAACACTCTCTTTGCAACCCATGCGCAATAAACCGTTTATCCCACTTTTTCAAAGCGACGAAAAATGGCCAGTTAACGCGTTTAGCTTATAAAAATTGAAGTTTATGAAACTTTAATTACTTTGTTTTCAATTAAGATATCGTGATAATTCTTTTTTTAGATAAGGACCAAGTATATAAGAATTAAAACAAATTAAAAATTGATCTAAATCTATCCAGTAGTTTTTGAGTTAAAAGCGAACATTGGAAAACAGCTATCATTTTATTTATATAGATACTTAAAACCAACATTTTTTTTTTTAAATTTAGGTTAGCAAAAAAAATTTTTAAAAATTAAGGTTATTCTCAATTTCAATCAATAATGCCTTGTTAATCTTCAATTTTCACACAAAAACGATCAACTTCCAGAAATTCCGAATAATTTAAAAAACAAATAAACTTTTTTACACAGCATAAAATTTTATATTTATTTTTCAGTGAACCTCTGAGAAACGAAATTTTATATTTCCCTCAAACTCCTTAAGTGAAAATCCTAGACGCCAACTCTATCAAACCGTATTATTATATTCTTTTATTAAAAGCACAAATCCATTTCATCGATAGCTCTCGTGACATTCCCATTTTTGATAAGCATTTCCCCCACATAAAATATCAAAAAATTTATCGACTGGCGTCATAATTTGAAAACAAAGCCTCGGAACTCTGGCTTTCGACACTGACCATTCTTATATTGTGGTTAGTAAATTACCAAAGCTGTCAGTGGCACACAAAGAAAAATACAAGATGTTTTCCTTGTTCTTATTGGCTTGTATTGGCATTCGTATCGGTATTAGTGTTGGTTTTGGTATTGGCATTGGCAAACACTTGCTTCTTCTTCTTATACTCTTCGAATAAGAAGTAACTTTGTTTCCTTGAAATAATCTCTTGGTGAAAAAACCAACTAATGAAAAAACAACGTTCGACACAGATAAAACAAAATACGAAGCCAAAGCGAGCGTATTTTCCTGATTGATTCAGTAAATACCACTTCAATTGAATTGATTAACTTAATACTCCATCGGTTATGTCATCGACTCAACTTTACACTTTGATAAGGCTATTTTTTCACTTTACTTCGTCTCGTTTAATATGATTTTTTGCCAGAGCAAGAAAAAACATTGCGTACGAAATAAGAAATAAGAAAAATCAATTAGCTTGCTTTTATTTTGCTCGAGGGAAATTCATTAAATATTGAACGCATACAAAATTCAACTTCCTTAAGGAAGTTTCCTTTTTAACAAAAAAAAAAAATCTAATTTATTTTTCATATTTTTTGTTAAATACATTTATTTGAACATCTTATTTTTTTATTTGACTCACTTAGTTGAATACATTTTTTTGGGTTGGTAAAAGCCTAATTTTTTGACTAATAAAACGTAAATGTCGATTTTTAACATTGTTGTTCGTTTTATCGCTGCAATAAAGGGAGTAGGCATATGAAGCGGTTTTTTTCCGTTGAAAAAGTGTACGCGATTAAAATGAAAATTACCCTCTGAAATATTATGAGTTTCAACAATTTTGTTTGGCCGCGTTTTATTAAACGCGTTGCGAAAGTCGAGCTAGCTCAAAAATGGGAACATTAAGTGTTGTGAGAGTGAGGAGCTCGCGGTGATATTGTTCTGCTGACAGGGACGTACCCAGCTTTTGGTATAAAGGAGGGTAAATTTTGAAGAAGCATTCTATGAATACAAAATTGCTGTATTTACAATTGGTATTTACAACTTACCAACCTACGATTACTTTTAGTTGTTAGCATAAAAATGCTGATTTTTTATAAATGGGATATCAATTCAAAGAAAATGATTATGGCTTTATACAAATAAATATTTACTATAATTATCAGGCAATATTCAAAAAGTATCAGAATTTCATCAATATAAAGTTTGACGTTGAACTATTTTTTTTACGAAACAAAGCATATTAAAGCATATAACGCCTTGTGGCGACTAGAAATGGAATTCGAACATGCAGTGATACCTCTCGCAACTGCCCTGACAAAACGACGTTATATACCTTAAGCAATTCAATTTATACGGGGCCAGTGCTAGCCAACTGTGAATATATATATGTAAAAAAAATGGTTAACCACTCCCACCTTACATTCTAGTGACCCCGAATTGCAGCACGCATCGCAGCAGCGAGGAAAGACCACATACATCGGACCCCCTCACGAAGGACTCAACTATGGAGTAGCGGCATCCTAGGTTTCGGTTGTACTACTCCATACCCGTCCCACGTCGTCTTCGGACTCGAGCCACAATAATCGTGACCAAGTCACTAGGAAGAGAGTGATGTGGCGACTGGAAATTGAATTGCGTTAGGTATACAACGTCGTTTCTTCAGGGCAGTTGCGAGAGGTATCACTGCATGTTCGAATTCCATTTCTAGTCACCACAGCCTTATATTAAAGCATTACAAAGCATAGCTCTGTAATTACTACCCTCAAATATTTTGATAGCTTTTATAGACCAAATTCACAAAATGAGTTAAATATAAATACAACTTGTATCTATGAAAACTTAAGAAAAGACTGGAGCTCCATGATGTAAATTCTTGTTGGATATTTTACTGCAAATGTCCAATGAGCATTATCTTAGTTGAGACAGCTTCAGTCCTCACGTAAGTAGTCACATGATTACAAGTTGAGCACACTTGAGTGTTTCCTCAAATTTGAGATACGACATTATTAAATAATGTGGCAATTCTTTCCAATCATCAAACTGAGAAGAAAACGCATATAAATAAAAGTTTACATGATTTCGATGAAACCAAAACTATGGTTTCATCCCAGACTAAGAAATAAGATTACCTATCGTCCATAATAATTATTACATGCTTTAAGTTATAAATGTTAGGGTATCAACAATGGGATAAATAAAATATAATTTATAAATAGAAAATTAGCTTACCAGTTGAATAAATTGAAAATAGTCACAGTCTAAGAGAGGACAGTTACACTTTCTTGATGCCCCCCTTCGTTACGTCTATGTCTGGTGATATAGATGCCGTAAATGTGAATCGGTTCGTCCATAAAACGGGCTAAAGGCGACGCATCGCGAATCAGCTGCCCGTAAAACCGCGCCCTTATCCAAACTCAACGCCGTATTGTATTATTTAGCATACATTGTCCGCGTATTTTACGACTTACACAACTCACTGTTGATATGTCTCGCCTTTGACGAAATATTTCATGAATTAGCTTAATAATAATTTTATCACCACTTCAAAAATTTCTCTATCAAATTTCCATAGCTCATCAACATCTCCCTCGCTATCGTAACGTAAATTGCTTCCCACATAAAATTTATCTGCAAAAATTGATTCACTTAATTGCAATTCCGAATGCGATTCTATTTAATCCTAATCAATGGGGCCATCTTAATGCCTCAATGAGGAAATTTCTTATTTAGTAGCAGTCGCCCTACCAACATCAATTTCATTCTAGCCATTCGATATTCGAACAATTCACAAATAAAAACTTGAGAAAATCGAACACGATACATAAACTATAACGAAATTGGGTCGTAAAATCTGATTTTTCAATAAGATATTTCTATGTCTTAGTTTTTTTCTCTTAAGAACAGCTCGTTCTTTCTAAAAGTTTTGTGTTAAATCAAGGAAAAATGTATGTATATGTTTTTCTTATAAATAAAATATGCATGTTACGTGTTTTATGTGAATTGAAATCGAGGTAATATAGTAAGCTCTGTAGTGTGTAAAGGTATATCTACTTAATGACAACTAAATCGCCTGTAAAATGATCAATGTACGTCCAATTGAACCAGGAATGTCACTCATTTTCAATCGATAACGTTTACTCTCTTAAATTAGTATAGACATAAAATATTTAAAATAGTTTCAGGCGTTTGAAATGACGTTTTAATGTCTTTATTGTACAAAGAATTTGATTCATTCGATTAGAACGTATACGGTTTATCTATTACAGAAAAAGAACAGCTTGTTAACTTTAAGTTGATTAAGGTTACGAAAACTAATAAGCTGTTTGATAAAACACGAGAAACTCTAAAAGTATATTATTAGAAACGCCAAAAGTTACGTCAACTTTCCAATTTGTGTGGTAAGATCAATATTTTTCATGTATAATATTTCAATTTTAAATACAATATGGGTTTGATAAATGCTTTTAAATAATTTGAGGTTTAATATTAATCCTCTAAACTGTACTAGTTTTTACCATTGACTTTAATTTGTTGTACAGAGTTTTCATATCATAGCTACTCATTCCTGCTTCGCATGGGGTTGACAAATGTAACTTACATTAACTATTGTTCAGTGAAATTGTTAAAAAATATAAAATAAAAACGAATACTGGAAGGTATCATAGTTAAATTTCATGTTAAGAATGGAACTAAAAACCAGCAAAAATGGACCATTTCAATAGATGATAAATCTAAATAGAACTACGTTTAAATAATGCGTTTGTTAAGCAGAAGCAACAGAAAACCCCAAAGTTCAAACTCGCCCTATAATGTCGAAAAAAAAACTTGAGAAAAAATTGTTTTAATTCATTTTACTCAGATTCAGTAACCGAGCTTTCTTTATAGATTATATAACATCAAAATTTAAAATCGTCTTATTTTCTTTTAACCTGTTGTTAAGACTAAAAAAAACAAAACTTTCATATTATGGCTCGCTATATGACATATAATAAATTGGCCCTAAATACAATGTATTCAGGGCCAATTTTTTTGTTTATTAGTATCTCGCGGGAACCATACATTTTTCTGGAATAGTTGGATGTATGTACTCGTACATTCTTTGAATGAAAAACTTTAAACAAAAATTCTCGTTGACTTCCTGTTCTTTTTCTAAGTGACAAACGATAAACATGTTTTTCTGTTTAAAGCTATTAGATCAATGCTTTAAGCCTTTCAAAATGGTAAAAGTGAAACAAAATTAGAGTAAGATGAAACCCATTAGAAAAGGAAGAGAATATAACAAAAATGAAAAAAAAATAAATTACGGTTGATCTGCGGTGGGAAGTGGAAAAGAGTGGGGTTTTTAAGGGAAGAAACAGTTTATCTGGATTTTCGACAAAACTACAAGTCCTATGGAAAAAGTTAAATAGCAAAGTTGTAGATAATAAGTAGATCTACAACTTTTGTGCGAACACTTTTTTCACATAACCAAAATCAAATATTCAATCATAATCAAATTTTATGTGAAAAATTGAAAATACCAAGTTAAAGTTACTGGTTTTTAATTTTTATCTTTTACAAAAAAAAAATTTTTTCGCGATAATTGGTGTAAACTTACCTTTTAATGTCCCAAAGACACTGTATTTATTTTTTATTTAAAAAAATATTTTTTTCACCTTATAATGACTTAATATCGAAAAAGCACCCTAATTTTCAATCGAAATTTTTCACGTCAAAACATCTGATTTTTTTAAAAAGTCGGTGAGCTTTTTGTTCGTTAAAACCTCTACTTTTTGATGGTGCAAAAAATATATATGTACATTACAATGTTGAATGTTCTCAGAAAATTATTAAAAATAATTAAAGTGTACATTTTAATAAATTGCTCAAAATTGTACATAATGCAATAGTACAAATACAACTTTGTGTAATTTTTTAAATTTACTTTTTATATATTGCATTTTTTGAGAACATTTAACATTGAAATGTATATATTATTTGCAACATCAGAAAGTAGAGGTTTCAACAAACAAAAAGCTCACCAACTTTTTAAAAAAATCAGATGTTTTGACGTGAGAATTTTCGATTGAAAATTAGGGTGCTTTTGCGATATTAAGTCATTATAAGGTAAAAAAATTAATTTTTTAAATAAAAAAAAAATACATTGGGTTTGGGACATCAAAAAATAAGTTTTCACCAAATTTTGTGTAAAAAAATTTTTGTATTGTAAAAGGTAAAAAATGTTCCGTTTAACTTTTTTCCATAGAACTTTTAGTTTTGTCGAAAATCGAGACCGACAACCGTTTCTATCCTTAACCCAATCCTCTTTTCCACTTCCCCACCTCAGATCGACCGTAATTTATTTTTCCTTTCATTTTTGTTATATTCTCTTCCTTTCTAATGGGCTTCATCCTACTGTAATTTTTTTTCTGTCCAAAAATTATCTACCCTTGCCTATATCCTTATAGTTCATAAGTTTTCCAGGATAAATACCAATATGCACAAACTGCAGGCAAAGCAAAAATGAGTTTTTTGTTATTACAAATATATATTTTATATATATTTTATTAAAATAATAATTACATTACTATTTTTATAAATAAAATACCTTTAGAGGAAATTTTATTCATTTATCCTTTAAAGAAATGATACCATAGATCCTAAAGGATAATAGTTTTTAAAGTTTTATAGTAAAGTAACGACGTTATATGACGTAAAGTTCTCTTCAAATATGAAGGATTTTTGGGAAGGTAAAAAATTACCCCTAACCTTAAAAAAATATTTTTCATATATCACTAATTAAGTAAATACTTACTTTTACTAAATTTAATATTTTTATTATGAAGGAGCTATGTATTCCAATGAACTCATTATTACACATAAATATGAGGGTGCATTTTACACGAATACCTATATGGTTTAATTTCATATGTAGGTATGTAAATATATCAGAAAAATGCATCTTTCAACACATTTTCTTGTTCAAATTCACATTCTCATCGTAAATTCCTTTTCATTATGTCTAGATAATTCAACGAAGACAATCTCTTATTCTCGGAACAACACCATGACTCGTCATATTAAATTTCCTTCTTTAATCTGCTGCTAATTTCACATTTTGATTAATGAGTCTCACTAGCATTAAAAATTAATACGTCCAAAAGCATGTCTGAAAAAAACCCTCCCTCTTTTCTTCAACAGGAAAAAAAAGATTGATAAATTGTTAAAATTACTCAATGGAAATTCCACAGCCACTAACAATATCACATTTTAATTTGATTTCTGAAAAGTGACGGCAATGATGATGAAAATGGCTTATTTGAGACAGTATTACAAATTTTTTAACACTTAAGGCGATTGAAGTGGCAAAGAAAATTGAAAAAAGTTTTGTTATTATTTCAGACTTCGACCAAAAAAAGAAGAAAACCTCGCATATTTTAAATGGAAAGACACGTCGAGCATTGAATTTCTCGAAACTAAACGAAGTGCAGATTTAAAGTTTATCGTTTAACGAACATTAGTGACGCTTAGAGTTTTTATGGTTAATTTTAAGCACGTCGCTTTTTTCGTTTCGGAAATTCCATTTTGGTTTTTGTGCAAGATAAATTGGTTTAATGAGATAAATGCTTATTACGCTTGATTGGATTTGGCAAAGGATTTTTGTTTGGGATTGTTTGGTGTTATTGAATTTACTTTTTCATTTCAAGTAACAACTATTGAAATAAGAATTTAATTTTATTATT
Source organism: Sisyra nigra (assembly GCA_958496155.1). Classification (NCBI taxonomy): domain Eukaryota; kingdom Metazoa; phylum Arthropoda; class Insecta; order Neuroptera; family Sisyridae; genus Sisyra; species Sisyra nigra. The sequence continues at coordinate 12,720,685 of OY292314.1, read as the reverse complement.
ACTCCTATTGAAGAACATATAATCATGAATTATTTATACTCTAACCAAATCTAGTTTTCACTAACTATTCTTAAAAATGTCTCCTTTTTTTACAAAAACGAATATAAAAAGTTGAGACCTAAGGTTTTTCTTAATTTAATGCTCATTATACTGTCACAAACTCAAGCTGGAGGAACATCGCCATTTTCAGAGTCTCGGAGTGTCACCTATCCCATCAGCCGGCCAATGAGAAAGCGGTGTGGTTATGAGATGGGGTGGGCGGTCGACCACTTATCGAGAGGATTTGACGAAAAGGATAACTCGGTGAATTAAGAAGGGGTGATAGAGCTGAATTTTCTAGACGGTTTCCAAAATCCTATATTAGCCCCGGACAAGCATAAGGCGAGTCAGTATTGAAATAAATAGTGAACGTGAACAGTCTTTCGTTTAAGTGATCAGTGGAAATAAATCTTCTACCAGTGTTAAAATAAATATTAAAAGTAAACAGTGTTAAATAAATTGTGGACATTGTTAAATAAAGTGAACAGTGCAATAGTGAGCGACAATTAGTGAATAAGTGACTGTGAAAACTGACTAGTTGAACAGTGAACTAATTCATTGTTAACGTGTAGTTTATAAGTAACTATAGTGTAAGATAAATCAATAAACAATTGTTAAAAAATAAATTTGTTTTCATTAAACACAAATCCTCGAACCCGTAAGAACGTTACAATATTTTATGAAAATCTGGGCATGCTTTCGTATATATTCATGAACAAATATATGCCTCCCTTTCGATTTTTTTTTTCACAGCAGACTTTCAGTTCACCTATTGTAATATAATACGCAGTCCTAATTTATTACAATTAAATCGATTGTGGTACGAATTTTAAATTATTATTTATTGTAATACATTGTGTATGTTGAAATTGTAAAGCTGTCTATTAGTAAAATTTATCAATCTGATAGAAATTAATTTATTGATAAAATGTAAGCTTCTGTTCTAAATATCATTACACACAAAGCTCTTTTTAAATCATTATCAGTTAAAATCGCTTTTGTTTCACTGATTGAATGATTATTTGAAAAAATAGAGCTATTCTTGTAGAAAGCAATTTAAATTATTAGAGTTAATAAAGTTTGACCGAGGCAAAGATAATGAAATAATCTAATCTTTGAAAATACAAAAAAGTAGTTAATAGAAAATGATTGATTATGTGCGACAGGAAAATGCGGATATAAACTCCCAACGGAATTGTCATAATATATAAGATGGATGATTCGATTTGGTCCAAATAAATTCAAATCCAAACGACATCGCTTTATATAAAACGATTAAAAAAGGATAAATCCACGATTTATTTTTTAAATAATTCAATATTTTCCGTTTTATTAAAAACAATTTACAAGCTTTTGAGTCGGTCTCGCTAATTTGTTGGAATATATGTGGCTATTTCGGGGAAGTTGCGGCTTCATTACCGTCGTTTATGGCGCGTTCTGTTTTTTTTCGGTCGTATCCAAGGCTTATTTTTAGTAGACCTAATGATTACGTGAAAACTGAGGGTTTCAATTAATTTTTTTGTTGTAATAACGATGAAGACGAAGACGTACTTTAGACGCAGTGCAATAAAGCTGGAAGGTTTTGTGTAAATAAGTTTTATATATAGAGAAATATCATTAGATATTTTAATGAGCAAGTCGTTATTTAAAGGTAGCTGCAAACATTTGACTTTGAGCTTTTTTAAAGAATTATTTATGTTACTTGAATGTCTGCAGTCTCTAATTGGAATCAATAAAAAAAATGTATGTCAGTGACATTGGAGAAAAAGATTTTAAACAAAACATTAAGTAAAAGAACTGCGTAAAAGAAATTTGAATGTTTTCAAAGTGGTAATGTTGAAAATTATTGAAATCGTTGCAAAATTTTCAGTGGAACGCATTTAGGGTAACAAAATAGTTACGTTATCGAAATTTATGATATCGGTTGGAACCATTGTTGACAATCCGATTGCCACATAAGGTTAATTGCCACAATTTCACAAATGGGACATTATCTGTTTTGGTATGGTTTAGTTTAGTTTAGTTATTGTGACTATGTATTCTGATGCCATGCTTTTCGTTATCGGTAACCATCGTTTATGATAAATGCTCATTCAGAATAAACTAAATACCAATTATTGTTGTCTAACAAAGAAGGTTCCAAACGTTAGAGATGTTAAAATAGAGCGATAATTGAGTTTAATCAAATGGATATGCAGGTTTTACGGTGACTCGTGCTTTGAAGTATTTTGAATCAATGTTGAGGTTGTTTCAACCTTCATAATTAGTATATTTCCGTCTTGACAAACAAACAATAATTACTGAAGTTAATAAATCATTCTCATGGTGAAAAAATAATTACGATTGCTTTTTAAAAATTAACTACTTCACAAAAAATTTTTAAACTATTTTTTTGTATTTACTCGTATTTTATGAACCACAATTGATCCACAATTTAACAGTATACTTATATAACTGGTAAAGCTACTTCCAGTTGGATGAACGTATACCTATAGTTATAAAAAAAAAACAATATATGCTCATCTAAACCACACAGTACTTAAAATAAAAGCGTTAAGTTATATTATTTTAATTAAAGATCTATCACCACTTTGTTTGGGATCCACGGTCTGATTTTGTTAACCATAGATTAAAATGGTTAAAAAAATGTCACAGTAATATGCAGTATGCGCCAGCCAAAAAAAAAAAGAATTTAGACATCCCACCTATAATGTTATATAATAGGTAGCACCGATTATTTTAACTATCAACTAAAAGTAGCAGAAATTAAGACCTTAAGACTTCCTTTGTTCGCATAACGAAGGCAAAATTATAAAAGATAATGTTTCAGTTAAAGGTAGAGGGTTTAATTTCAATACATCCTGTACTAAAAAGATTAATAGACCAGTGCTTTTAGCCTTTGAAAATGGTAAAAAGTGGAAAAATTCTAGTAAAATGAAACCCATTGAAAAATAAAAAAATATAACAAAAATGAAAGGAAAAATATGGTACGGTCGATCTGAGGTGGGGAAGTGGAAAAAAGGGGTGGGAGGTAAGGGTAGTAATGGTAAGTATGTCGATTTTCGACAAAACTACAAGTCCTATGGAAAAAAGTTAAATAACAAAGTTGTAGATAATAAGCAGATCTACAACTTTTGTGTTAACACTTTTTTCACATAACCTCCAAATTTATGTGAAAAATTCCAATAACCAAGCTTTTGGGTTTTAATTTTTATCTTTTACAAAATAAAATTTTTTTACACGAGATTTGTTGAAAACTTATTTTTAATGTCCGAAATAGATTTTTTTTTAATTTAAAATTTAAAAATTAAAAACCGTTAAAAAACGTTAAAAACGTTAAAAGTTAAAAACCAAAAACTTGGTAATTTGAATTTTTCACATAAATTTTGAGATTATGTGAAAACAGTGTTACCACAAAATTTGTAGATCTACGTATTATCTACAACTTTTCCTTTTAACTTTTTTCCATAGTACTTGTAGTTTTGTCAAAAATCGATATAAACCGTTTCTACCCTTACCCTCCCCCTCTTCCACTTCTCCACCTCAAATCGACCGTAAATTATTTTTCCTTTCATTTTTGTTATATTCTCTTACTTTTCTAAAGGATTTCATCATACTTTAATTTTTTCTTTGGTTCAATAATTATCTACCTTGATCTATAAGGAGTATCTCAATTCAATAAAAATATATAAAGTTTAAAGCTTCATCTGAAGAAAAGAGAGTTTACTTCACCTTTTACATCGCATTGCTTTATTGTTACACTAAAGTAGATCTAATCTTCTTAAGGAAAATTAGTAAAGATTCTATTTCGTGGATTTTAATGAAACTGCTTTTAAATACACGGTCCTTATAGAATACATACTTGTTTTGCTCTCCAATGGGAACCGTTTATTATTCCGGTATGAAAAGTAATCTATAACATTTTCTGGCCCCTAAACTACCACATTACAAACAAGGAAGTTAATCTTTTGCTCTGTAAAAATCAAAAATATATCTATCCCACAGGAATCGTACATTTTTTTCTGAATATAAACTATACGATATGTTAAACCGGATTATAATCTATATCTATGCCAAATTTCATCCAGATCCATTCAGTACTTTTTGAGTGAAAGAGCAACAAACATCCTTACAAACTTTCACGTCTATAATATAAGAAAGATATTAAGTATTCTTCAATATAAGTCACAGTCTTTTCAGAAATAACAATTTCAATTTTCACGTATTTATCTTTAGTTACTTAGTTTATCAAGATCCATAAATAAACATAATTTAATAAAATCTGAATGATCTTCAAAAAATTAGAACCAACAAAGTAATTAGAAAATTTCAATTAAAATTGTATATAAAAAATTAAATTTTGCTGACTTTGGACTTTATTATTATATTTCACAAATACCACTCACTAATTTAGTTATTTAGTGTGTGGTATTTGTGAAATATAAAATTGTATAGTTAAATGAATGGTTTTGTTTTATTTTTCATATTAAAGCCAAATTTTTTTAATACAACTTGGCTAAGTTTCTCTGTCGGTATTTGCAACTAAAACCTTCAAATGCTAATAATATCTGCCACCACAACTCAATATTATACTCATCAAATCAAAATCAAAACTATTCTTGAAAGACGAAACTGTAATATATCAAGCAATACTAACTCCAATCTGGGCAAAGAGCACAATTGACTTATCTCAACAAAGATAAGTCAAGAACTCCAATATAGATTGTAGGTGTTTAGTGGTTGCGGTCTAAAGCACTCAAACTCGTGGGTACCGATATTGTTTGAAGTGATTGTTATATTTGAAACTAGTTGAAATTCGTAAGTGTATAAACTATTAATAAAGTACAAAAGATAAATTTTTTAATAACAAAAACGCAACTTCTAGGTGTCCATAGTTAAGTTTATGAAGTAAAATAAATTAAAAAATAATAAATAAAAATTCAGTATTAACTTTCTAAAGCACTACATACTATTTTTTTAAGACTATACCTGTTTTATTTGCAAAAGGTCTAATATTAATTAATAGTTTCGGAGAGTTTAGTTTAAAACTATTATATGTGCCATTTTCGTTAGTTAAAAGTGTTGAAAAACATTAAAAAATGATGTAATCAAACAAAAAATCGAATCAAATATCATTGAGACAAAAATGAAATATGTTCATTCTTTTCGAAAACCTCTTTCATGTTTCATTTCATCCGGGTAGTCATTCAGTTCTATTTTTATATATAATTGACAAAAAGAATTAAAATTTCCATTCATAAATAAAAATGTCAAATATTCAGAATAAGCGACAAAAAATTCGAGCAATGTACAATAAAATTTTATATTTGTAGTTCTATAAATGTACAAATCAATTAATAACGTTTTGAAATAACTGGGTCATGTTTTATTAGAGCTTGACATGTTCGCAGCGTCACAATTTATCAACAGAAAAACGCTTCTCTCTTCTCTTATAATATGATACCGTATCATAAATACAATATTCGAGTCAAGTCGAGTCAATTTTTATCAGATCAAAACGATGATACCTTTACTCTTTTTCGAAAAAAAAAACTCGAGGGTTTCATTAAAAAATTTAATTTGTCTCAATTTAAATGTAGTAAATTGAGTTGTTTCATTAAATCAAATGCACGACTTGAACATAATAATGCTCCGTCTCATTAATATATTTAATGAAGTAATTTCCATTTTGATATAATTAAATATTTTATTTAGCGCGCGAGCGGAGGGGTGGCATGGCGTCGAGTGTTGAATTATTATTATATTTAGGGTTGACATTTAAAACATGTTAATATAGGTCACTAGCTGCAAAGGACTCGACGAGAAAATCCTCATGTAAGATTCTCTTTAGTCTCTCGACTTGTCATAATGTCTTAATTATAAGACTAAACAACTTAACACCCTCTTTCTCACGGTGTTTGTATATATGTATATGTAAGTAGGTGTGTACAGAGAAGAATGTGATGAATATCACATAAAGAAGAAATAGATTATGTTTCAACGCCACCACTATAAAAGCGACTTTAGCTTAACGATGAAACGGAACGATGAAATTTTTGCGGGAACAAAAGCGGATTTCTATCATTCCTGCTGTCGTCGCATTAATTAATCGTATGGTTCAAGTTGATTTATCTGAAGGAGTCTCTTCATTTCACAATTTTATTGAAACACTTTATCTGTTCCCCTTATTCCATTGTAACATAAGAATTACCTAAATTTTTAAATTTTAATAATACATATTTTCTTTCTCTCAAATTATTACATCTATAATATATTTTTTAATTTAAAAAAAATATATTCAAGACAGACATGATAAGATACAAACTTTGGAAAAATATGAGTAGCCTTAAGACCTGTTTTCTAGGAAAAAACGATGTTGGTTAAATTTTTGTTTTTTGTTAATTGGATCATGCTCAAGACTAAAGGGGTACAATTTTTATCATAAAAAAACTTGATACAGTAAAAAATGGCAATCTTACAAAAATTATTCTATTTTCAAGAGTTAATTTTTTTGAAACTTTTCAAATATTTTATAACTGTCTGCCACGTATGATCTAATACATTTTATACTAACTAACAAAAGAAAATTTTATCGAAAAAGCTTGAAATAATAAAGAAAGTAATGGCATTTTTACCTAAAAGGTAAGATTTTTCAGAAGAGTCAAAAGACTAAAACATTCACCTCTCATAACATGACGAAGTTATTTACGTATTGAGTTTCTAAAATTATTTCTAATAATAGATCATTTTATAAGTTTTATATTTCCTATATAAACTTGGGCATACGCATTATGTAGAAATGTTTAAAAAAGCAACTTTTACACAAAATTTTACTCATTTTTCCCTGAGTTATATTTTTAAATTCCTGATTTTAAAATCGACTAGTGAAATAAAAAAGAATGCTGATATATATGATTCATCAGTAACTTTAAGAACCAGAAAAATCTTAAAAATGCATTTTTTTCATAAGAATTTGTAAGAACGAAAATCTGGTAAGAAATAGAAATAAAAATTAACCATTGTAAAGGGTTCTTTAAAAAAATTAAAATCTGTTTGATAATTTTAAAATTTAAAATCTATTTGAATTTTATCAAAAAAAATCTACATAAATATGTCACCTTACGGTATGTTATAATTTCTGATTAGAAGACTTACATATATACAATACTTTGCAAGTTACAAAGCTTTTGCAAACACTTACACGTGTATATTTGTACTCTATGGTACTCTTAAGATCAAAAAAGTTAATATACCATGATGTTTAAACTCAATACCATAATAAAAATAAAAAATTATTGTGTGGTTGTACGAAACCACGATGCAAGTGAAAAGTTTTTTTCGGATTGTAGGCATTTAAGTAGCTAACTGAAAATTTTCGAAAAATTATTCGATTTAGGGTATGAGAATAAACGATATATTTGATTTTCTAGGTTTTGCATCTAACTCCATTTGCTACACCTTCGGCACAATTTTTCTACTACTTGAAACTAATGTTTAATTTTTATTATTGATGTATAGTCGAATATTATTTTCATTATTAATTTTGTTGGTTATTGTTAAATTGATCATCTGCCTGTTGTTATTTATTGTAAAGTTACCTCAAGGATACCTATCATGTTCAATCATTGTTAAATAAAGTTTTTTTGTGGCGAAGAAATTGTGTCTGAACGAAAGAGCTTACACTAACACAAACATCTTATTAAACAACCTATTGCTCCGACATACATAAACATATGCACCAGCAGAAAGTTCTAATAATTTTAATAAATTTACTATAAAAATTAAATCAACCCCCCAGGAGCCTTTTTCCTGTCTCTATAAGCACGAACTCTGTCGGCAGTCTTTCTCTTAATGCGTAAAATTAACTCACCGTCGGATATTTTCGCACTATTCTCACAAGCTGTATTTTTGTCCATCATGATAAGTGAACCACAATATTTATATCAATATACTGATCAAAACACACAAATACCAATACAAATATGATTGATAATTAATGACAACTATAATTTTCTAAAACGTTGCGTTGTGATGGAGAGGAAAATAGCCACTCAGCAATGTAACTCGCGCAACAACCCTGGTAAAACGCCATGGTATATACCTAACAAGATTGTCGAGCTCTGCCGAACATTTGCCGATTCCATGACGAGAATGTAGCACACCTTTAGCGACATGCTAAAAACAGGCCAAAAAATTTGAGACGATGTATAAAAAGTTTTACTTTAAAATATAATACTTAAGCGGTACTTGGAACAAGTAGAACAAGAAAATATTAGCATTCGTATTCAATAATCAAAAATTTGTAGGAGAACAACTCATACACTTGTAGAAAATGGTAAAAAGTTACTGAAAAAATTTGCAAATTCGATTTTTAAGGTGATCATTTCAAAACCTAAGCAATCAAAAATAGTTTAAATTAACACAAGTTTTGTAAGTAAGCTTAATAAATATTTAAAAAATGAAAAAATTACCAAATAAACTTTTATATAACTTCAAATAGGTGTGTTGTTGAGCAATCGCAACCATCCTAACATACCCCATTTTCAAAGATTCCTTATCAACGACCATATAAATTGGGAGAATGATTCATCCCTTACATGGTAAATGTTGTAGTGTCTATAAAGTGTCCGCCTTGTATGCAGTTTATAATGGTTATAATATAAATATGCTCCAACTGCGAAAGCTCGATGTCTTACTGTCTAATGTGCCATAACTACACAAAACTCAAAAAGCACGGCCCTCATTACTTCAACGTATTTAGTTTAAGCAATAAACAAATTTAAACTTCAAAGTCTACCAATAGATACCATGTATAAAATGATTCCAGACATTCCAACATTCCACGTACCATGATAAAAATAAGAAAATAATTTTAAAATTGGTTAAAATTGTATTACATATATTACATAATATTTTACTGAATAACTGTGTAAGGAGAAGCTTATTTTTTATAATCCATAAAATATATCTTTTACTTTGAAGAATAAAAATGTTAATTTTAAATCTTAGAAAAAATATCTTAAAAATTTTAATGTACGAGTTAAAACAAAAATAGTCTAATTATAATAAAAAATGAAATGGTTAAAAATTCCTTTTACCTTTCTTCATGTAATAAAATACTTAATCAAATTTGGCTGTATAATTCCAAGGACTTAGTATAGTAATCCTGTTCTTAGTCCTAATAAGCTTCATATAAATATTCATGAAAAAATATTCATAAACACTGACCAATTAAACGAAAGCATTATGCAAGACAAATTACTTGCCCAACTTCTAAAGTTCCTTCGTACGAGGGTGTTTGGTAGGGTAAGAAACATAAACGACGTAATAAAGCCTCTGGGAATGCTTGAAGGAATTTCCCTAAACACTTACGACCAACTAATTTTTCTACCAAAAAACTAACGACTTAAACCGTTATAATATCAATTAGAAATTTTCAAGAAATGAATACATTATTTTAAAATTCAATGTAAACTTTTAAAGTACTTTTAAATAAATTCAAGTTACAAATTAATTTTTTCAAAGGGTATTTGTCTGTTTTTATTTAGAGCTTTTTTTGTAATTTTATATTCCTACCAAGTTTGGGCAAGATCTTGATGAAGTATATAACTCATAAAATTAATACAATAAGACATACAATAGAAATAGTTTTATAGATTTGTGAAAGTCTTTCAAAACCATTTATTATCGCAGACAAATTATGTTCGTCTTTAATATACCAATGTAATAAATGTCAGAGCAAGCCTACATAAATTCAGCGACTCTCAAGAGGATCATAACTTTTTTTTATAAATACACGGGAATACTGCCCGAATGATGAGGTGAGTTAAGGTAGATTAATTAAAGCATTTAATTCAAATCGAAAGCAATTTTTTCTCTAATTAAATGCTAAATTGGTCTTTAGTAAATCTAGTATGTAATTATTGATGATTTTTAAGAGACTATGCTTGAGTTAAACACGCTAATTGCATTAACATAAAAGAAAAATTGGCGAAATCGAATATAAAATGAGCGTTTTGCACATCGAAATATTTATGGTTCGAATAATACGTTAAGCTTGATGATATTCAGCGTCGCGGTTCAATCAAATGAAAATAATCCTCATTTCTAATGTTAATTTAGAATTTTGCTTTTCAAAAAAAGAACTTGAATTACAATAATTGTGAATTGTGGCATTGTAGAATCGATGTGAAGAAGAAAATATCAAGAATGCCACTCGACTATTTTAAATTGTAAATAAGGTTATTGAAATTGAAAAATTTAATTTTTTTTCTTTCTGATATATTCATATTTTACGAGTCAAATGAAATATGTAAAATCAAATCGATAAACTCGCCCAAGAATTTATTTTCTTAAAGATAGAAATATGCGCAGACAATCGAATATTGGTCATTTAATCTGGTCAAAGGGTAGATAAAAATTGAAGGTTTCCAAAATGAAAATAATAAAATAGAGCTCGATCTATTTCCAATTATTTGTGAAAAAGTCTAGAAAAAATTCTAACGAGTCTCATGTGTCGGTTTTGTGGTGATTAATGAATACGTGGATATCTGTTTCGGTCTTGTACAATAAATTAAAATAGGAAAACGATACGTACAGCGATACGAAACGGAATGATAATGCCATTCACTGGCGTGTGTTTGACGTCACAAATCCGAATTGCTTATATGTTGATTGTAATACATAATTGTCATGAATATTTATAGGAAAGTCTCAAATAAAACGTATGATCGAATTTCAAATAAATTCGCTTTTTCCATCGAAATTTGATTCGAACGAAACCAAGATATATGTTATTGATGGCTAGAGTGGTTTTTATAAAAACCTTACCTATATTTTTTTATAAAACCTTTTTGATTAATTTAATTGATAATTTAAAAAATAATTAAGGTTTAGTTTAGAAAACGTTTTGCTTAACATAAGTTTTGGATTATTTCAATTTTTTATCAAATCTTTGAAAGTACACTTATTGAATAATGGCAAAGTAAATACGCATCATAAATACTGTGTGTTTCTATAGTGATAAACATTTAAGAACTTTTAAGACTTTTGAGACAGTAGGTAAAAAAAATTAAAATTATAAAAAGTATAAAAAATGAAAAACCGACTTCAAAATAAATTAAAAATCTTCAACAAAAAATAGAGTATACCTATTGTATAAAAGTTCATTTGAAAAATAAATTTCACAAGTTATTCTCCTTTATTGCTAAGTACCAATATAGTCGTATTTCCTTGGCTGACACCAACTCTAAAAATAACAATAGTTGTACATTATATCATCATAATAATTTGTAAGTTGTAGACACTGCAAGGATACGTCATTATTTTGTTACTTTTTAGTGCATTTTTTTAAGATTTGTTATTTATTTTAAAGTCGGTTTCTCATTTTTATATAATTTTTATTTATTTTTCGATTTTTAGTGATCTGAAGTTTGATAACTGATTTTATTTCTTTGAATATATACTATAATACTAAAGGCGCTGCTCATATGAGGCAGTGCCGTTAAATGTTAAAAGTAACTACATCATCCCTTTTTGCCCTTAAGGGTTGAAATTTTTTGCTTTGAAATGTAATGACAGAATTAAGTGAAATACTCTTTCCAATAGAAAAAAAACTCATCGAAATTCGATGATTCAGTTAAATGTCACTATTTCATCCCCTATTTTCATCATTAGGGGGTGGACTTTGTTCTTCAAATTGAAATGCAAACAATTTAAAGGTACGATGTACGTAATTGAAACAAAATTATCAAAATTGGGAGCCAGGAAAACTAAACTTATAATATTATTTAATCCCTAATTTTTAACCCCTTATGAGTGGAGGTTTTTTTGTAAAAAATGGATATAAGATTAAATTAAAATTATGTTCTACTGATAAAAAAAAGAATTATCAAAATCGAGCTTTCCAATAAGAAGTTAATATTTCATCCCTTAGTTTTCAACCTTTTAGAAGTGAAAGATTTCCTTCAGATTAAAATTTGACCACACGAAAGACACCAGGTTTCAAATAAAAAAATAATTATCAAAATCGAGCTATCCAATAAGATATTAATATTTCATCTTTTAGTTTTCAACCTCTTAGAAGTAAACGGTTTCGTTCAAATTAAAATGGGACCATACGGAAAGCACCAGCTTTCAAATAAAAAAAGAATCATCAAAATCGGATCTTCCAGTCAAAAGTTCTGAGGTTACAAACATTTTAAAAAAATACAGTCGAATTAAGAACCTCCTTTTTTTTGAAGTCGGTTAATTAAACAATCAAATTAAAGTTTTTTGTTTTAAGGATATTGCAAATTAATTTTGAACAGTTCAAAAAAAAATACTAAAAAGCAATAAATGTAAAAAACAGTGTAGGTACTGTCCGTAACTAAGTTGTGCTTTTTTCTATACTAAATGAGATAAAATGTCTGCAGATACCTTATAGAAGATACTCTTTGAAGTAAGCTCAACCACTGTTTTATGTTTTTAAATGATAAAGGCTCTCGCAACGGCATAACTATAACAATTTTCCCTCCCAAAATCAGGAAGTGGAGTTAGAGTTTCCAATAATTAAAACAAGTTTATCTATATACAAAAAGTACCCAACGCTTTCGCCAATTCTTTCACTTCCAAATTAACGCTCAAATTTTTAAAGTGAAATTTCTAAGATAGTGGTTCGTGGTATTCGTGGTTTGATAATTGATAAGAAGCAGGATTTCAATTGAAAATAAAAAAGAACACGTCATATAAATTATTATATCGTCCGAAACAATAACTTTCACCAATACTAGTAAAAAAGCTATCAATAAATACGCCTGTCGTCACTTTGACACAATTTTCTTCCTACACAAAAATATAAATCAAATTCAACAACTTCATTTTTGTTCGTTAAGTTTATCCGAGGTAATGCCTTGTAAGGCAGAAATAGTTGGTGATTGGAGAAAATTGGGGCAGCCAAGACTCAATAAAAACTCGTGCATATTCTATATGCTAGTACATATTTTGATCCAAGAAGTTGATTGTCAGAATCTCAGTATATACTAGATTTAACAAATTTTGATATTCTTCGACTTGCATCCTTGCAGCAGTAGAAGTTTCAAGTTTCTTGTACTAAAGATGTTAATTGAAAAGTTTGTTCAACATTTATATTAATAAGTCCTTCATGTTACGACTAAGCTTAGTCTATGAAAACTTCATTTCATTATTACATACAAACACTCTTAACCAAATTAATTAATCACGATTAAGTAGATTAAGAGAAAGTAGTTAAAATAATTTAAGGGGGTATTATGATCCAGAAATTTGAAAAAATCATTTTTTTTTTCAAATTTCCAAAATTTGGACATTCGAAAATAAGGAATAAATATTAAGGAATTTTTCCAAAATTTCAATTGTTTTATGAGGTACAGCCATTTTTGTAACGCCACATCTGCTCCGGTCCGAACTTTAAATGGGTTTTCCTTGAAACCACTTTTTCAAGTTGGCGTGCACAATATCTCAAGTTAATGTAATGTCAAGTAATGTACATTCCTCTATCGTTTAACTACGCTCAGATCAAAATTTTTAGTTTTACTGTTTTTAAAAAATTTGAAGGGGTCACTTAGTGGCTTGGTTGACTAGATAGTTGCCTTATATGTCAATGGCCCTGGGTTCAAACCCCAATGAAATCCGAAGGTTTTTTTCATAGGTTTTCGGATCCAATGGTCGCTAATGACGATAGTAGTTAATACTTAAATAAACAAAAAAATAAATAAATTGTTAAAAAAAAACGGCCACCATTTTGTGAAAGAAATATTTTTTTTACTTTTCCAAGGTAGACCTACATGCCATAGCGGTATCTATATTAATTAAAAATCAATTTAGCTTTTTTGTTTCAGATAACCAGAAGGGTTGAAATCATGCACGTTAGGACACACTTTTTTTGGACCTCCTACTTTTTTTTTTGATTTTTTTTTGTAATTTTAAAATATCAATAAATAAATGATAAAAAATTAATACTAAAAATATTATTTTTTTTCCTTTATACAGAGCTTCAAAAACCACCCGAAATTCATGCCTCAAGGCTAAAATATCCCCTTAACTTCAAAATTTAATTGAAAAAAAAATGGAAGAATACAATGATTCAAATGTTCAAGAATTTAATTTTTTACTCTTATCAATTTTTTTTCTTCTAAAAAACCTATCTTCTTTAAATTAAAGACGCATTGTTAACAATAAAAGAATATCTATTAAAAAAAGCGTTTGAATTGTGTAAAAGCAATAATTGCTTCGTTGAAATCTCATCGAGTAGTTCAAATATTGACTTGATTAAAATGTCAGGTATTTACTTTCACCTGGTTATGAAATCTATTTATTTATTTAAATTTAATCAGTTTTTGGATATAAGCAACGACTTATCAGCATTGGCTCCCTAATCTAAGCTCGACCAATTAAAAATATGAAGAAAAAATCATTTTTATTTTGATCAAATTGAAAAACTGCCACAATTGGATTATTCATTTAGCAAATCTACTCGATTTTAGATTTGTGGTATTATGTTAGTAATACGATATGTTAGTTTGAATTCATCATTCGCAAAACGAGTTCACTGATCCAAATTACTTATTACTTAGGTACACAAACGAAATCATACCATACTCGAACTAACGAGTCGTATGTTTTAAGCCTTTGTGTACATTTCTGATGAGCTTCATTCTAAAATATGCTCTGCAACGAAAGAAAAATGAAAGAGACAACGGTTACGTTTTTATTTCTACTTGTAACCATCTACATTTTTCTCTCAATAAATGCTGAATTGGGTTTGAAGCGCATTGTGTGCAACAGTTATGATTGTAATATCGTTGCCTTGATTTCCTCCTCCTATGTACTCATTTCAGTTATGCACAAGAAATGCAATTTTCAATTAACTTTGTTCAATTTGCAATACGATAAAATGCATCGCCGGTACAACTGTTTCCACAACGGGAATTTTTAAAATTCTTTTTGTAACATTTTTATGCGATTATTGATTTTCTTCCATATCATTTACTTTATTAATTAATATATTAATAGTAATTATTTAAATTTGAGGTTGAAAACATTAATTAACTTTATTAAAATATTATTCTGTATGGATCAACCTATATTATATCCAGCGAAATGGAGCTTTTGTACACATTTTCCAACGTATGCAGCTCATTTTACTGAAAATGGAAAATTTTAATTTGCAAAAAATTGATTCATTATTCATATTATAATTTACTGAATTTATCTCGACAAAGTCCATTTAATTATTTAAAACCCCATCAAATTTGAAAAATAAACTAAACGTCAATATTTAATGTTAATTTTAGGCTCTATTTATCAATTGAATCATCAAAATTCTTAGCTTTTGAATCCAATACAGTTAGTTAAATGAAATGGCAGTGTTCCATAAACAGTTTATCGTTTTCTACGCAGGCGATTTTTCTGCTTTTTTAAGGTTTTGAAATTTTTCTTATTATAAATACATTCTTAAAGAAATATAATAAAAGAGGCATAGTTGAATCACTATATTTATAAAATATGAAAGAGTTGAAATAATATATTTACAGTTAAAATGTAATTTGTTCTGCAGCTAAGAATGTTTATAACTGTAGGTAGCTTAATATTAATAATACACCCAAGTATCGCTAAGTACATATGTATACAAAACTAGAGGTTATTTGTGATTTCTTTTGCGTATAAACTAGCAATAAACTAACAAAATAAAAAAAGTTCAGATTTCTAGAAAGAAACTATAAAACCATCTTACTGCAGGCAGCACAACTAAGTATTTCTCATAATTTCAATACAAAAATGAAATATTATATAATAGCTTCATTCCAAATGAATAAGAAATCTTATATGAACAGCAGAAGATATTAGCTGTACAATTGTTTTAAAATAGTGCCATATCTGTCCAATGGGAATTTGAGCTAATTTCTGACTAATTCCTTGTTTGGAAATTGGATCTAAACTGCACACTTGGTCCTATGATTTCTATGTTCTGTCCATATACAATCATAAAATTACCAACACATTTGAAGTACTTCAGCTATGCCAAAACTCTCGAATACTATGCTAACGATAAACAATTACAAAAAGGAAGTAAATACGTTTTTTGATTGTCGCATTAGCATGTTAAAGGTTATCATGGAACAAATTTAATACCAATTTTTGTAGAAATTAAGATTATCTCAATTAAAGCTCGAACTTTAAAAATAATTTTTATCATTTTTTTCAACCTTCAAATTAAGAAAAATGAATTGCGTTACATCTGCCATAAAGATATATAATGATAAAAGTTTTATTTTAAGAAGTCAATAATAATTTAGAAGAAGAGCTCAAAAAATGTAAACTTTCAACTTTTTGAGTCTCTTAAGTTAATAATAGTCCATTCATGGTTTAAACTTTGTATTTTTATTTTTTTTATCATTAGCGGCTTAGACTTCAGCGTCAATCAATTACTTTATTGTGATATAGTTTTAGGAGTACGTTAGTTCATAAAAGTTCACACACTTTCTACATTCACTTAAAGCATTTCGCTTCGGCTTATTTTGAGAAAACCGATTTTTCCCTCAGTTGGGCTTAAAAACGACGCTTTAATTCTAAGCTTTGAAAACAAAAATTTTAATGTTGTTTGAAAAGATCTTAAAACTGGAAGGCTACCAAAACGAGGATTCAAAATTATTTAGTTAAAATGTTAAGTAATACTAACCTTTAATGTTAAGCTGAAGATGAGTAGATGATCCATGTTTCGAAAATTTGTAAGCTTCAGGAACCACGATGTCACACTATATTGCACCATTGTCTAAATAAAATGCAATTTACCACTTAACTAGTATCACTATATCACTTAACTCGGTACCCCGAGTCAAAGTGTGTCAAAAAACTGAGCCAATCACACTTGAGTCAAAAGCCACAATTGATTAAGATGTTAAAGTCAACTTGTATAATAACATGAATTATACCAGCCCCCTACAACTCCATGTTACAAAAATGTGACCATTTTTACTGGATTTGCAGTCACTAGTTGCCATTTAGTTGCCAACGAATTGAACGAAGAAGACCACAAAGACTGACAAAGACCGTAGATTTTATGAAAGTCGGAGATTAGAAATAATTTTTTTTAAACGTCAGGCAAGTTATTAAAATGAAACTTTTTTAAATGTTTTCATTATTATTGTGATTATGAGAATAATTATGATAAGTATTTTTATATAATAATTATAATAACTCTGATAAGTTTAAGTGGTAGGGGGCTGTTTGAGACGTATGACTCTTATAACAACACAGATTTCTGTAGAAATCGGTCACGTTTTTTTAGCATTTCTCGTATCTAAGTGACAGGGGGCTGAATTATACAAAAAGGAATTACAAACAACGTAACTTCCGATTCTGCGATGTTTTACCCAACAACTGCAAATAAAATAAAAAATAAGTTGAAATTTTGTTTAATTAAAATCGAAGAATTAAATATTTATGTTTTTTATGTTCTTTTTAATTTAACAGAACGATTATCAAACTAAGTTGAATAATCATACTTTTAAATAAAATAATTGGTTGTCTGTGAAAACGGTTAACGGACGATAGTCTTACGTGATAACGTTATAAAGAAACATTGATGAAAAATTGCGTACTTTTTATGAATTGAATTGAATTGTTATTACTGAATTATCATCATTTTGTATAAAACAAAGAAGGAGTTAATTGAAAATTACAATTTTTCAAAATGAAATCAGACTGTTATTATGAAGGAAATCAGTTACTTAAATCATATTAAATTGTAGAAAAAAAAAACACAAAACACGTTTTCTAAGATCCAACAATAATTGACTACGAGGCATTGCTTATTGTTGAAGTTCTCGAAGAAGCTCGCGTGATGGCGTTCCAATAGCAGAACTCTATCGAGCCTCTCAATGGCTTGTATCGTGTTCTCGCTTGCACGCACAGGCTCAAATGGAACGTGACACTTTTTCGTACAGGCAGCTCATGTGCATCAATTTATAAGACGTTATCACGTCAAAAACAAATATAATAAATGTCCAAAATATAATTTATAAGTCATTATAAAACGTAATAATATTAAGATTAATAGTTGTTCACAAATAATTTACACACCCTAACTTGTTAAAAAAATCTAATATTAACATAGTTAACTCAAGAAGAGATTCTTATTTTTAAGTACAAAATTCAAGCTTATTCAAAATTCCAAATTTAGGTTCAATGCTTGTGATCAAAATTTCATTTTACTTTCTTAGATAATTTCTAAGAAAATTAAATTGACACACAGTTTTTAGCAGCCTAGCAAAAATCAATACCTACACAATAAAGTGAAAAACGTAATTCTAGAGTTTGATAACTTATATAAAAGTTTATAATATTTGGAAATTAAATTTTAACAAACGTATTTATGTAAGAAACTCGTGAAAAGGAGAAGTAGTCGACAGAAAAATCTATTGAGAACAAAATTACATAAACTATTTGAGCATTTTGGGCATAAGAATTAAGAAACATTATCGATAGATGCACCTTTATTTTATTTCAGAAGTACGCGTTAAACAAAGAAGAAGTAAGGAAAGAAAAATTCAAAAGGAAGAAACGTGTATCAGGGATCTATTCTACTTTTTTTGCGTCATAACTACGAATTTTACTTTATGAAATTGAAAAAATATCTCACATAAATAAAACCAAAAAACCATTCCAAGTTAATGCCTTAAATAACTATAAAATAATTATATTTTACTTTTTGTTCATCGCCCTCCGGTAAAATTTAACGACGTCGAACTACCTCAATCCGACATGCAACATATCTGGGAATATATATCTCGATAGAAGACTGACTTGGTTTATACTTATCAAAGAAAAAAAGGAAACAACAAAATAAAAGTTTGGAAAAATGTAATAGCTTCTTGGACAAAGATCACAATTGACGATCGAAAATAAAGTGCTGCTATACAAATCGGTACTAAGACCTATTTGGACATATGGAGTGGAGCTTTGGGGTACGGCATCCAACTCCAATATAGAAATTCTGTAGAGGTTTCAATCCAAAACCCTCCGAACAGGCCCTGGTACATTAACAACGATCAACCTTGGAATTGAAATGGTGAATGAGGTGATTATGGAACGATCACATCGTTACCAGGGAAGACTGGAGAACCATCCTAACCAGCTTGCTATCAATCTGTTTCGTAATAGCAATGAAAACAGAAGATTGAAGAGACTCACTATTCTGGAGCTGACCAATAGGTTTCAGTAGACAACACAAGGATGTAAATATAAGAGATTGAGTTGTTTTTGGATTGAATTTTTGAATTGAGAATTTTTGAATTGAATACAACCAATTCAAGCGTGTATCCGTAGACACATTGCAATTATTGCCAAGAGGCTGATTATGCAAAAAATTAGTTATTAAAAATACTTTTTTGTTCAAAAAACTTCAACACACATCTTTCTTTTAAGAAAGAGCATTGCATTTTAGTAATTATTTGATATTGTGAATGCATTTAAATCTGCACTTTTATAGATATTTAAGTACATATAGGTACATCCTAGAGATGCAACGAATATCCGGCTACTATTCGGTATTCGGCCTATTCGGCTGAATTTTTTAATATTTGGTATTCGGCCAAATAGTGTGTATTATTCGGCCGAATACCGAATAGTAAATCATAACAAAATAAATGTTAAATTCGAAAGTATATTTATTTAAATTACAAATTAAAATTTAAAATCTACTAAGGAAAACTAGTTATGATGAATCAAAACAATTTTTTCTGGATTTGAGTAAAGTTTCCTCGAGTTGGAACCGGCTTTGAGTTTAGAAATCACTACTTATATGGATCTAATGTCCTATCTAGGCGAATACTTAGTAAATAAAAATCAATTTTGGCTGCCGTTAAATTTTTCTTTTTTTTAAATAAAAAATAATGCGTCTCGTTATACGATTTACTTATAAATGAAACGGCCCAATAGCCGAATATTCGGCCGAGACTATGGCCGAATATTCAGTATTCGGTATTCGGCCAAATCACTATTCGTTGCATCTCTAGTACATACTTATATATTGTATTAATATTTTATCAATAATTCATTGCAAAATATTTGTAATTTACAAGACACTTAATTCCTTTGGAGTCTCATCTTGATAGGAAATATGTAATTTTCATAAACTATACTCAGAACTGTTGTTATGAGTTCCCCAGCATTTCATTAGTTGAGGAACAAAAATTAATTAATAGAGCTTGGATGAATTTATTCTCATAACATGAGCTCCATGAACAATTGAGTTTTTTTTTTCGAAAGTGGTTTAGTTCCAGCCATTTTACATTGAAATATTTACGATTTTAATTTTAAAATGCATTAGCAACATTTAATTAAATTAATTAATAAGGAACAGTTCAAATAAACTTTTTCAAAAAAATTGTTAATAAAAGCTTACGCATTCATCATTAACATTGGTTATCTTTCATCAAAAGAATCAATTTCAAAATTAATGTCTCAAAAAAAGGACTTACATTTTTACAATTATACTCATTTATTACAAAAATATGCTTTGCCTTTGCACGTAGTTATTTAATATCGACTAAAACTATCGTTTATTACTTTTTCTGATACACCGTAATCGGATTAGGAATTTTCAACATTTTCAATTACCAACTTATTACTATATAAATTCACAATGCATATTGGCTCTAATTTGATTATGTGTTTGCACTAATTTAGAACAAAAGCTAATTCATAAGCCATTTTGCTGTATATTAAGCGTTGGTGGTTTACTTAAGCCCAGATTGAATCTACGAGACTTGCAGTCCTTCCACGTATTTAACTCTAATTTATATTCATATCTTTTCGGGATCATAAATGATATTACAAAGTCTTAGTTGCAAATCTAATAAAAATAATCCCGGAAAATAAACCACTCTTGCATATTGAAAATCCAATGAGTATTTCTGACATTTTTTGGTGGATTTTTCGCGTTGGTTTTTTATTTTATTTTTTTATTCGGATTTTTATGTAATGCAAATTTTTCTATTTGCATGTTTCATGTAATATCTAAAATGGTGTACGTATCGCTCTCCTAGCTTCTCCTCATGTAGATACACGCTCATATTATAAAACTAGCGCGATATAGTTTGAAAGTTTCCAGTTGAAATATTTACCCACTTCTGGTGTAGATTTGATGCTTGTTCTCCTTCTGGCGTCGCAAATAAATTACGTGGAAATTAGGACAACAAGAGCGAACAAGCTTTTCTTATCAACGGGAAAAAAGTTGCACGGATTACACATTTTCCCACTCTAACTCATGTTTTCAGATAAATTATTTTTGTTTTATTATTTCGCGCGTTTATATTTTCCAAGTGTTTGATGAGTAAATATAAAGAAAAAATTGAGGAAAAAACGTCTTACGTTCCGCATGTTTGAAACTTGAAAAATTGCCACTTTTTCTGGATCACAGCACGGATTTCTCGTTTTCTATTTCCACGTAAACATTCAATTAACAGTAATATGATCAGTAGTAATCTCAAACGCATGCTCGCTCCTTTAATTAAATTTACAGTGAATTCAAGTATTTGAATGTCAATTTGAAGCTTTGTATAGTAAAGCTCTAAACCACTCTTCCTAAATGCTAACATAAATTTTGATTAAATTCAACTTTCTATTTATGGAACATGTGGTTAAATTACAATTATTGTTTACAAGAAATTCAATTTCTAACGAGCATCTAAAGTCCATTCATATGAAATGTCACTTCAAAATTCATTCATGACGAGAATATACTTCCTCTACAACATAAATAAAAATTATAACTAATAAAAAGCGTATTGAAAAACTATAATTTTTGCTTAACAAACAATGTTCAAGACTTTATTTTTTATAGTTCAACACAAATGTTGTACTTATACAGAGTGTCCCAGCGTGACCGGCCATTAGAAGTTTCTGGAGAACTTAAAATAATAGAAATCTAAAAATTGGGATTTTAGCCTAACTGGAGTGGAGCTATCTTCCTAAAATGCTTTTATTTTTCTAACACTTCCGGCTATACCGAAAGGCGACACTAAAATTGTTATTTCAAATGGCATGCCCTATTTGTTTTTACATATCTCCATTGAATTAATAACTCTGAGTATCTTTTATGATAACAAGACCTCATCTTATCCTTTAGGGTTTCGAGAAAAAAGAGTTTTTTTAGAAATTTCGCAGCAAACGGACGTCTTGTAAAAGGTCCGTAACGCTCACATTAAATTGTTTAGGAAGCTCGACAAAGCCTCGTTTGAGAGTTCGAAGATGCTGTTATTCTCAAGTTTATCAAACACAACAAATTTTTGTTTCTAAGTAACTGAAAACGCCTCGTAAAGTAACTCGTGCTAAATTGTGCAAAATATAAATTTTTAAATTTCACCACCTGATTTTATTTGCTTTGTTTGGCTCTTTTTGAATTTCCCCTCATTTAAATAATTTTTATACCTATAGCCAAATGTGAGGATTTTTCAGTTATTGTTGAAAGAAAATTCAACGTTTGACTCACAACGCTGACGGTTAAAAATGCCAAAAAATGTCGAAAAAAGTTAAAAGATATAGAATTCCATAGGAATTATTAAACTCGACGGCGACGCGACGGACAATATACGCTCACAATGCTTCAAAGTAGAATGTACTTCAACTTTTGACACTGCCAAATGTTAATTCTGTATCTGTCATTTTAAAAATGTGTAGGTACTACACAAATTTATAACTGAAAAACGTGATAATTTAAAATTAATTTTGAGGAAAAATTAATTGAATTGGTGAAATATAATTAAATATCATAAAAAAACTTCGAGGTGATATATAAATATAAGGCAAATATAAATTAAAAGCAGAAGAGTGAAAGAATATTGCGGAAATTTCAAATAAAACTATTAAGTTAATATTTTTTTTTTAATTTTACCCTATAATTTTTTTAATTTATGAAAATTTCAAAATATAAGGAGCCAGCGACGTTTTGAGATTGCCTGCTCAGCAAATTTTTAAAGCGTTATGAGCTTTTTTACATTTAAGCGCAGGCGTCGTAAGCGTCTAGGGTGTTGCCGTCGAGATTGCCTAAGAGGATTTAACTGAGGTTTATGCTGTATGCCCAACTTTTTTTATACCCAACATCTTGGCCATGTTTCCAGGTAGGGTTTATTTAATAACACTGTGTATGAAATATAGAGGGAGATCTTAAGGCGAACTTACAATGGAGAATATTTCCATACGGGTTGAAAAATTTGGGGAATCCAATGCCAATTTTTTTTTTGTACAATTATTATGGAAATTATTTTAATTTTATTATCTATTTTAATTCAGCTTTTTGAATTTAAGATAATCTTATGACAATTATGTTCGCCTTAAGATCTTTTTTCTCGAAAAAATGAGAATCAGATGAGGTCTTGTTATTAAGAAAGATGCTCAGAATTATTAATTCAATGGAGATATGTAAAAACAAATAGGGCATACCATTTGAAATACCGATTTTATTGTTGACTTGCGATATAACCGGAAGTGTTAGAACACCAAAAATATTTTAGGAAGCTAGCTCCAATCCAGTTAGGCTATAATCTGAATTTGTAGATTTCCATTAGAAGGCCATTAGGCCATTAGAAACTTCTAATAGCCGGTCACGCTGGGATACCCTGTATACTTATGCAAATCCTAAAAATGATATTAGCAATTAACCTTTTAATAAAACGAATAGCATCATACCAATTTGTGCTTTTGTGGGTATAATACGAAAAGTAGATCTTATAATGTTTTATATTCAACTCTAATTTGTGATCTTATCTTTGAGTAGCAGTAATATAAAACAACTTAGACCATTATAAATTTCAACTACGAGTTATGTCAAATGAGCTTTATTTATTAACATAAAATAATAAAAATAGACATCTGTCTCGAATAACTAGACTTTATTTTTAAGAGTCTAGCATACCTAAACTAGAGAGACTTGTAAAGAAATTGCTTTGTACTGACGTAATGAATTTTTATCAGACTCTTTCGTTACTGAAACGACTTCATAACGTTCTTTTTAAATGAAATACTTTTGCTCAAATACAAATCGAATTTTGAAGAATGAAATTGTTGACAAAATAAGATTATATTTATTTTAATAGAACAAAGGCTTGTACGAAGGAAGGAAAAGCATGTGTCCTTTGTATGACGAAAAAGAAGGAAAAAATTGAATCGAAGCAGGAAATTCACCATGAATAGAAAATTCAATGATTGACCAATTTCAAAAGTAATAGGTTTTTGAGCTTTATGGTTAAATTACATTTTTTAATAGAACCTTAAAATTTATAATATTTAAATGGTAAAATAAAGAAATGGTTATTTAACAAATCGGTTTTACGATTTTATAATGTTAATCAATTTGAGGTAAATGTATTGTAGATTGTCAGCCCTGAAAAACTATTTGTGCTTTCTAGGCACAAAATAAAAGATGAGGGAGAAAAGTCTTTCAGTGGCAAAATGTAGTTTGAGGGCCTTAATATTTAAACGTTCATGAAAAGCGTTTTTCTTGAGCGCCATTTTCCGCACATTCCTCGCTAATCCACTACAAAGCCCGGAAAACTCAAAAACACAAAACTGAAAAACTGAATAAACTTCTTTGCTTTGTTCTGACGAAATTTAATATTTACTTTTTGCCGGAAAATCGTACGCTGATGTGTGTAAACCGTTTTGAAAATTCCGAAAAGCCAGTGCATGATGTTTAAATAAAATGAAGCGAAGAAAAACGATTTGAAAAGGAGGTCACATGTGAAACGAGGTGACAGACGCTGCCAAGTAATGATAATACTGTTTTGAGAAGCTCGAGGAAAAAAGAAGGACATTTATGAATACTTTTGCGTCTTCATGAAATGTAATAAATGGAAACATTCCAACAACTAAATTTGATACGAACGTGCTCAATATTTCAGTGTTATTATTATTGTTATTGAAAATTTTTCAGAACAGATTATAACATTGTTGAATTTGGACTTGCAGTATTGATGTCATTTGCCGAATTGCACTTAACGACCTCCTATTCACTTGAAACAAATTGCAATTGTAAAATACAGTGAATAAGCTCGTGAAAAACTTTGACAGTCTTACAACTTGCATGGCTACAAAATCCAAAACAAAACTTTCTAGTTTTTAACTTCACAAACTTGGATAGAGGTAATTACATTATTGAAAATATTTTTAAGGTTTTTCGTCTTAACAAAACTTTGTAGTTTAAAAAATAATTCAAAAAAGCAAAATTAATCAGATTGAAATTATTTTGTTTAAATTTTCAATTGGAAACTTTCATTAAATATTTTTTTAAATAGGTTTGATAAAATTAAAAAAATACTTATAAGTGGAAAAAAAGAAGCACTCACAGCTTTCAATGGTATCATTTAGCGGTATGATGGTTAAATTACTAACTACGCCAGCGAGTCTAAGTTCGAATCCCAGGATAAACCCAGAATTCCTTGTTTTCAAATTTGACATTCGCTTACGATTTCTGTAGTAAAAGCGGCTTGAAAGAACGAAGGAAAAGAACTATTTCAATGATCTCCATTTCTTTTTCTTCTTCAGTTATAAATTGATTACTGATATAAATAAGTCAGGATTCAGTACACCAATTAATCAATGTTTTTTTTTAATTAACGACGTTTCGTCGGTGTGATTCCGACTTCATAATATCTTATCTCCAACTTATCTCCAACTTATCTCATAATAATTTATTGACGATTTGAATGACAGATTAGTTTTTAACTTTTTCTTTTTTAAACTGTAACTCTTGTTTATATTTTATAATGTCAGACGTAATAATTTTGTATCATCAGACCATATATGTTTTTATTAAAATATTTCAAGGTGTCTGATGAAGTCAAAATCACACCGACAAAACGTCGCGCATTGAAATAAATATATAAAAAAAACATTGATTAATTGGTCTACTGAATCTTGACTTATTTATATAATTTCAACTATCTGATACCCGCTTGCTTTGCTGAGAGTATCTAAATTTTAATTGATTGTATAACAGATTCCCAACCTTCATAGCGAATAACAAAAATTAATCTATTTTGACAGAAAAAGATGATAGATACTTCCAGACTTTAGATCCAAAGTAAGTTCATCAAAATCTGTAAAACTAATTTTTGATACGATTATAAGTATAAAAAGTTCTTTAAGAAAATTTGAATATCTCATACTAAATGTCTTTTAAAACCGTTCTTTAACAAAACTTCATTAAAATACGTTCCGTTACGATTAATTACTATTAATATAAACATTGTAGAGATTTTTTTCGTTACTAAAATTGGCCAAACCTTGTAGAAGAAAATGTGTTAAAATGCTATTTTATGGATTTTATATTGTATCAAAATTTGATCTCAATTGGTTTAGAATTGTTAGAGTTTTTGTCCAAATAATGACCAACATAAGATTTCTACATAATATAGAAAAAGATACAAATAAAACAGGCAATACGTACGACGTACAATAGCCAACATTTTTCTTTTTAAATCTGTGATATCTTCTTAAATATTCATTTTTTTTTTGGTATTTTATGTCGCTTTAACATCTAAGGTCATATAACGACTATCTAAACACAGAAAATTTCTGTTAGTCAATTTTATTCTTAGGTATAAGATCTTAAGTCTAGTATTCAACGGGGATTGAACCCGTACCACTTGACGTAACATATGAAGCGGAGAGAACTACTGCCTCTAACCACTGCGCCAATAGGTGGCATATTCATTTTTTTAATATGCAGTAAAAGGCAATTTTGATCTACATGAAATGCACAACGTATCTGATGTATTTAATTGGATAAAAAATAGTAAGGTATTGTTTAAAATAGCTTCGTAAATAACCAATAATTTTTTTGTAATAAGTAATAGATAAAAATAGTTCCTGTGAGTTATCCTTAGAAGATAGACATTTACCGTCGGGGACTATTTTATCAATCTTTTTAAGATAGACAACTTCCCTGCATATATTTATGATCTATCTCGTAAGGTTTAGACAGCGTTTGCAATTTAAGTGCACAAAAATATGTTGATTATTACCTCACATTATAAATCTATAAATTTCCCAACTTTTCTCTACTATAATATGTATGTATTATACCTGCAAACCTTTCTCTTGAATCGTTCTATCAATTGCTGAAAATTGCATTAAAATCCATTGTGTAGTTTAGAAAATCTAAGGTAACAGACAGCGGGAGCGACTTTGTTTTATACTATGTGAAGATGATACAATTTTTTTTATCAGAAAAAAAATTTTTACTCTTACTACGAATAACCAAGACATTTCATAAATCTTTCCTTAAACAAAATAAAATACGGTTCAAACACAATGTTTCCGCAAAGGGCAATTAAATCGAGCGTAACCTTCCCTTTGCTGATCTTATTTTATGAGACCACAAACATTCACCTTCCACTCATCCAAATCCCGCATAATTAACAGGCTTCATTATCAAAACCTTAACATTCAATCTCACCAATCAACAACACTCAGTTCCACATAAAATTTTAAAATTTCGACAAAGAAAATCCCATGAAGATATTTGCCTCGCTATAAACGAGTTTTAAAGTAAAAAGTTTTCTCTAATAAAAAAAAATACAAGACGGAAAAGAACGAGAAATATTATAATGCTAAGCAAATTATATTCTGTTTCATATAGTTTTTAAGACTATCCAGGGATGTTTTCAATGTGAAACTTTTCAAATCTCTAAACTTGGTTGTCTCATTTAGAAAATTGAACTTTCCATAATATTTTCTCGAGAAGGAAAATGGTAGAGTTTTGATGAATATGATGCGTTAAATTTATAAAAAGACATTTAAATTTAAGATAAATTGTTGAGTTTTATCTGGGAGACAAATGTGGGAATATATTATGAATAAGATTAACGATTAATGTCAGTTTATCGTTGGTAAATAAAATTATTCTTGGGCGCATTTATATGAAAATATTATTTATATATGGGATATATCTCGCATTTCACTCTATGACTATTAGTCCTACATAAAAATTCCTTGCCGCCTACATAATATAGTGATGTGATGCCGTTTCCACCCTATAAGATTTCATATTTATTACGCTTTTTTAGCGTATAATGGCACAATGTATGTTATGTTTAAGTTGTTCACTTTTTGCAATAAAAATTCGAGCCATAAAAAGGTAGCAATGGGAAAAGGTTGATGGGAGTCGGTTGGTCGTTGGTTGCGCTGCATAACGTGGAAAAACTTGAGTGACATACTGGAAAATTCTTGGTGAATGCATTCGCTCGACAATTGAGAAAACGTAAATGTTATATTCTGTTAATAATAACGATAATAATAACAGCAAGAGTACACTTTAACAACAGTTTTATTGTTTGAATAAACTGTCATTTTAATCTTCCTTATCTTCTCCCTCTTCGCTCGCTATTCTATTATATAGCTACCTATATTATAAATGCACTATATAAATGCATTTGTCATTTCACAATGGAATTGTTTTTTCAGCGTATAAAATCTAACTGCAAATATTTTTTGTTCTTTCGTTCACTGCGACTAATAAAATTAAATCAATATCATTTTTCTGTTTTCTTCTTCTCTTTGTGAAACATAAATGAAATAATTTTCACATCAAATTTAATATCGTTTGAAAACGATAAGCTTTTTTATATGTTGAAACGTTTGAGCTTATAATTTCTCGATTTTCTTTTTTCATTAAAAAAATCAGAAGTAAAACCTGCAGAATCAATTGAGGAATTTTGTTATATAAATTAAAATATCTTTCCTTGCATCTTTGGTGTGGAAATTTAAAAGGATGATTTTTAAAAATGAAATTTCAAATGAATCTGACTTTCATTTTTTTCGGTGGTTTGAAATTAAATTTAAAAATAATTGTAATCGGAAAATCCCAAAAACCAAGTTCTATTTCAAAAATATAAAATATACTTACTAAACAGTCAAAAGTTATTTTTTTAACGAATATTTTATTATTTAGTTGATGTTTTTTTAAATTTTGTACAACGTTTCGCTTCTTTTGTAGCTTCTTCAGGTACTTAATTATAAAGAAGATACTATCAACACATATTAGAAATCAATGTTGAAATTATAATAATAATGTCGTACAAAATTTAAAGAAACATCAACTAAATAATAAAATATCCATTAAAAAAGAACTTTTGACTATTTGCTATTAACTATGGATAAGAATTCGAATAATAAAATATACTCGTACACTATAAAAAAAAAATCGGTGTAAGTCCATGCGGTGTAAGGTGTTAAAATTTCCGGTGTTAAATTCAACACCGAAACCGATGTGACAGTATAATACCGTTAGCGGTGTTATTATTTTTAATTTTTTAACATACACCGATATAGAGTAACTTGACTCCGCTGTAACACCGGTTCAACGCCAAATTTTTAACACCGCAAAAGAGCATTGTAACACCAGTGTTACACAGAGGTGTTAAAACGAGTCCATTTTAACACCACTTTTTTACAGTGTATGATTCTTATTAATTATTTGCTATACAATCAATATCGCTATATACAGCTATATAATATATATCAACTCCCCAGTCGTATTTTTAAAATAAGAAAATAACAATGTGCTTATATTTTTTTAATAATAACAGATGAAAAATACTTACATCTCAAATTTTGAAAAAAGAATGCCTGAAATTCCGATGGCTCATAATCCCGAATACTCAAAAAAAAAACGAATTTGACGTCCACTTCCGAGTCTCTTTGACTGTCCAAAACTAATATAACAAAACAAATCAACTCGGGGAAATCAAAACGAAAATAATCTATACAAAAACACCGAGCGGTATCTTGTGCTACTTTAATCATATTCCTTAACGTTAACAATTTCCAAACAAATTCCTTAACAATTTGCGCTAACAAGCCATTAGAAAGCATAGTCCATGAGTTTTCTACTCTGACAAAACTCCTTTGTGCTATTTCTTACTTTTCCCGATAAATAATATTTTTGCTTAAATTACAGACAGTTTTTATTTGAATCACGGAATCTATATCTAAGTTTCATAATTAGAGAATATAATCTCAGGATTTCGAAATCCTGGAGAATTTTTGATTTAAGAATTCTGATACTTAAAACTCTTGATCTTGGGATTTTAGGGATCAATACTGTTATAATGATAAATTTCTACATGAATTATACAGGGTGACTAGTAATTAGATGCGGAGCCGGCATAGGAACATAGTACAGGCTAATTTGAGTCGATTTCACTATAGGAACTACTATCCAAAAATTAGCCGTTTTCGTGTTATACCTACCAGTTTTTAGGATTTTATAAAATTAACGTCCTTTATACGTTAAACAAGTCATAAAACTTAAAAATTGGGTTGATTTGTGTGTGTTTTTTTTTTTTTGATTTTGTAATAAAGATATTCAAAAATACGAAAATTGATACTCAAATGTGCATTGTTGACATTATCTTATGCGATAGGCTTTAGAATAATTCAAATTTCCTAAAAAAAAATATTTGGTCATCTCAAAAACTTCATTTACTAGGAAAAATCACCTACAAATTTTTTGTACAAAGTAATTAGAAAGCATCTACGTCTTAATACATTTCAAATGAAGTATAAGAATCTGGCTACTATCCGGTATCGGGCCTATCCGGCGGTATAAATACTATCTGGCCGGATATCAAATTTCTACCGCTATTTCGGCCAAATACCGGATATCTACCGCCTATCCGTCCGAATACCGGATATCTACTAATGCAACGAATCGTAAGAGCGGACTGGTGGCAAGTCTTAATGCTCTTTTCCTGTGGTAAGTCCTAACTTTGTTCGCGGCTCTACCTGTTTTTTCTATTAATCATATCTTTATCATTTCTAAACCGCTTTTTTATTTTTATACCTCCTTTTAAAGGTATTGAAACGTAAATGTTTTCTAATTATTTTGTAAGAAAAATTTGCCGGTGATTTTTCCTAGTAAATTGAAGTTTTTGAGACAAACAAACCAAGTATTTTATAGCTTACCGCATGAGATACGACATGAGAGACGTAATGTCAACAATGTACATTTGAGTATCAATTTTCGTATTTTAGAATATTTTTATTGTAAAACCAAAAAAAAAATCACACAAATCAACCCAATTTTTAAGTTTTTTAACTTGTTTAACAAATAAAGGACGTTAATTTTATAAGATCCTTAAAACTGGTAGGTATAACACGAAAACGGCTAATTTTCGGACAGTAGTTCCCATAGTAAAATCGACTCGAATTAGCCTGTACTATCTTCCCATACCGGCTCCACATCTAATTACCATAGTCACTCTGTAGAGAACAGAGACGAATATTATGATTGTGGCTCATTTACATGACAGCTAATGTATTTATGCTTAAGCAACTTGTTGTCTCTCTTCAACTCCCACATATACTAGTATGATTTGTATTTGCAAGTTGATTATTTTAATGCTTAAAAGCCCAATCAATATCTTAATTATTAAGTTCCTAATTGTAAGTTCTCAAATAAAATGTCGACTGATTTAAATTTTACTTCTGCCTAACTGAACTTCTAATGAAGAATTTTGGATATAATATTATTTGTATTGTAACTTAACATTGTTTTCAACTCCGAGTCTAGTCTCGGGATTAATATCTCTAAATCTCAGAATCCGGGGATTGAATTAATGATCCGGAATTATATTACCTATTGCTACACTTGTAAGCATGCTAAGGAGCTTGTTATTTCTAATACGTTTGAATAATTTTTTTTGTGCATGAAATCTACTCTGGGCTCATATGTCTTTATAAATTATACCAATATGTTATGATTTTATCACAAATGTTATGACGAAACTCATTTTCATATTGCTTATAATATGTACAATGTACATCTACCGGTAGCACCGGGTTAAAAAAATTTCAGCTTAATGAGGCCATGAAATTTTGAGTTTCTTTGGTCATTTTCATCTAGAAAAACTATTACACAGCGTCTTTTTAATCAAAATTAAACTCAACGTTTTCAAGATTTTGTCAGCGGCTTCCTTATAATCGTTATTTGATTGATGTATTATTGAAATTTGGGATTTTGGGACAGAGCATGAAAGCCAAAATTGTAAGAAAACTGACAATACTCAATTTTAAGCTTTCTTAGCAACCAACAATAAGAATTAAAGATTATCTGAAAAGAAAGCTGATCTGAAACTTCAAAATAAAGTAGCTTTAGTGCACACAGAAGTCCCAAATTATAACAAACTCGAGGATCTTGTTAGAAAAATCCTATTCTTAAAATAAGTTTTTTTGTTGGAACAAAAACTATTTTGAAAATGATAATTCAAAATTATTATGAAATATTTTTAATGATGACATTTAGACATTTCATTTAAATAAATTTATTTTTTTTAATGAGAGGGAAATATTGGATACACAATGAGTAATTAATAACATTGTCATTATTGATTATTCAAAACAGGCGATGCAAAAGCCAAAACGGCCATTTTCCCGAAGGAATCATCGTTAGTTTATTTCAATCACAATTATTAATCTAATAAATCCATTCGGATTGTTAATTTCATTAGCTGATGCAGATACGGCGGTTGAATATGCAAGTAATGCACTCCAGATGTTACGTTATGCTATTAAATACAAATTGGTTTGCCTTTAATTACAAAATTGCACAGCTAAATTGTCCCTTACAAGAAGAAATTAGTTGAGACTTTTTTTCCAGAAATAAAGCGATTTTAATATAAATACCAGTACTTAGGTATTTGTGCTTTTTTCTTGTGTGTGAGTTATGAGATGATTTATTATTTGAATCGAAATATTTTTCCAACACATAGCCAGTTGGCTTCACACTTAATCTTTCGCGAGGCGAGAAAACGAAGAAAAACAAGCAAATATCAGTAAAAAGTTGTCCGTGTGTCTGTCTGTCGTCTGGACATATTAAATTAGATCTCATATATTACCCTCTAAACATCCCATCAACTAACGTATTACAACCCCAAATAAAAACGCCAATAAAGCGGGATCAAAATTGAATTTTGCGAGCCATTACCAGGTAAATATTGCTAATTTGTTCAAATTGAACCGTACTTTATGGGTTTCACAACGAAATTTTTCAACAAAATAAAAGATTTTTGCGGTTTTGAGCTTTTTACGTCTCAATCACACTCTTTTTCTTAAAAAACTATTCAATCTTGCCGACAAGAAAACCCATAGTGTTTACGTTACCACGTTTTTTATTCAGTGCTATCGATCAAGCTATTTCAATGAAATAAATTTTCTATTCTATCCCTCGTTGAAGCCTTAAAAATTGCTTGCGAAGCTCGTTTATTCGCAGAAAAGCTCGAAATGTAAGTGTGAGGTTGAAAACTTGAAAAATTGTTCATCTTTGATATGAAAAAGGGAAAAGATGAAGTTACCTGGCTAGTGTTTGCATGGGGCTCGTGCGTTTAAGCGTGTTGCAATATTATATGGCGCATCTAACACAAAGTTAATTAACTTGACTCGTTTCATTATTGTGTGCAGCGAAGTTCTTTTCATTACAGAACGACGATAGTTACATTATGAATATTAAATATTAAAATTAAAAGTTGTTTTAATTAAATAAAATAGGGTTTTTAACACTTGTTTATGCAAAAGACTTTCATTACAACATTCTCGTATAGCTTTAAAAAAACTCAAGTCGAAGGAACAAGAAGGGTATTTTATTCAATTTTCTGAAAAATCATTTCTCAGTTAATTCCTTTTAAAACTGAATTAAAAAAAGAATGAAGCATTAAATTATAATATTTATCTATTTATATTACCTAAAATTTAGATTCTGTATGTTTGTGTCTGTAAACCTCAGGTAGTAATTAATGGTTTTGAAAAATTCTTGTTTGAATCAATTCAAAGGTTGTTTAGGTTAACAGGTTAACAGCTTCGAGAAAACTCAAGGCAACAGTTTCAAATGGGAAACAGCAAAACTGTTATTCATTTCGTGCGATTGTGGAAAACTGTCTTTAAAGTTCCTTTTATCGTTATAACTTTTAATATTTTTTAATATTTACGAGTAATAATCAATATGGGTATCGTTTGTTCGTATTTCATACAATAAAAATATCTACTGCAAGGCGTCACAGTACTTTCTTTTACTTTAATTTATGAAACTCGCTGCTGGTTAAAAGAAATATAAGCTCTTTATAACTATACATATAAACAGAACTATATGCATACAACCTATATATATATGTACTTATAATATATACGAATTCCCAACTTTCACCCCAGAACCGTCCTTATTCGAATTTTCCCAGATAAAAGTTTCAAACAAAAGTTGTAGGCATCAACGAGTCTAAGAACTGTAGAAAGTTAAAAGAAAATCGTTCGAGCCGTTTTCGAAAAAAAAAAATGAAAAAGCTTCAAAACTCCTAGAATAAAGTGGACTTTTCGGTTTATGTGAAATTCAGATAAAGCTTTCGATACGATATGGCTGTCACACACACACACAGACATGTTTCTAAAAACTACTTTTTTGGACTCAGGGGACCTCAAAACATGTATATCCGGTGAAAGCTCGAATTCGAAAATTCGACCCGATTACAATACTTCCTTATACTAACTATATAGTAGTAAAAGAAAGTAAGAAACCGTTAACGCCCAAAAAATTGTATTGACATTTTTTGGAAAAATTTATAAACACGGATATAACAACACAAAGTCAAAGGAATTTCATATTAATATCAAAAATAATTTTATAATTCATATAAAAAACAACAAATTTTGTATTTTTCCGTCAAAATAGCTAAAGTTTTGGTTCCATGCGTTTTAATCCTCGGTCAAAATATCCTCAGACAAAAAGTCCTCATAGAATAACTGCAAATTGTGTTTGCAGCATCATTTTGATGTTAAAACATTTAGTTTTGTGTAAAACTTCGCGGTGTCAAGAAGAGCACATTCAGTCAATGAACGAAAATCGGGTAAACGAACAATGACTATAACTTCTTTTGTTAGAGGCTCTGCAAACCCTCACCATGGGGACCCTCTGGACCTCTTTGGCAATAATAATTAACACAGTTTTTGAGGATTTAACACGGACACTTGGGGTCTATTTAACAATATTTCAATAAATAATTGGGGGTCAATTTTACACGGTCTTATTAAAAATTGTTAAATATAAAATCTTAGTTATTGAGCTTAAAAAAAAATTCAGAAAATTGTGAGGTTTTGAAATTGCATGAAATATTTTATCGTAAATATTTTTGTTATGGGGATATTTTGTCCAGGGATCAAAACGCCTGATACCAAAGTTTTGTATACCAAAGATACGCTCAGCATAGCGGGTAAGTATTAGTTAGTAATAAAGTAAAAAAATTTAAGTAATTATCCATCATTAATAATTTATAGAAAAAATTGGGTTACAATCTCTCATCTCGCTGCATCTCTCATCTACGACAAAATCCAAGAGGTTTACGCTCTAAAAATTAACCGACATTAACCCCAAAAATGTTATACAATCAACCAAACATTTTCAATCAACAATCAAATCCTCCTCTCTCAACTCTTTAATCTCACCAAACGACTCTAGTGAAAGCCTTAAATCACAAGCTCAATTTTAATAAATTATAATACAGTGACATCACTTCCTACATAGATATAATTTCTAAATAAAACTTTTCCTGTAAACAAAAAAAAAAAACTCAAATAAACGAAAACTGCCTTCAACCACCACCCCCTTGTTTTCCTACAAACTACAACGCTCATCTATCCTTTTATTAATGATGAAATTTCCGTTTAGACTATTTGACACAACCACATCAATCTTCATGGAAATTATTTTCCTATTCATAATTTATGTAATCGAAAAGAATTAAAAATTGGTGCTTTTACATAGTTTTTTCAAGATTATTAAATAAACGAAAAATCTATATATTAACGAAGGTTTGTCACATTGTTCGGTAAATTGGCTTATAATTGTAAGTGTTTATATTGAAAACAGTTTAGATTTCCTATTCAAAAGTGTTTAGTTTATGTGTAACATAATCTGTTTTGCTGGTTCAGTCTTATTGTACTTCTTAATTCTGTTGCACATTTGCATTTGATTATCTCACCGGATAGATGTACTCGTATAAATCGTGGATTAGTGATGTTAGACACGAGATAATCATTTTGGAGTTTTGTTTTAAGTTTCCCAACTAAATTATCAACTTGTTTTCGTTAATGAATGTATAATATACGTGCAACAAAGTATAGATATATATTTAATACACAACATACTTAAATTTCAATTTCAAATAATGGAAAATGAAATAACCGTAAAGCAACATTAAGTATAGGAGATTTTATTTTTCTAAACGAGAAGTGAAGAATTATGAGAGGATGTGCAGCTTTATTACACTCTTTTTATTTGCCTTCATTTTTTTCCTACGACTAGGTAAACTCACTAAACTTGGTTTTATGTTAATGATTTATTACTACTTTACTGGCAAAGTTAATACAAGTTTATTTTCGCTGAACTTTTTTTTTCCTCTCTTATTATAACTATGTAGGGAACAAAGAGTACGAGGCGACGCGACGCAATGTTTCTCCCTTAATTAATGCAAAATTTTTTCGCAAATCTTCTCTTTCAACTAATGGATGTTCGGTAGGTAATTGAAGGAAATCCACTAGAAAAAATGAACTCAGCTTAAAAGGCTTTTTAATGAAGAAAATCGGTCAATTTTTTTAAATCTTAAGCAAAAAAAAAGGATTTATTGTTTTTTAAATATTCTCTTGGTTTTTCATACGATTCGTGCGTTATCAAATTGGTACACTTTGTTATTCTTCGTTAAATTGCTAATGGGTTATTCTCACGCTATTTGTTACTATTCGGCTTTGTTTCTATTAACGAATTGTTTGAACGAAATGACTTTGAAACTTGAACAAACTCAAGTGACAACGCCATAATGGCTTTTGATCTTTTCAAATTGTTTGCTATTTGTGCTCAAATCACTTTTGAGTTAAAATCAGTTTTGTAATAAAAAATAAATTTAAATTTACCAATTTTAAACCATATGTATGAATACAAATCTTACTTTATAAGTATACAATAAAAATTTATACAGAAGAATATTTTGGGTGATTATTATTTAAAAATTACCATTGCAAACAGATTGAATACCTAAGGACCAAACAATCTATGTTATAATTTCCAAACAAAATTTAGGAATCTAAAATTATTTGCCTATGTGTATAATTTGTAATAGAAGCCACTTTTATTAGATATTTTTATTCTTGCAATTCATATTCAAAACTCTTTCAATCTGTGTCATAATTTTTTTATTTTTGGAACTTTTATTAAAAGCTTATTCTTCTTTTTTTTTAAATTAAAAACATAAGTAACATTTTAGCTATTAGTGATAAGCAATATTCATCTTAATTTAAAACCCTTTTTAGTACTGGACATTTACAAGTATAGGCCCTTGTTTCATTCATTATCTTTTGAACTTTTTCTATTTTTCATAAATTATTCCCATCATAAAATGGATTTCATCACCAAACTAAATTAGTATTGATTATTAATTGTCAATCCCTAGATTATTTGTACGAAACTGGCTAGCACCCATACACTTTGCCAAGCATATTTAATTAAATTGATTTAATATACATATGTAGGTATTTTCATACCAAAATATGAAACACTCCTTTCGGGTGTTTTGACAGAAAAATATTGCAGTTATCCCTCAAGAACTGTACATTTTACAGAAAAATAAATATTTTGGTTTTACTTCCAGATCTTACTTATAAAATGAGGATTAAATTTCATAGTTATAGACCAGAGTAGATAATTTTTGAACAGAAATAAAATTATAGTAGAATGAAACTCATCGAAAAAAGAAGAAAACATAACAAAAATGAAAGGAACAATAAATTACAACCGATCTGAGGTGGGGAAGTGGAAAAGGGGGGTGTTTTTTAGGGTAAAAACGGTTTATCTCGATTTTCAACAAAACTACAAGTCCTATGGGAAAAAAATAAATAGCAAAATTGTAGATAATAAGTAGATCTACAACTTTTGTACTTACACTTTTTTCTCATAACCTCAAAATTTATATGAAAAATTCCAACAACCAAATTTTAAGTTTTTTATTTTTATCTTTTACAAAAGAAAAATTTTTTTTGTGAAATTTTGTAAAAAATTACCTATTAATGACCCAAATACACTGCAATTTTTTTGATCTCAAATAATTATTTATTCACCTTATTATGACTTAATATCGAAAAAGCACCCTAATTTTCAATCGAAAATTCTCACGTCAAAACATCTGATGTTTAAAAAAATCAGTGAGCTTTTTGTTTGTTGAAATCTTTACTTTCTGATGGTGTAAAAATATATACATTACAATGTTAAATATCCTCAGAAAATGCAATAATTAAAGTGTAAACTTTACATTATGTACTATTTTGAGCAATTTATTAAAATTTACACGTTAATTATTGCATTTTCTGAGAACATTCAACATTGTAATGTATATATTTTTTACACTATCTGCAAGTAGAGGTTTCAATGAACAAAAACGTCACCGACTTCTTAAAAAAAGCAGATGTTTTGACGTGAGAAGTTTCGGTTGAAAATTAGAGTGCTTTTTCGATATTAAGTCATTAAAAGGTGAAAAAATTAATATTTTAAATCAAATAAAAAAAATAGTCTGTTTGAGACATTAAAAAGGACATTTTACAAAATTTCATGAAAAAACAATTTCATTTGTAAAAGATAAAAATAAAAAACTTAAAACTTGGATGTTGGAATTTTTCATATAAATTTTGAGGTTATGAGAAAAAAGTGTAAGCACAAAAGTTGTAGATCTACTTATTATCTACAATTTTGCTATTTATTTTGCTATTTATTTTTTTCCCATAGCACTTGTAGTTTTGTCGAAAATCGATATAAACCGTTTTTACCTTAAAAAACACCCCCCTTTTTCACTTCCCTACCTCAGATCGTTCGTAATTTATTGTTCCGTTGAACCGTGTACCATTTCATGATATAGTTTTATTTTATACCACTTGTCTTACGAGTATAACTTTAATGAATGAGCATAAGTTCACATATCATAAAGAAACCTGACGAGGCAGTAAAAAGTGCTACCATTCATTATCAAGACTGGACAAAGACTCATTTCACCTACAGTGACTTCAGAAAAACTAACTCAAATCAAATTAAACTAAAACTATACTAGGATAAATTGTTTTCCAAATAAATATAATATGTTTGCAATGAATTTAATTAACACTCATACTACAAATTAGTATTTTAAAAAAGTAATGGAAAAAAGTATGTTAACTGTAAATAAGTACTTGTCTAAAATGTAACTGCGTACTATACGCCGAGATATGTGGTAAGTATTGATATACCTACCATATCGAACCATATCGACCCCCTTTATGTTCGCTTTTAATTTGCAAGAAGTCAAACAAATATCAAATTTCTCGGTAAATTTAACGGAAACAAACTGAAATTGAATTTATAATTCTATACATTTTGCAACAAAACGTGGATGTTATTATAACGAGTTGAATTAAAATCTATTCAAGCGAAATTATTAATGTTTTCAATGGGTAACTTGATAGTAAGACGCGAGAAAAGCACGATAGAAAAACGACGAAAACTTAAACATTTTATTTTAAATTATTCGACCGATCAGTTGAGAAAAGCGAGATTTCATTAATTTAATAAACAGATTGCAAAGTTCATCTCGTTTGAGTTAAAGATCTTTTACTTAGCTTAAATCATTTAAGCTTGTTATATCTTTTATCTGAAATCAGCGTTGGGTGAAAAGCTGGAATTGATATTCACCCGTCTTGGCGACCCTTGAACGGCTCCCTTTGCACTAATCCCGGGTTAAAAAGGGTGGAACGTCCGGTGAAACTGACCGTCTATTATATACACAATAAAGCCGAGCGAGTATAAGGCTCGACAAAACGCAGCAGCATTTTGGTTTCGAGGCGATTCTCATTTTGAACAAAACCGTCGTATTATAATTATTATAAATAAAACAGGCTTTTGTCTATTAAATAATAAAACCCTGCTTTTTTAATTTAAAAAACCCGCGTTCCAGCATTTTTATTGCATACTAAAACCAACAGGTCGCATATATACGAAATGAGGCTGTCGAGTTTTCATGTTTGCCCTAACAAATATCCGTTGCATAGAATTTTTGTTGACAAGTATGCAGAGGAGGAAGTGAAGAGGCGTAGAGGCGAGGTTTGTTGGTAGTTGTTGAAACGATAATTCCACGTGTATTCGTCCATTATGTGATGTGTGTACACGTGTCTGTATGCATGTATATGTATAAATACACACAGTGTGTTTATGCACATTTACGTGTATGTGTTTGTGAAGCAGTATTTTTAGGATGGTTATCCGGAATGAATGAGCTTTCGCGGTTACGTTCATGATAAATGAGATCCCAGATCTTTTTCGTGCATTGTTTTCCGTTAGTTTTGTGCGAATACAACAACAACTCAACTCACCATTCTTGTCGCTCGGTCTGTAATGTTACAAGCAAGAAAAGTACTCGGCGATTAATATCCTGCAGTTTTACACATTGAGGCTCGTTGGGAGGGAATTGAAATAAATTTGGATTATTTTTCACCGGTAACGTTTTATGAATGACCGTTTTAACATAACATATTGAAGTAAATTTCTTGATTCTTTGATTTGGATTTTGGTTAAGTAATCTACCACCAGGAACTATTAGAGACAATGAGTTAGCATTCGAATAAAGCTTTGCTGTGGTGAATTATTCTAACAAAACTGTTCAATTTTGATCACTACTTATGTCATTATATTTGTGGTTATAGTGAACACAAAATGCAGTAAAAATATTACTAGTTTAGTGTTGTAAATGTTACATCACTATTTTTTTCCGTGTACGTGTAATAATAGAAAATTTACGTTTTTTAAGTCTAACTTTAAAAATAATTATACCTGTATAGTGTATAGGCAAGCCACCAGTAATAAAATCGTCAAATAAAAGGCCTTATTTAAATTAAATTAAGTTAAAACTTCTAAGAAAATGTTCCCAGTACAAATGAAATTCAAAATGTTAAATTTTGAAAGATAGACACAATAATAAGTAGGGGTATTACAAGGATTAAAAACCAAACAAATATTTGGCAGTTTAATTGCATTTCAAATAAAATTAAAAACTCATTATCTTAAATCGATATAGCTACTCGTAATATTGTCACATCCTAAGATCTTAAAGATGAACGGATGTCGCCATTTTGAGAGTCTGGAAATATCCCCTGCCTAATTAGCCAAGCCAATGTGGAAACGGCGTTGTTGTGGAATGTGGGTGGCCAGGCGGAGCATTATCAAGCATTCTTTCTCAAGAGGACGGGACTTTTTGACCACCTACCGCGAGGGTTTGATGAAACGGATTACTTGGTGAATTAAAAAGGGATGAAGTTTCTAGAATTTACTATCGTTCTGAGAAACAAATAGAAAGTTTTGGTAGACAAATAGTTTCTAAGAAATAGAGAAAGCTTCGGTCAAGGAATAATAGAATCGAATGTACTAGAAGAATTCCGATATCCTATATAAGCCCCGGGCAAACATAGACAAGTCAGTCTTAAAATATGTAGTGAACGTGAACAGTCTTAAATAAATCGTGAAAGTGATCAGTTAAAAATAAATAGTAAACTTGAATAGTCTGAAATAAAATCATCAATAGTGAAACATAAAATGCGAGTGTGAATAAATTGTGAACATTGTTAAATAAAGCGTAACAGTGCAACAGTGAGTGACAATTAGTGTATTAGTGACCTTGAAAACTGACTAGTTAAACAGGGAACTAAATCATTGTTATCGTGTAGTTTATAAGTGTAAATAGTGTAATATAAAAAAATAAACATTTGTTAAGATAAATTTGCCGTCAATAAACACATTTTATGGGTTCGAGGATTCGAACCCATAAAAACGTTACAATATCTAAGATTGTTGAAGCAAACTAAATTTTAATATAAGCTTAATATTTATGATAATTTTTATTTTTTAGGAAAAACAGAAAATATTGTTTTGGTGCATCTTGAAAAATTTATATGCACATAAAAACGATATTTTTTTCCCTTATGAGAGGATTTTTAGGGAGAACAAGCTTTCTGCTCTGGTGCAAATCAATTTTCGCTTTAGCCGCTTTTGTATAGGTAGTGCTTTCCATAAACTACACCGCACTACGCACCCTCGCCCTTTAACGTTCTCTCAAGCCTTACTGTGTGAAAAGAGGCATTTGCAAAGTGGATTTTCGATTTTCGAGACAAATCGTAAATAAACACGGTAATGGCGCATGCAGGGATAAAACACGAACATCTGTTAGTTGGACGATCAGTTGTCACTACAAGAGCGGAAATAGGTTGAATGAATGACACACGTTGAATCGACAATAACATAGTGACATGAGTAGAATCTCTCTGTCAAGAGACGATAGTGCCAATAATGGATTGATTGTCAAAACACCGCGATTCACATCGTAGGAATCGTCTGTCAGAATTATGTCAGCGGCAGCCGCGAGACTTTTCTCAGATAAACCCGACCGAGAAAAGAAATAAAGCTGCATAAAAATATCTCACCGAAAATCTGTCGGTTGAGCCGCGACAAAACAGTTTCTCCCCGATTCGACGTCTCCATTCAGATAAATATTTACCTTTGACTTGACTTCTCCAGGCACAAAATACATAAATTTTATATGGCGTGCTACTTCTACTGTTTACGTATTGCCTTTATTAAAATATTCGAGATCGTTCCCAAAAAATTTAGTATACATTTACACTTCGTATGAAGAATCCTAAATAAATTCTTCAATGTAGAAAATGTCCTCGTTGTTTTTTTTTCAAGACATCCGGATTTTATTTATAGTGAGATATACAAAAAAAGTCTCGGACAAGTGCTAAAATGATCCATACCTTAAGGGTTCTGTACAAACTTAACAATGGGTATATTTATGAAAGTTGGTCTGGTTCTATTTTCGCTTTGGAATTTTTTGGAATTTTAATAAATTTTTATTAAATTTTGTTATCAACTCAAAGCGTAATTTTTTTTTCAAATAATTGGACACACTTTCGGGTACCTATTTAAAAAAATCGAGGGTCCTTGTATCGTAATTGTATCTACTACGATATCGTAAAACTTTAGTATACAAATAGTGAACAACGGAAATTTTATTTTATAAGTTTATAAGTTTTCATATGATAAGTTGTATGCTGCAGTTTATATGCAATATACATTCCTTAAAGAAAGATTATAATTTTTACATTATACCTACGTCATAA
Source organism: Sisyra nigra (assembly GCA_958496155.1). Classification (NCBI taxonomy): domain Eukaryota; kingdom Metazoa; phylum Arthropoda; class Insecta; order Neuroptera; family Sisyridae; genus Sisyra; species Sisyra nigra. The sequence continues at coordinate 12,677,404 of OY292314.1, read as the reverse complement.
TGGTAATAATGGTCTGCCAAACCAATAGCACCAATAAATCTACAACTGCGTATGTAATGTAATTTAAGACCTCTTTACTCAATCATGAACAGCGGCTTCAAAATCAAGACATTTTTCTGTTATTACAAAACGTATAGGTCCCTTAATTTTTTAATCAGTCAAAAAATACATTAATAAATTCTTTTTCTTTCTTTTGCAACAATACTTTTACATAGAAAGTGTTCCAAAATAATAAAAATTCAAAAATAAAAAATTTAATTATTTCTGATATTAAAAAATTAAAAATTGGTTGTCTATAATAAACAGGCGGTTTACGGACGATAGTTTTACGTGATAACATAAAGACCCATTATGAAAAATAGCATACTTTTTTGAATTGAATTATTATCACTGAATTGTCATTATTTTGTATAATACAAAGAAGGAGTTAATTAAAAATTAACAATTTTTTAAAAATGAAATCAGACAGAAAATTTTGAAGGAAATCAATTGAAAATCTTATTAAGTAAATTGTAGAAAAAAAAACACGTTGTCTAGGATTCAACAATTGCCTCTCTACCGCTTGTTTCGTGTTCTCACTTGCACGTACAGACTCAAATGGAACGTGACACTTGTTCAGACTGGCTGCCGTAGTTCATCAATTTATAAGACGTTATCTTGAAAGAAAATTCGTTATCCTTACCATCTTTTATTATCATTGTGCTATTGGCTGATCTGATCAATATCAAAAAAAAAAATAGAAAAATGAAAAAAATGGAATGAGGGAAACCATAATATTAATATTAAAAGCTCTTTTTCGTGTCAACATTTTTGTTTTTATAATATGTACTAGCACTTTTTGGACACCATAAGAAACAAAATTTGTCGTTTTTGAAACACCATTATGATTTATATTTAAAAACAAATGACCATACTCCTTACAAATTTTCCGATTGAATTTTCTCGAAAACGGCTGATAGAGGGTCCTATTACTTGCACCTGTTTTAAATTTGGTCGAAATCAGTGATCCGCAAGTTCTTACAAGTTCTAAGGTCCTCTTGTTAGTAGAAAAATGTAGATGTAATTTTTAATACTATAGATTAAGAAACTGAATCGTGAGTCGTAATGCATTCTCTTTCTTTCATCTCACCAATTTTAAATGAGTTTTAATCGGAGTTTTCTAAAGGCTGATGCCCCAGTATAAGGTTAACCATTAGCTTAAACAAAGTGACAATTTTCTTGATTATTTCTATGTTTTAAATACGAATTTACAATTTACGAATTTTTTCGTTAAATTGCACCCTGAGACCTATCCTTTTACAAAACATATTTCATGATTCCAAATCAACGGGAAGTATCCTATAATGTTTTCAAATACCTTAAATGAAATCATAAATGATAGTAGGAAAGTTGAATTTTTCACACCCCTAAGAGATCACAAATCATAATATTCAATGTCAATTTTCAATTACTAGCTTAAAAAATGATTTGAACAGACTAACGGACAACCAGATGATTTTTTAAAGTTTCCGTTTAGCTTTTTGAAAATAAAAAAGTCGTAAAAATATTCTTTTATGTTTACAAGAAATATGATACAAATAATATTCTTTTCTGAGCAGTTAAATTGAACAGCATGCTTCTTTTGATAACAAGGCTACTCTTTCATAATATAACTAAGGTGAGACGAATAAAAAGTAATATTTTAGAATAAGACAAATACATATTTAAAAATCAAGGAAATATATTTTACACAACATAATTTCTTACGTGTTAGTTTACTTTAAAAAAAACGGCAACTTTAACATGAAGATAAGAAAACAATAACGACGAAAATACGAGCAACTCGTACGACAAAAAAGAAAAGTACGAAATTTTAATAAACAGAACTTCATAAATTCAAAATATAAAACTGGCAGAAAAAAGACAACGAAGAAAAACGCTGAAATAGTTAAAATTATATTTCTTCTTTACTTAAAAGAAAAAAAAATTTACAATTTCCGTTGTGCAAAGATCACACACTCATGGAAGCATCAAAATTATGAGTGAGGAAAATGAGAAAATATATATTCACAACATAAATATAACCGCACTGCATGAAAAAAGTATATATCTTACGGGCGGGGTGGCGTTTCGTTTCGTTTTTAAAACAAGTCGAGAATTACATTCAGCTGAGTTGAGAGTCGAGTTAAAGAGAGGAGAAAAATGGCAAAAAGGAAAAATATTCTAGTTGTAATATATGAATGTGTTCGGTTGGCTCAATGGAATATGGAACAATATTCGGTCGGGTTCTAAACTTAATAATGAAATGTATTCTAAACTCGACAAGATAACCAAGAATGATTGATCGCGGAATGAATGCTATTGTGTACTTTTGACATGGTTTTTTTTTTCGAGCAGGAAAAGCTTGGTGTTTCACAATATTTTCAGGATAATTTTGGCTTGTGTGACTTTATGACTTAGTTTTAAAGTTTGATAAAACATTCATTCACCGCATAAACTTCTAAGCTATTTTAAACAGTGATTAGTATAAAAGAATAGTCATAAAAAAACTGTTTCAACTGTTAAATTTTTTAGATATTCTCTTAATCCAAACTATGAGATATTTTTTTGTTAAATTTCTTTATATCTATCTATTTCTATATAAAAAAATTATAGGTTTTTTCCAATGTTTACTTTTAACTTAAAACCTACTGGATAGATTTCGATCAATTTTTTTTATTTTACTTCTTATATATTTGGTCCTTATCTAAAAAAAAGAATTATCACGATATGTTCATCAAAAGAAAAGTAATTACAATTTTAAAAAATTATATTTTTACAAGCAAAACGCGTTAAGCGATGGATTTTTCGTCGCTTTGATAGAGTGCAGCAAACGATGTAATGCGCATGGACTGGAGAAAAAATTTTTCTCTTTACACTGCCTACTGATTATTTCATATTTAAGCGTAGACTTAATGGAGCTCACGAACAGCGAGATATAAGATAAAGATAATTATTAATAAAGATTTTTTGAATTTTTTTTTCTATTTGTTCAGCAATTTTTAAAATATTTTTTGTAGCTTTTTTTTAAATTCTCTTCTGGCATTTTTTTATATTTTACTGTAAATATAGATTCAAAATATACTTTTAAGTTACAACCGTCACAATAATCAAATTACATTGCAACACTCCCTTTTATTATTGCATATATTTTTTAACCAATAAAAGTTAAGGTAGCGAGAAACATTTTTTTTTTAAATTAAACTACGTATATGCCAAAATAATTGTTCCCTCAGAACCCGCAATTTCTCTAAGTGTATAGTTATTCATTGGTTAATAATTAATTTTTCAAAATTTTGCAAACTTAAAACTAAAATTGCTGAAAAATACAAAAATGTCGCTTTTTTTAGTTTTTTTTTTTTTAAATTGCTCCTTAAATGCTCTTTCGGATCCGCAATTGCTCTAGGTGGATAGTTAATTAATAATTCAATTTTTAAAAAATTTTCAATCTCAAGAATTAAAATCACTATAAAACCCAAAATAATTTTTAATTGAAATTTTTTTTAAAATTCTCATCTCTATCTGCTTTTTTCATTACTCAATAATTGATCTTTTTGCAATATTTTTAATAATTTATTAGTTTACCTATTTATTCATGTACTGTTGTACAGTGACGTCATCAACTGCCGTTAGATCTTATGAATGAATAGTTTAACAATTTAATTACTAATTAACTATACACCGGGAATAATTGCGGATCCATAAAAAATATTTAATGAACCAATTTTTAAAAATAAAAAATAAGCACAGTGATTATTTTTGATACCTAAAGCAATTTTTATTTTTAAATTTACAAATTTTTGAAAAATTAATTATTGATTAACTAATAACTATACACTTGAAGCAATAACGGTTTCTGAAGTACCATTTTAGGAGCAATTTTTTGGCATATAGTTAAAAATGTTCTACGCTAAGTTCTTTCAGGTTATTTTAAATATATAGCAGACAACGTCGTGGGTGTCAGCTAGTTTGAATAAAAAATTTAAAATTTGATGAGGTTTCTTAAATTTCCCTTTTGTTTTTCGAAACACCCAGCTTATTGTAAGATAAATCAAAATTGAAAGATTTAAGTTTGCATTGAGATTGCTTTGGGGAGAGGAAATAATCTACATTTCACTTAAAACGTTGTTTATTTTATTTTACTTCATTTCTGAAACCATTTACGAGAGGAAATAGAGCTGCATCAATTTCGAGTTTCCTTACAACGCAAAGTTGTCATCGCAAGCACATCAAATTTAGTTTTCTAATATTTTTCTAAAGCTAGAGAAGACAAGCGATCAAAAACGGCGGAAGACTCACGTTGACATCATCAGAAAATAAATTTATGAAGACTTGAAAATATAGACTTAGAGTACGACTCACATTCTATCATTAATTGAATGAAATAAAACGAGGAGAAAAGGGCTCCCGACTGAATTCTGTAATTTAATATTTTGATGCCTTGACAGTTGTGATATTTTTCCGGCGTGGTTGCCGGAAATCATCATGCTGCTAGAAGATGTCCATGGAAATTGCATCTCAAAAAACGTTTAACGCGACGATTATTTTTAAAATTATTTTCCTTAAGTTCATATCGGGACATCCTTTAAAAAATATCTCGCCTTAAGGATAAGTTTGCCTCGTAATTATTTTGATATTTTGTGTTTGTTGCAAGTTGGCAAAAGTAAAACAATGTCTAGATGAGATTTTAAATGTCTTAAATATATGCGACATGATAAGTTGAAAGTTTTCGTGAAAAAAGATGCATTTTAGTTATGTTGTACGACAGCTTGAAGAAGTAGTTACTGATAATGACACTTGGGTAAGTTTTACTCGATAGACGCTATCAATTTTATTGGTTTTTGAAGACTGACGTACTTTTTTCCTCTCATCGTGCTCCAAGCTACAATAACGTTACGACAACCACGCTTATCACAACTTGAAGACTTTTTTAGTCTACTTCATAATAATTTTTCTACGTGTTACACAGCAAGAATTTATTATGAGGTATTTTCTTATTCTAAGACCAAAAAAGCCTGTGTATCATATTCTAAAAAAATTCTTTACAGCATTATCTAAAGCATAATTTCTCAAACGTTTAGTCAACGTACTCCTTTGCATTTCAAAATTTCAAAGGACATCCGAATAAATATGTGACGACATATTAATTTCAATTTGATTTTTACTTTGATTCTCACTTATCTAAGGCATTTGATCTAACTTTATAATGAAGAACTTTCTAACAAACTATCTGAATATTTACATTTCCATTATTTAGAACTGCAATGTCAAAAGATTATTTTTGATAGATACGAAGATAAAATTAAGGACTTAAGACACCGAACCAAATAAAACTGTGCTTCAATTGCAATGAAAAAAGAAATAAAATATTTCAGCACAAGTCATTTTTAAAGTACTGCTTGGTTATTATAAAAGGTAAAGATTTATCAAGTCGAGTAACTGTACATTTTTTTATAATGAATTGAGCTTGACATTTTAACTTATAAATTAAATGACTTACAAATGCAGTGCTTAACTTAATTTGATATTTATTTATTAATACCTTAAATACCTATAAATTTTATTTTCTATAAATCTTTCCCAAATTATTTGAAAATGAAATTTTGTTTTGAATGCATTTAAGAAACGTTCTTTTATACAAAAAAAAATATAATGGAATCGAGGTAAATTGATTTTTAAAGTAAAATGTCATAATATTTGCGAAGTCTTGATATACGATTAACAACAATTAAGAGATTCACTACCAGACTTGACTTTCATACTACTTGACTTAAATTTCACTTGAAATCAAGTCAAACTTTAATCAAATTTTGACTTTTATGAACCCCGAACAATGGCAACACTATCGCAAAGCTCCAAATAGACTCAAAACGCACACCTCCTCTCTTGCCAAAGCAGAAAAACTAATTAATAAATATAATATAAAGTTAAGTGATCCTGTTCGGGACAATATAATGAACGATACATATAGCCAACTTCCCTTATCAAAGTCATCATATTTGGACATCGAACTACGGAAAGCCTGTCTAGAAACCATTCACTTCATGTACCCAAGGTCAGAATTTCTACACATCTATACAGATGGTTTATCCATCCTAGGATCCGGAAAAACTGGTGCTGGTTACTACAGTGATATATTTGAAGGATGCGCCGCAGTTGGAGAACCTCTCAGCTGTTTTGATGGGGAAGTAGAGGCAGTTTTACTAGCTATATCTAAACTTCACGAAGTTAAGACCTATCATAAAACTGTTATCTTCATTGATTCTCATTCCGCGATAATAGCACTATCCTCAAACTACCCCATCGATTGCGTTCGTACCAACAAATGTCGAGCCGCCTTAGACAGTCTCGCTAAAACAGGTTGACATCTGTCAATACAATGGATTCCCAGTCATGTTGATATCTTGAGAAATTAAAAAGCAGACGAGCTTGCAAAGTCTGGCCCCGCTCTAAATCAACCGCCAACCCTTATGTCTTTAACACAAGCTCAGAGCTACATTGCAAGCACTATCAATTGGCTATCCTACAATATTCAAAAAAATGAAGCGCAAGGAAAAAAAATGGGAATCCTTACTGGAATCTCCTATCTCACGACTACTCCCCCGCCAAGTGTCAGTCGCAGTTTTTGGAACTACCATGGGGCACGTCTACCTATGCGAGCACTTGTACCGTATTGGCATCCTACCGACTCTAATCTGTTCCCTCTGCAATGGGGAACCCATGAATATCATGCATCTTGGTAATTGTCCTGCACTTGCAGACGTCAGAGAGAACAACGAAAACAACCAAAACCAACTAGTCTTCAACCTCTTTTGGACGGCGCGGCACCGAATGACAGAAATGTCAAGCGTAGGCGTTGGATAAGAAGAAAACTTTTAAAAGTAATCCAAACATTGATTTTGCAAATAATTTCATTTTAAAATCATATAATCATTTTTTTTCCTACAAGTATCGGCTGATATGTATAATTAGAGAAAAAATTGTAACTTTTTAGCTTTCTTATATTTACATCATATACGAACATTGCCAACATCGCAAGAATTAAAAGAAGAAAACGAGAGAAAACATTAAGGTCAGTGAGAAGAAACAAGTACTAAGCGCTAGAATTCAAAACCTATTTGGTTTATAATTAGTATTGAAATATCAGTGCATACTCACTTAATAGTTAGGCCTTTTATATATTAAACAATGTTATTTAAGCTATAAACATAAAATATGAGGTCAATTTACAGAAAGCCCCCCTTCATTTTTTTTATTTGAAAACATGAGTTGTGATAAAAGGGATTTAAAAGATCATAAAAAAATTAAATACTAGATAACCAAGGACTTATTAGGTTTTTGACTTCCCTGAAATATGAGGGAAGTTAATAATATAATAATTGCTATATTATTATAAAATCAACAAGTAAAATTAGCTACAATTCATCTTCCAAGAATCCATTTTAATGCCAGAATATACTTACTTAAATAATGAAATTATGATTCAGTAAAAATAATAATAACTGTACATACCAGTTTTATTATTTTAAAACAAGAGATAAATAGTTTAAAGGATTGAAATCTAGTACATGGGGGATTTTTATCCGGAAGAGATAATCGAAACAGTATAATTCCCAGATGAAATTTGTAATATAATATCGGGGAAGCGAATAGCTGATAGTCGCCTATCAAAGGAAAACCAATGCGGCGTCGTTCACAAACCACAGGCCTCGCGACGCCGGCGACGTCCGCCCCGACGCATTCCCATCGCACCCAATCTTCCTGCACACAACGAAACCATGTAAATTACATATTGGCGCGTTTGTTTCTTCACGGTTTAAGACTTCTTAACAATGTTACGCCGTTTTCTTTGTCCTTCGTCATTGAAATTATATTGTAAATTGATTATAATCGCGCCGAAGTGAACGCCTCACACTTCACTGCGCTCCTCTTTAATAACACGTCTCGTATAAAATTCGAGCTTTTTACAAACGAACATCATACCTGCTCGATGTTATTAACAAAAAGAGTAACATTCGTATTTCTTGTTTATATAAAAAATATTACATGAAAATTTCGAAATTTTCATATATTGTTTTAGGCGCTTTGAGAATATCAATTGTTCGTTTCAAAGGACGAGAATACGAAATAAAGCTAACGAACAGTTTCTTTGAAACAGGTACAAAATTTAACGAGTTTCAATTTATTTTTCAATAATTTCACTGTCGTGTTCCAGCCAAATTGGCCCCCTTTACAGAACGGAACAGAAATAGACGATTGAAATGAGCTAATAAGAATTCAGAAAAAAATTCTTTGACAAATAAGATCGATCAAAAACTCAACTTTTCAATCGTCTTCTAATTATTTTTGGTATGAGAGCTCATACTTTAATAGAAAAATAAATATTAATAGAGTAGCTGTATTTTGAGTAAACAAATTTAATTTTAATTTAAATTAAAACAGTAAACTTATTTGAAACATTTTAATTTGCAAATCTTAATAACATTTTCTAAATAATTCTTTTATATAAAAAAAGGAAACTGATTGACTGATAGGCACGCTAAAGATCAAACGGTTGGGGACATAAACTTGATTTTCAAGTGCCGTTCATGAGTAAACTGTGGTCCTCACTACTGAAAGATTTTTGGTAAAATATCCTTGAATATTTTTTTAAAATTATCTTTATACTCAGTTTATTTTTTTTTTTTTGCTTTTCTAAAATCTTGAAAAGTGTGCTTTTGCTTGCAGTACGGTGATTTTGATGTTTCTTTCTTCAAACCCATAAATGTATTTTCTTAAGTTCAGTGTTTACTTAATTAATTAAATTTTACGTGGATGTAATCACGGGTAGTTGCTAGCTTATGAACAAAATTGCAGTTTCTTTGCAAGTTTTGTACAGACAAATATTTCGAAATTTTTATACCAGTTTTGATTAGTTTTCGGACTTCTTCAAGTATTGAAAAGGTAACAACTGATCAATAGGAGTCTAAATAAATTGGAAACCTAATGAAAAATACATTAACGAAAATTTTTAAATAAATATAAATAAAACATTATGAGAGAAACTGTAATACTATTCATTTATATTAAAAGATATTCTTATGTAAATTAATGTTTGAGAAAATTTCTTATAAAATAGGAGATCAAGTCAAGTACCAAGATATTTTTTTTAAATTATGCTTGACATTTTGATTTAGAAATAAAATTACTTGAAAAATCAATTTTACACTTGTTTGGCATTTACATATTAATATTTGACTCGCGATTGACTTGATTTCATTTCAAACTTTTATCAAGTACCTAGATTGAAAATTAAGTCTAGCAATGCATCTCTTATTAATATGTGTACATTTATACGTTTGTTGGTTTTATATTAAATAAAGAAAATATAAAATTAAAACTCCAATGCACCTGGGTGCATATAGACCAGGGCAAATAGTTTTTGAACCAAAAAAAACTATAGTAGGATGAAACCCATTAAAAAAGGAAGAGAATATAACAAAAAAAAAAAAAAACAAAAAATAAATTACAGTCGATCGGTTAAGAGTAGAAACAGTTTATCTCGATTTTCGACAAAACTACAAGTCCTATGGAAAAAAGTTAAATTGCAAAGTTGTAGATAATAAGTATAGATCTACAACTTTTGTGCTAACACTTTTTTCACATAAACTCAAAATTTTACTGAAAAATTCAAATTACCAATTTTTTAGTTTTTAATTTTTATCTTTGGAAAAAAAAAATTTTACACAAAATTTTATGAAAACTTACCTTTTAATGCCCCAAACACACTGTAATTTTTTTGATTTAAAATATTAATTTTTTCACCTTATAATGACTTAATATCGAAAAAGCACCCTAATTTTTAATCGAAAATTCTCCCGTTAAAACATCTGATTTTTTTGAAAATGTCGGTGAGCTTTTTGTTGAGCTATTTATTAAAATTTAGTCTTTAATTATTGCATTTTCTGAAAAGATTTAACATTTTAATGTATGTATATTTTTTGCACCATCAAAAAGAAGAAGTTTCAACAAACAAAAAACTCACCAACTTTTAAAAAAAATCAGATGTTTTGACGGGAGAGTTTTCGATAGAAAATTAGGGTGCACTTGATATTAAGTCATTATAAGGTGAAATAATTAATATTTTAAATCAAAAAAATTACAGTTTGTTTGGGGCATTAAAACGTAAGTTTTCACCAAATTTTGATTAAAAATTTTTTTAATTGTAAAAGTTAAAAATTAAAAACAAAAAAATTGGTAATTTGAATTTTTCACATAAATTTTGAGGTTATGTGAAAAAAGTGTTATCACAAAATTTGTAGATCTACGTATTATCTACAACCTTGCTATTTAACTTTTTCCATAGGACTTGTAGTTTTGTCGGAAATCGAGACAAACTGTTTCTACCCTTAACCCCCCTCCTTTCCACTTCCATACCACAGATCGATCGTAATTTTTTTTCGTTTCATTTTTGTTATATTCTCTTCCTTTTCCAATGGGTTTCATTCAACTATAATTTTTTTCACTTTTTATCATTTTCAAAGGCTAAAAGCACTACAGGTCTACTACAGCTATTTAAGAAGCTCTGATTTTTTTATAAATATCAATGATGAATATAAGACACCCCAATTTTTCAAGTAATTATTGTTGGTACATTGAAAACAAAAATTTGTTCATTCTTTTTAACTAGTTTCGTGTCTACGAATTTGAGTCAGTCGTAAAAATTTCATTTTGTCGTGTGACTAAAGCTTTCAAAGTAGGTAACAGTTTTATAATTAGAATCATTTTCTCAAATATTGGAAAAAGCAATTTTCCAAAAAAGAACAACAATCTAGCTTTGTTATTCAAAAGTTTTATTCTTCATGTAGATGAAGTTGCATACAATTCAGGTCTCTGTCTTTTCTTAAAACTGATGAATACATTTACAAGTAGACATTAAATAAAAAAATACTTTAAATGTAATATGATATTTAAATGGGCGTAAAACAAAAACAAAGAAACCTTTTAACAAAAAATGACGTTGTCAATGCGGTGAAAATAAATTTCAAATCTCAAAGCTCGAGCTCTCACATTGACAGACGTACAAACCACAAAACATCTTCCGATCAAATGGAACATAAAAATGTTTTTGCATTAACGTTATTGTCATACAATGACATTTTACTGTCAACGTTAATGCAGTTCTCCCCATTTTCGATTGGATTCACCATGGGATATACCTCGTTGAAAGGCAGAAAGACTCGATAATTAGAAGCAAATATTTGGTTTTGATCGTTCGGTTTTTTCAAGTTTAATTGAAGAATAATTAAAATTAGATTGGTTTTTGAATATGAGAACAATTTCTACTTAAAATAATTGTTGTGGCTGCACATTGAGCTTTTTGTTCACGGCATAATGACATTTTGTGAGCTTTTATACGTTGGTCATAAATTGTCTTCATGTCCTCCCAGTTTTCGTTTCATTTTGTTCTATTTTCTTTCATAACTCTTCGTTATTCTTTGTCAACATTTAAATATCTTTATCGTAATCTGCAATTTGGCTCAACCGACTCAAAGAGTTGAAACGGAGATGGAGAAAAAATGAGTCAGGAATCTAAAATTATAGCCTAGGTAATTTTCTTCGCTGTGTCGTTTTTTTTTTTTGAGATGTTTGCTTTGGAGAGAAATCAATACTTTATGTATTTATTAATGGTAATATTTTCTCGAGAAAAATTATTCTTGCATAATTTTCTATGAAGAATTGACGGTTGGAATTAAATATCGTACAAGCTTATGGAAGTATGAATAATTTGCATTTTCAATTATAAAATAAAATGCTTTTATGATTTTTTCCTTCAGAAAAACTAGGTGAGTTGCATTTTATATAAACATTGGGTGTGTTTTAAATGTAATGTATAAAATATCTCAAATATGTAACAACTGATTCAATTTTATCTAGAAATCATCCCATTATCAACGACCGAGTTTATCTACAACCGCCATTTTCTGAGCAAGTTTACGCTTTTAAAATATCTAAATAATTTGTTGTGAGTCCTCGCTTTTCCAAGAACCCTAGGTTTTTAAGACTTGTGGCTACCCGTTATTTCTTTTATATGAAAGTTCAATACAGTTTAAATCACTTTCAGTTCATTTTTAAGCAAATAAACATCTGTCTACGAAGAGGGAAATTTAAAAATCACCGTATGCGAAAAGCAAGGCATTTTCAAAAAGATCATTACAATAATTAAATGTACACAAAACGATTTAATTATAAAAATTAAGTAAATTAAAATGTTATAAAATGAATTGAGCTTGATATTATGACTTTAAAATGAAATAGTATTAGACTTCTGTTTGGTTTTATTTAAAGTCAAACGTAAGCCAAGTGGTTGGATAATTAAGACAAATGTTGTGAAATCAAACAATTATTAGATATTAATAGAAATTTTCAGAATAAATTATATTGGACTTCGAATAATTAATATAATAATAATTTATAATAACAAATTAAGAAACTTCAAAAGCAGAGGTGTTTTAATTTTTGCATTTAGATTCATTATTACAAAATTAGAATTTGAAGAATAAGACACAAAAATTGTTAAGCTTCAATTCCCGTTTCGAACCACTTAGAGGTGTAATTAAATAAAACCATTCTTTAATGAGGATCACAGTTTTCTATAGAATAAAAGATTTAAATTATATTATTTATTATTTAGCCCAGTGAGTGTGTTTTATCATGAAAGAAATAACAGACAACTGAATATTTTTAAGAATAACAGTGAAAAGATGTAAAATCTAATTTATAAGAAATAAATTGCCAAATAGTCGGTGAACCTTTAAATTTTGCTCTTCGCACTCGCAAAAGTAAAAATTTTAAATCAAAAAGAAAACATTTTATGTAGATGATTTTAACAGTAAAAACCCAAAAAAAAAACAAACATCGAGTTTTTCTGATAACAAATCGGTATTTCCAAATTATTTATTTCCTTTTTACCACACCCTCGCCTCTTTCCAAACAACACCTTTTTTTGTGTCCATGGACTAATATTTAATAAAAGGCGACCAAAATTTGGCCTACTTCACAAAAAGGTTCGCCACCCGCAATTTAGCCTCTTGTCTGTCTGTCATTCAATTGCGATATTATTTAAGATATATTAGTATAAAGAAGATTGCGATAGTTTTGTAACGTAAATTGGATAAAACTTTCGTAGCTATGTTCTAAATACTTACCTATATAAAAATTTAAATAAAAATGTCTTAGAATTCCAAAATAAAATCAGAAACAGAAAGTTAATTTTCGTTATTATATTCATATTAAAGTTTATATGAACGTTCAGAATATTAATCAATCTCTCTTATGTCCGTTCTTTTAAGAAAAAAATGTTTTTTAGTAAAAATTTCGATATTCTTTATCAAAAGTTTTCAAGAGAAAATGGTAATATTATTTTGATATAAAAGTGTGAGAGTAAGTAAATGATCTTTTTAAGCAAACACTCGTTGATAACCAAATCGTAACGTAAAAGTGAAAAATTACACGATCCATATATGTAAAGGCGCGAGTCAAAAACTCATTTTCGTATATTATGATCATTTATATGAGCGAGAACTTCATTTATGCGGCCGTTGCTGACTCGGCGAGATTGAAATCAACAATGATTTTCCACGTGGGGTAAAGAACACAAGACACGAACGTTTCGGCTTTCGGTAGAACGAGACGAATAACGTAACGCATGAATGATCATCATTTCGGCAGTTCACTTATAATGTGGCCGCAATGAATCATTTTGCCTAAGTCGAACACAAGTTTTGCATAAATCAATGTATAAACGTGTCTAAAGACCAATATTTTTCCAATATCCACAAGATATTTCTGGTTTATATTATGTAAGATGGTGAGGAGAGCGACGTATTGAGTGTATAAGATTGTGCCAATATCCGTATAAATTACTTTCTGCCAAGCGAACAGGAATTTTCCCGATTAAAAATTATATTATTATTATCTTCCGGGAACGTTGCTGCTTAATGGAGAAATATTACACGTCTTCCTGTTGAATATGTACTCGCCAGAAATAAAGTGCTTTGCAAGTATAAGAATACCCGCCATAATACGGAATTCCTCGGGGAACATATAATAATAAGTTAATGTAACCCATGTACAAGTCCTGTTTGTCTTCTATTCACTTCGATGTATTGAAAAATATTTATAAACTTTTCCCCTTCATTAAAACAATCTTTTCATCTCTCACTTCTTTTCAAATGCTCTTCAAATCATCATTGCGTAATCGTCAACTTCTTACACAATCATGTTTCTGCTAACATGAAATTCATTTACGTATCATAAATTATGCAACGGATTTTCAACTTTTCAATTAAAAACTTTTTAGAATTTTTCGTTTCAAAAGAAAAATAAAAGTTAATTGATTTTAAGCCACTCAAATTTGGCTAATTGAAAAATTAAATTTGCATAAATGGACTGTGTCGGAAAGCAAATAAAGCCTTTTTGTCGTTGAATTATTTAATACAAAAAAGTGTTTTTATAAAGGAATATAAATATTATTGAAAAAATGTCCATGTTGTAAAAAACTCGGAATGGTTTTATAATATTAAGGAATAGCATAGAGAGGGGCTTAATGTAATAAGCCAAACAAATATTGAGTTTTTTTTTTATAAAAAAAAGCTTAATTAAAACTTTAAAGTCTTTAAAAAATATTTAATGAAAATTTTTTAAGATAAATGAAAGCTTTGAGAGTTGTACGTTTTTACAAACTTTTTTTTCAGACTTTGTCTATAAAAATAGGATAAATTTACAAATTTCTTGACGAATTTCAATGTAAAACAATGTTAAATGAGAAACAAATCAGTTGTACTAAAACAGTTGACCCTTAACACTTTATAAATTACTGTTTGGAAAACACAGTACCTACTATAGGTATATAAATTATGATAGAGTAGAACGGGGCTAGCTGAGCAACTTTTTACTGTATCTCTCATAACTATAAAAGGTGCATCAAATTTAATTGATTTATACTCGGTTAGATTTGTAATTTATCTTTCCCCAAAACGTCTTCAGAAACAAAAACTATTTCAGTACTTTAGGAGTAATTGTCATAAATGCTCATAATGTATATTCATAAACCATTTGGCCTAGTTATAATTTATGTTTTTTTATGTAACTGACTGAAAAAAGTTTATTTGAAATAATGAAATGCTTCACTTACAATTTCTTAACGTAGGTATATAATTTGTAAAGTTGTTTCTAGGTTTTTATGATATTTAATAATTGACTAAAACGTTGAACGCATCAATCATCATATACAACCTATGATATAACAAGAGTTTTCAAAAATATCTTTTTGTAGTGATTTTTCTATAGGTACAGAAAACAATTATGCATTTTAACTTCGATGTGAAAATTTTGTTTTCTTCTTAAGAATTATTGCCTTAAAAAGCATATACAGCCAGAAAAGAAGGTTTTTATATGTATTTTTTATAATATTTAAACATAGAAACTATTTTAATATAAGGAAAAATTCATATATAAAACAGTAAGAGATGCAGTACTTATTATACATGAAAGATCAAGATAAGAGGTAGCCTTAATTAACAGAATTAAGCTTTGTGTAGTACGCTGTAACATTTTAACATTATAAGACCAATATCTGCACGTACTTGAGAACTACAAACAAAAAACCAAAAAAATAACTACGTTAAACAGAGGTAGACATAAAAGTAATTATAAAAAATATAAATAAAAACATAGCGATTCGTTTTATTATTAACAATTGATTTCACTTTCTTTAATATTTTCATCTGCACTCTATTTTGTATGAAAATCAATTATTAAGGAGTTAACTCTAATATGCTTCCTTAAATGTACATTTTACTATTTCTTTTAAAAAACAAAAATTCAAAAATAGTACCTATAATATAGGTTTAACACCTCAAATTAGATTTTACACATCAAATAAAATGAATATAAAATGAATTGAACACGTTTCAAATCAATTGGACACTAAATTGTATTTTAATTATAATTTTTAAATTTAAATGCGCTATGGTTTGATTATGGACAACGCAAACATTCAGTATACTCAAGAAGTTTGTGAGGTTATTTAACAGACCATATACTAAATTTATAGGCCATATAGGAATTATAAAAAAGGAGTAATAAATAATTATATCGAAAATTAAATTTTCGGCTACAAAGTTGTTGACGGATCCAGCAAACTGTTCAATTTTGAAGATCCAATAATAAATCAGTCGATTGCCCCCCTTAAGCCTAGTACTCACTAGTAGACAGACATGTTGCGCGATTTTGGTCTCTGACAGTGAGACGCGTCTCAGGTTGTCTCCATAGACATGTCTAATGACGAATCCTCGTCTAGAGTCTGTTGGGAGACCAAAAATCGCAGGTCTAACATCTCCCGACCGGAATGGGAGACTTTAGGAGACAGCATGCAACGTTAGAAATGCTCCGCAACATTTTGACAGTGTCACTATTGTCTATAAGAGGTAGAGGTGAGCTATGGCCAGCTCCATTTATTTTGTTTATTTTATTTTGTCTTCTATGGTGGACTGCAAAGATGTGACTGAGAAATTCACATCGTAGTGTGGACGCTAGACGAGACAAAGAACAGTGTCTCTAAACCAGGGGTGGGCAATACCCGGCCCGCGAGCCGGATCCGGCCCTTTTGCTTACTTTATCCGGCCAGTTGAAAAATCCCGCAAGCGATTTTTTTAAATCTCTTTTATGCGATTTTGTTGAAATCAACAGTATTAGTGTGCGTCGTGTTCATATAAATAATAAAACCACACCTATTACCAACAGAATCGAGTCAAATGCCCAAGTAAATAGGCTTTTTAGTGCTTCTAAGTTTGCCGAAGCGCTCTGTTTAGTGAAAGAAAAACAATAAGTTTCTCTGTTCACAACTAAACTACAACAAAATACATTACTTTCACTTAGCATAAAATGGCTGAATAGCTAAGCGTTTCTAAATCATTTCGCCGCATTACAAACACGACGAGGATCATTGAAAATTACTGATTTTCTTAAATATAGTGCAATAACACAAGACCTGCATTCTGAATTCCGAAGAAAATTTCAAGATTTCAAATCTATTAAAAAACCTTTATCATTAACTAGTCAACCTTTCAATTTCGATGTGTAAGAAGCTCCTGTTGAATTTCAACTAGAACTAATTGCCTTACAGACAAATAATTTACTAAAAGAAAATTTTCACTCAAACGAATTGAGTGCTTCCTACGGGGCTTTGAACACCAAACATTTCAAACATTTTTTGAACTTTGTTCAAAAATACCTAGTTTTATTAAGTAAAACAATTTATTATTACTATTATCTATTGTAAACTATCAAATTTTTTTATCCAAATGCTTTAAATATCATTATATGTACTTATAGTACTTTTGTCAAAAAAATTTCTTGGGTAAGAAAAAAACACCACCAAAAACATTCGCGTGTGCACAGCGTCCGTACGCAGTATAGTCCTCCGGCCCGGGAGACATTTTGAAAATTTTTTTTTGGCCCGCGCTTAAAAGTATTTGCCCACTCCTGCTCTAGACGGTCTATTAGTCGTTTCAATAGGCCATCTCTAGACAGTACCTAGACAAATAGCGCAACATGTCTACTAGTGAATTATAGGCTTTACTGTTACTAATTTTAGTAAATATTTTATAATGTACATAAAATTAACAGCAGCTGTCATGAAAGAATATTTATACATAAAATTTACGTGCTTATATAATATTTTTGTTCCACTTTGACTTTCATCAATAATTTTTAATTACTAAGTAGAAGAAAACTGTCCAATTTGGCGTGTAAAATTTATATCATCAATAGAAATTGCACTTTTTTACGCTTATACCCTAATTTAAACTCATCTTTTTTCGTTAAAAGGCGGTTCATTAAAAACTAATTTCTATGACGTTTAGTAACGTTGTCAAAGAATAAAAAATTACATTTTAAAATATCTGAAATGAAAATTTTCAAAAAGTTATTATCTCCAATTTTCAACAATATTTAATTAAATTCAGTAAATTATTTTCATAAAATATATTTACTTTAAAGCTTTTCTTCTTCTCAACTTGATTTCAAAAGTTTCTGTTTCTTGATAATAAATTGAATGCTTTATATTCTTTTGATGATTAAATGAGAAAGATGAAAAATTCACCATTGAATTCCCGAAATCAAATGTTTCAAATCATTTTTCAATGATGAAGATAAAAAGCCCACAACATTAGTCTGAATGCCATCGACCGAGGCGTAGCTATCTAATTGCTCACAACGACTAAAGTTTTTTAAGCTTAAAGAAAAAGCAATCGATTAAACGATTCTCGCAACAAACAAAGTATAATACAACACTAAAAAGATTTTATCTTGATGAGCAAAACAACAAATTACACGTCGCCAAATCGTAATATTATATTTCACTTTTTCTAAAGGTTTTTTATTGACTTGTCCCTGAAAGAAAAATCTTTCTCGAACATCTATAGGCATTTTTAAGAGCGTCTTTAGCTTAAATCTATTCAAAAGTCATATCCACTTGCATATCTGACCGTTGTCAAACCAAAACAGTTTGATTTTACTGTACAATATTTCCATCAATTGCCTTCTTAAAAATGATATCCAATTTATGCTTTTGAAGCTCGAAATCGTGTTGAGTACAATGTATTTGAAGAACTTGTTAACGTTTCAACGAGGGGGTTTTAATGTGAAATATTCCAAGTTGGCGTCTTGCTTTAAGCTGATTTTGTGTTGGAGAAAACTTTTTGAAAATGCTTCTATTTTTTCTACGTGTTGAAAAAAAAAAGTTGAGGGAAATTGTGGAACTAGCAAACTGTAATCTAGATGAGATTAAAAACAATTCTTCCCGTTTAAGTGCTTGTACTCATTTTGTTAAGCAATTCCATTGAAAATCCTGGACACAGAGCCGAGTTCCACCGTTATGGCACACGGATTACACACAACTAGCATATTTGCTGGAGATAGGAATTGAAGTAAGTGCAGGCACCATTTAAACAACGTACGAATATTGCACGTAGCATTTTTATTTCAGAATAAAACTGCGAAGAAACTTTTATCTACAATCAAGCATTTTCTTCGTTTTAAAGATTAGTTCGCGGATGGATTTTAGAGATGAACGATGCGATTTGTTTCTTGCTCGTTTTTCATATTTGGATTTGAACAAATCGCTATAATATAACACGTTCGATATAGTTAATTCTGTTCCAATAAAAGTCTGATTGTAGACTCTTATAGATTATCGTTTAGTTTTGTTAAAAAAATTTTTCTATTATAACAATTCTTTTTAAACCACCAATAAAGAATAAAAGAAACGAGGTAGAAAATAATTTGGTTTTCTCAAAGTTTTTTTTTTCAAAGACAAAACTCCTCAAGACGTTTTGAGTAATGGTAATTCTATTTTATTGGAGCGATAGTTCAGTTTGAATACTAAAAATAACACTGAAAGAAGATTTAGGTGTTACAAAAAAAATGTAATAGAATTTAAAAAAGTTTTTTTTATTTTAATATTTGAAGACTTATAAGAAAAAGTTACGAGAATATTTCTGAGGAAACGATTTAATTTATGATTAAGTCCTTGAAAAATATCTTTGTTTCAGTAATAAGTTTTCAAAATATTGTTTCTATATTATATTAAAATTCCTTGCTCATATTTTCATGCTCGAAATATTATGTCGTGAAAATTTGAAAGAAAATATTTATTTGGTCGTTTTTGAAAGATTACAATATTTTTTGTGATTTGAATAAAGCTTAAAAATGAATATTGAAAAATTATTCTTGAGGGCTACTCTATCTGCTATGTTTTAAGAGCTTAAGAGTATAACTTTCAAGATGTACTCGTAGCTAAAAGAATGCTTTCAGTTTTTTTTTTTAATTCAACTACATTAGATATCTGCAGATTACCTGACTTTGAGTTAAAAGTTGTTAATCTTTTTGAAAAACTTTGCACAAATTGTGTAGACCTTTTTATGTGATTGAAGTAACACTTCTTAAGAAATAAAAAATATGAGAGATTTAGTAACAAAGGGAGGGAGAGAGAGAGAGAGAGAGAGAGAGAGAGAGAGAGAGAGAGAGAGAACAATACAGAATGTTTTTAAAAAATATTCAGTTTATTCACACTGTCATGTTATTTTATCTCCAACTCTAAACATGCTTTGTTTTTCCTTTCTTTATACGTCATATCTTTCTCTCTCTCAGGGTTTGCAAAAAACCGTATTAATAAAACCGGTTTTTCGGTTTTTTTAATATCTTAAACCCGGTTAACCGGTTAAAAACCGGGCGTTTAAGAAAATTAAATCTTTAATAAAATTACCCCCCTCTTATTGTATTTATTTACAAATAAAACACCATTAATTAATGATTTTTTTTTATTTTTAATTCAACTTCAGTTATAAAAGTTTATTTGCGAATTTCAAAAGTTAATAAAACTGATAAAAACCTGTTTAAAGAGTAATTTTAATCTAACTTACTTCAAATTTTTTTGTCAAAATTTCCTGACACAGATATTATTCTTTCTGCTTCCGTCGAAGTATGTAGGTTTAACTGTGATTAAGGTATTTAAAAGTAATTCTAAGTTGCTCGTTCTTTTCCCGGTTGTTTCAAATAACTGTAATTCTTTTCTTAACGTTCATCATTTAACGACATTTCCACTTCATTCACCTTTATTATGTAGGTATTTAAATCTCACTTTCTTCACCTACAAATTTTCTGGTTCTGATTCAATTTGAATTATTCTTTCTAATAATCGCCTGCCAAAATTAAACACAACTGATTTTGACGAATATGGCAGAGTAACTCCCGGTTGAATAATTTATTTGATTTTTGCATAATTTGGGTCTTTTAAATACTTCGCCAAAGTTCTTTTGTAAAATTCATTTAAAAAAATATTAAATACCTATTGGGGCAGTGGCTAGAGCAGTAGTTCTCTCCACTTCATGCGTCAAGTGGTTTTGGGTTCGATCCCCGTTGAATCCTAGACTTAAGATTCTAGACTTAAGATTTAATTGACCAACAGAATGTTTCTGTGTTTAGACAGTCGTGATATGACCTTAGCTGTTAAAGCGACTTAAAACACCAAAAAATATTAAATACAGTTTAAAAAAATCCTGATTATTTTTATTGAACAACCGGATTTTCGGTTTTTGATTTTTACTAAAAAAAACGGTTTTTAAAAACCTATTTTAACCGGTTTGCAAACCTTACTCTCGGGTAACGAAACATAGAAATTAAAGCGTTCTTGAAATATATTTCAATTCTCATCTTCTTATCGATTATATCGGTTATCAGCCCATCGTGTTAAAAAACTTGCAATGGTAATATTTTTATTTCTTGTTAAAGTAACTAAAATTTTCTGAAAATCACGATCATGAGATGAAAAACTAAAGACCATTAATGTAATAACCTCTTATGTATATAAATAGCCTAATTTAAAGTATTAATAAGAGGTTACAAAACCAATATGTTCTTCTTTATTGTCAATGTTTCACTTTTTTTCCATTATTCGTTAAAATAGTTGAAATACCACCCCTAATTGGATATGTTATTTCATCACTGTGTAGTGGCTTTATATAGTAGTCGTTTATCTCTTCTTGTTTTTAGACCCAATAGTTTCCAAGTAAAATGATTGTGACATACCCACAAATGAATAAACACGACGTATTTATAAAAGCTCCGTTTTTCCGTGGAACTCTAAAAGTGGTCTTAAAATGTTAGTCATTTCCCAATCTCCGTTTTTCGGCAAAATAAATTTCCAACACTGATTTCTGCGGTCTAGGTATTGTTTATCTCATTTGTTGGTTTTAAAACTAATCTCTAGCTTAGGGCAACTCTGTATTATATCCCTTCAAGACTAATCTTGAAGATTTAAGTTCGTTTGGTCTGAATTTCGTGTTTTCTACCATTTGAATGTGATTAATTCCAACAATTTTCATTTGATGGTGGCTTTTCACTTTTAATTGAGGTTGAAACGGCAATGAAACTCGTTTTGAAAGATTCGGTTTTTCGTTAATTTTTCACGTTGAACGTGAAAGGGTTTGACAATTAAAAACGTTAATATATGCACATGCATCCCTTGTACAAGTGCTAATAAAGACGAGGAAGCGTACGATGATAGTCTATTACTGACCTGGCCGTAACACCCCTTGTATTATTTCAAAGCACTTAACATGTAAATTTACGAAGCCAATGCCACACGTTCAATATGGTGTCCCTTACTCTAATTACGAACATGCACGTTAAAACTCTAAAAACATTAAATTTTTAATTTCAACATTGAGCAGAAAAATTTCTCTGTGGATTTATTTAACGTGGCTATTGCGAAGTTTACAAGTCACTTTGTTAGAAATCGATTTTATTTTCTTTAAAACTGAACAGCCACGTAATTAAATTAGTTGAGACTGTCGTTAATTTGTCAAATAAATCGTCAAGTAATTACCGTTTTTAACGTTTAATAGCTGTTTGCTAAAAAAGACGAAGTAATAAAAATTTTGCGAGTTGTTAGTTCGTAATTTACATCTTTTAATCTAAAACAAAACGACGAGAAATGAATCTTAAGAAATTTATAAAATTGACGTTGGAGTAATGAGAACGATAATTTTTATTTTTTAATTACTTAGTTAATTTTCATGAAATTTTATGTTTAGAATAGGTATTTCAACATTGGTTTTATCAAGTTGTTACATAATTTTTTCTATCTAATGGTAACATTTGATTAGTTTTAAATATGGGTCATTCTTTTACAAATCGTACACCATAATACGGGTTGTTATATTTACGTATAGAAGCTGTAAAAAAAAATTCAGGCGAATCTAAAATGTCAAGTGTCGAATGGTGTACGATTTGTAAAAGAATGACCCATATTACTAACTGATACCCGCGACGTCGTCTGCGTAGATTTTTATGTTAAGATCATATTTAATTTACAGAGAAAAACATTTATAAATTGAAAGCAAAAATATATTAAAAATAACCTGAAAGAACTAAGCGTAGAACATTTTTAACTATATGTCAAAAAATTGCTCCTAAATTGCTTCTTCAGATCCGCTATTGCTCCAAGTGTAGTTATTAGCTAATCAATAATTAATTTTTCAAAAATTTGTAAATTCAAAATAAATTGCTATATAATCCCAAATAATCACTGTTTTTTTTTAATTTTTAATTAATTACTTAATTTTAATCAATTTAACTCTTACTGGTTAAAAAATATACAATAATAAAAGGGAGTGTTTAAATTTAATTTAATTATTGTAACGGTTGTAACTTAAAAATGTATTTTGAATCTTTATTTACAGTAAAATATAAAAATTGCTAAAAGAGAATTTAAAAAAAAAAACAAAAATATTTTAAAACTGCTAAACAAATACAAAATAGAATTCAAAAAATCTTTTTTAATCTCATATCTTGCTAAGCTGCATTAAATCTACGCTCAAATATGAAGTAATCAGTAGGCAGTGGAAGGAGAAACATATTTTCTCCAGTCCATTCGCATAACATTGTTTGCCCCACTCTATCAAAGCGACGAAAAATCCACCACTTAACGCCTTTTGCTTGTAAAATTTGCAAATTTTAAAACTTTAATTACTTTGCTTTTAATGAAGATAGCGTGATAATTCTTTTTTTTAAATAAGGACCAAGTATATAAGAATTAAAAAAAATGGTCGAAATCTATTCAGTAGTTTTTGAGTTAAAAGCGAACATTAGAAAACAGTTATCCTTTTATTTAATAGATTTATACCATCAAGAATTTTAGATATACTTTAAATTCTAACGTGTAGCTTATAATTTACAAAATAATTTGTGGGTTGTTTTTCTTTCTTGATTTATATTTATTGTAGTTTTCAATTTAAATAAATTTCCACTTGCACAAATAGTTATCTAAAGTTTGTACATTATTAAAATTTTCATATAATAACTCTATAATTCAAGAGCTTTTCTAGATTATTGAGCGATCAAACTGCTGCTCGAGAAATTTAAATTGTAGAAAACTTGGTACATTTATGTAACTAGCGATAAATTGATTTTTGAATAAATATTCACAAAAATTGAAACGAAACGCGCAATGTTGAAACCCAGAAAGATTAAATATGAATGAATATCAGATTAAAAACTCAAAAACGCTCCGCCAGGTATACGAGTTATATTTAAATTAAAATTTATTCCAATGTATTATAACATTTTCTCAAATTTTCCCATGCTCGCTTCCGATCGAAGATATATATTTCACCCCGTTTAGGTTTCAATATAATAAAATTGAACAAACCGCCTCCATAAATAATGGACTTGACTGCTAAATCCATTAACATTAAGCCCCAGTCGAGTTGTTATCCAATACAAAATAAAATCACTCGAGATATCAATTAGACTTGTAGTGGAGGTGTATAACAATATTTATGAAATAAATAAAAAAATAGAGAAATAATTTATTAAGAAGAAAGAAACATTTTGTTTGGAATTCGAAATATTGTGGTAGAATTAGGCGTAACGCAAACGTCAACTCCCTACGCAGCTATTTTGCAAAGTCCATTTCGAGAAAACTTGCGGCATTATCTCAAACTAGGGCTTCTCCCTTGACTCTTTCAGTTTGTTAGTTAACATTACCTCTCATTTGTTCAACTAACGGCTCACGAAATTCTCATTTTGCAACGTCCTTTAACGAAATTATAGTCCTATTTGTCGGACCGTCACCCACTATCATTCGAAAGTCGGCTTTATTTGCACCAAAAACAACACTTACATTCAATTTCGCTCCGCACATTGAATATTTGCGAACGTAAAAATGTCCAAACGTCCGGGTAATTCACGACTATTTCAAACACGGTAATTATCTCGATCTAAATCGGCTTGAAATGTTATAGCCTCTTAAATAAATTCATTCAAATAATTGTGATCAAATTAAATGATCTTAAGTTCTAAAGCCTTTTTTAGCGGGAAGATTATTTAGGAGCGGAAAATCCAACCAATTTTAAGGGCTTTGTTTTTACTTATTTGCAACTTAGTGAGGTATTGTTTTTAATTTTTTCTTTTGGTTTTGTTGTATGTTTAAGGCGCTTATAATGGCGGGATAAAACGTTTCTATTTTCTTGTTATTGTCAGTCAGTTGCGATGTTAATCTTCTTTGTATCTACCTATTCTTAGACTTAACAGATATAAAGGTAAGTTTGACGTTTTATGGGGTTTTCTCGAAAGACACAGCAAGAAGATTTGTCGCAAATGCATTAGTTACGTTAGTGATGTTTTCTGGTTAATACGTTTGAATATTTGAGAAACTATACAATAGTAATAGTTTTGACAAACATTCACTTATTAGTGTCGTAACATCTATTTACGTATACACTATTAGGTATATGCAATTATTATTTATGAAAATCTATATTCTGAAAGGCCAATTCCAAAGGCCAATAGTCAAAAAGGATTTATATTTTCTTAACTCTATTCATTTCGATTTTTCTCAGTTTTCAATTATTCC
Organism: Sisyra nigra; assembly: GCA_958496155.1. NCBI lineage: Eukaryota > Metazoa > Arthropoda > Insecta > Neuroptera > Sisyridae > Sisyra > Sisyra nigra. Next base: position 12,651,927 of record OY292314.1, on the reverse strand, counting down.
TTGGATTCAACCTCAAATACAAGTTATTCTCTATCATTACCCAAGAAATATCCGATAAACTAATTTTTTTTCTATTTTCAATACCATATTCTAGTTACATTGAAAGTCGCAACAGTTATTAAAAAATCAGATTTTTTTAATTACAGTTTTATAATTAAAATGCAGTTGCATAAATCAAGCATAAATATAAGACAGATAATTACATGCTGACTGAACTTTACATAATTTATTGATTTAAAATACATGCAATAATTTTTTTTATTAATAGTTAACATCGAATATAATAGTTCAGTAAATCCGTCAGGGGTTTTCTGTTAAAATGTCGGATGTTTTGATTTTTTATTAGAACACCTCTTGAATAAACAATTTTACAAAAGTTGTCCTTTTCCCATTTTCTAGAAAATTTGCTACAATTAAAGCCTAAAATAGCTATGTAACTTAAATGGTTAACTAGATACGAGCCTTTCAAATTTCAAAATTTCCTCAAAAAGTGGTAAGCAGGTGTTATTCAATAGAACCAAAGCTACAGTATGAAGACCAGCCTTGATAGAAATCGATTTTTTCCAATGAGTTATTTGCTACTTATCAATAAAATTCAAAATTAAGTTCTCACGGCTAAAATCTTTACATAGTATAAAACTAAGTCGCTCCCGTTGTCTGTTCCCTTAGATCTTTTAAACTACAACACGGATTTTAATGCAATTTTCAGCAATTGATAGAGTGATTCAGGAGGAAGGTTTGTAGGTATAAAACATACATATTATAGTAGAGAAAATTAATAAAAATTAATCTAAAATTTGATAGAGTGGGTTTAAGTGAAGCTGCGTAACAGAGTGAGGATGGAGGGTGTCGTCGAAAGGTGTCCCGCTTGGCAAGCAGGGGTAGGAGTAGCTCCCCTTTATTGTTTAGCGTTAATTTTTGACTTCTTCCCTCTCCTACTTCCGATCTCTACCTCTTCAGTTACTGTGTTCTTTTTATCTTGGATGTTTACAAGCAATAGTTTATAGCCAAATTTTAATTGAACATTGCAATTCTCCAGTGTATTTGGTTATCAATAGTGCATAGTATATAGATTTTAAAGTGCATATTTTAAATAGTGTTGTCTCCAGAATGGAAAAGACGGAAACGTGTATACTTCGTGACAACCCGGTGATGATGGATGCAGTAAGTGATTGGGCCCGCATGAGCTGGAAAGGAATCAAAACATTGGTAAATGCTAGCAAACTAGAAGAAACGGTGTATTTAGTATTCTTTAGACGATTTGATGAAGAAACCCCCCCCCCTGCGATAGTGATAACTAGGATCGACCCCGATCGCAGGGGATTTTTATTGCGGGTACAGGGGACCCTCCCCTATACATTCCCGAAAAAATTGGAACTACATGATTTTTTTTCCTTTATTTTTATTAGTTTGCCTGGACTATAAATCAGGAAAAATTTAAGATACAAATAAAATACTTTGATTCGAGGCAACAACAAACCCTGGAACTCCCTAAAAATTTGAAAGGTGATCTCTAGGCCATCTTCGCTTTAAACGACCGTGAAGTGGAAGATTTTTTGAGTTCTTAGTAGCGAAAAGAATTTGAATTTCTGGATTAAAATGGGAAAGTAAAATACCATGGAATCTTAGAAATCTATTGGAAATCAGTTTTGAAATATAAGGGACGTTAAGATATTTGTGTATTACTTTATTTGAGACATAGTTTCGAGCATCAAAGATTTTTTGAAGGACTTTTAACTAAAAAGACTGAATACGTTTAATATATTTGATGGTCTACTAAAACTCCACAATTCTATTCCAAATGTCAAAATAGGTCTAATAAGAATTTCGTTTAGAGTTAATTTAGTTTGCATGTGTATGAGAGAGCAGAGTCTTAAAAAGTTTTAAAGAACTCTTAGAAAGGGAATACTAGGTAGGTTGTTAAAAGCTCGTCTAGTGGTGGACATCGTAGTTTGTTTAAGATAAATATTATTTTAAACCCCATTAAACGGCTAACTCACGTTTGCGTGAGCTTAGGCATGGATATTTCGTGACTATCGCAGTTTCGCGGGACGTGGGCTTATTTTTTATGAACTCATTGTAATCATATATTTTTTTTTATGTATCGCAAAGCATTTATTTTGTACGGCTTGAAAAAATATTGGCTTGGAGTGAAATGGGCTAAACATGGGCTATATGTGTATTGTTCATTGGCTATAGGAAGGCTGTGTTTTGGTAACAGGCTTAAAATCCTCCTGGTACGTTTTCACAAACTTCTCATACGGAACTTGTGCATAGAATAGAACATATAAGACTTGATTTCTTGTAACCACAGGTATTCTAGCAGTATTTCTAGTTATTACAAGATATCGTTTAAAGGAGGAATTCAAGAGCAGTTGTAAAGGGTAAAAGGTTTTGCCTTTCGCATGATTTAGACACAAAAATAATTATATAAAAAAAATTGAAACTTCCCGTAGATACTTTTGTATGCTAAAATTATCTAACAGAAGGTAAAAGTTAAAAATATCTACTTTCTATATATATCTAATGTATCACGGTCGCGTCGATAACAAATCTTTCAGTGAGAAAAAAAACTTATTTTTTTAGTAAATGATTTCCAAAAAATTATTTCAAAACGTACATATTTTTTTACTTTTTTAATAGTCTTAGTTTTTACGAAAAAACAAATAAAAATATTGTAAAGTTAAACAGAATTTTCCTTGTGTAAACATTATCATTAGAAAATTAGCTAATACAGTTGGCAAATAAGCAATTTATATTATCATAAGTCATTCAAGGCCCCAACGGACATGACCCATTCTCCATCTGAGTTTATAAACTATAATTTTGCATAAATGATGTCACAGCTTAATTACAAGTAGCGTGTATAATTGCAAGTTGAAGTCGAGTTTTGATGAACTTTTTGAATGAATGCAATCATCATATTATGCACATCCACAGCATTTTTTTCCCTTTTCAATTTGCATCTCTCAACTTCTAAGCTGTTATGAAAAGGTTATCAGCTTGAGCGGGAGCTCGAGCTCACAAGCCTCTTCTCATGTCGTCCATAAATCAATAACCGGAGTCAATTGAAATAATAATAACTAGCTATTGAACTTTTATCCTGTTAGACTTGGCCATAAATTGATGAAAACTAAGAAACTGCAACACATTGATAATTTGAAACAAGGAAAAGACTGCAGTGTGTTGTATTGAACGAGCTTCTTGGGAATAAGCTGGAAGTTCAATATTGAAACGAGGCCAACTTCAACATATCATTGATACGGCAAAATGCCATTCCATTCCATTCCGTTCCATACGGCTACGACTAAGACGACAAATACGTCTCGACTCGACTAGACCCGACGATATCTGGTTATACATACACGAGTCCATTCTAATCAAATTGAATTATTTTTGAATTTACAAGTCGGGAGTAACAGAAAAGAAAAGTTATGGTCTATTAGACTCGGAAATATAAATCTCTTAAGCTCTGATTTCAATGCGAAAGCTTTTAAAACTATACTGTATATTTATTTCTCGACAAAGACACGAGGTTTTAATAGAGTGAGCTCCTATGTTGTTTTATCTAACTTTTCAACTTTACTTCGTTTAACTTGATTATTCGTTACTTTACCTAACGAGACACAATACTTATGAGACATCAGTAAATAAAAATATATGCAAAACTATAAAATGCTCATGTGGCTTGTCTGTGCTATAAACTGGCAAAGATTTTTTTTAAAGGGTGATAAACATTAACAAGGGTTTTGGATAAATTGGCTTTGATCACGATTTTAATTTGTTGCAAATTAATTTAACGTTTCAAACCATTTTGTAATTGTGTTCTACAATTGTTTTAATTACTGACTGTAATTGGTTTCTCGATTATTATAACTATGCTTGTGTTAATTGAATTGAAAAAAGCAGCTTTGTACAATTTTAACGTTATTTTTAAATAAAAGAAACCGATTGTCAAGCTTAAATTTGAGAGATTTTTTTAAATTCATTTTATATTTTTTTTGGCGTTTTCTACTTTCTTTTTTTTGTTGCTTACACTTATGTTTGTGGTAATCAGTTTAGGTGTTCTTTATGAGTTAAATGTTCTTTTAATTAACATGTCTTACACAGTGCATACTTTCAATTTCTGCGAAAGTTAGAAAGTTTAGCTTTAAGTATCTCACTGAAATTCGCATACCTTACAATTATACATTCGTGAATAAATGTCCATTGTTTTATATTAACCCGTAATAGGTATAGCAGAGTCTCTCAGACCCCAGAGCTTTTATTTTTCTTAATTGATTTTAATCTGTAAGCTACCTGAAAATTAACAATTTACAATAAAGATGAAAACAACTTAATTCTTTGTTAATAATAATCTTTCAAATTTTAGTAAATACCTTGAAATCAGAGCTTTAAGTCCTTTAAGTCACAAAAACTCCTAGATATGCCCTAATTCGACCTTATCAATGCCGTCTCAAATATGTACCAACCATATAGGTACAAGTTACGAGAAAACCTACTAAGATCTTTAGTTTTTGATTCATATTTTTAAGCATATCAAATATTTTTCTGAGTTGATTAAAAAAACTAATACATACCTAAAGTGCCTATGATACCTCCTTCCTCGATTTTGTTCCTTTTAAATCTCGTGTTTTATGATTTTAAATTTAATTAGAGTTAAAGTTGTACTGCAATACCTTTTTCTCCTAGACCCGATGAAGATGATTTACAGTCTTTTTAAGATAAAAGTACATCAATTATAAAATAAAATCTGAGTCCAGAAAAAAGCAAACAACAAAAATGTAGTTTTCAAAGGTAGTTTTAAGGGTAATTTACGACCCTTAATAGAGCTTTTTCACTGTTAAAAACACATTAACTAAACTTTAATGACAAAAAATATTTCAAGAGAAAATTCTAGAATGAAGAAGATGAGGGTATTTTCCTTATTCTAAATTTTACATATTTACAAAAGGACTGTTAACTGAAAGATAACGAGTACCGAAAATAATGAAAAAATAAAAATAATTCTTACCTTTAATGCGGTAGATAGGTACTGAAGACGACGTGATCAATCAAGTTTTGAAAATCTGGAAACTCGGGATAAATCTTCACCAACAATTCAGGAACCACTGCTTAACACTTTTTTGTACTTTATTTTTAGATAAAAAACTGTTTTAGTTTTTGATTTCGTAATTTTAGATTCAATTTTGGAAAAAAATGAACGAGTTACTTAAGTCAGAAAATACACTGATTAGATCTTCATTTCATAACATGAATGCACTGGTGCCAAAACTGCGTGATTCGGGTATTTCTCGACATTTTCAACTGCAAAAAGAAACATAAATTTTAAAATAAGAAATTATTCAAAGAATTTAATTACCTGAGACAGATTAAAAATGAAAATCAAAACTATTTTATAAAAAATTTATTAATATTGCAAAGTCTAAAATTTAATTTTAATCTTTACTTGTACCATCTTGGAAATATATTGAAGAAAATTTCGTATATAGTCACAATTAATCACCCACTCGTCTTAAACAGTAAATTCTTGTTTTTTTTTTTTAATTTCAATTTATGGATCGTAACTTGATGAAATCTGAGAGATATTTTACTTATAAAAAAACTCTCCTATGTTGTCTAGGTACGAGTAAAAATTTGTTTTATTTACACTTTTATTCCCAACATGCTACCGTTATTTATTTTTATGTATGGTAAGCAATTAGAGCTTTTTTTAGAATACTCAAGTTACCGTTAAAACGTAATAAAAATATTTAACACTATTAAAGTAGCTGTCGCTAATTGAAGAAAGGTTTGTGTTGCGTAGTAACGTAGTGAATGTTCTTAGGAGTACACACACCATGACGAAAATGCAAAGGACTCTCAAATTTGAGAGGTAAAATGAAGTTGTAAAATACAACGAAACGTTGCAATAAAAAAACTGTGATGAACATTTGTCACCTTGATCCTTATCATCCTCTAACATTTTTATATTTAGAATTCCCTTATAGAACTTAGAGCTTTTTGACCATCACAAGTCTGGCAATTATTCAAAAACCACAAAAGAGAAAAAGTTGGTTTTTCAAAAGACATCCTGTATTCAATTTAAGGTTATTATGAGTTTATATTTTTTAAGGTTTCTTCTTGTATCGATTTCATAAATATCAATTTTAGTTTTGTGAAAAATTTCAAAAAAATCCAATAGTCTTCTTGCAATGAAATTATGTCACTAATAATATAAAAAATAAAAATTTACGAAAAGAAAGATTCCTTGATTTCAAATTGATAGGGTCAATAAAATTAAAAGTGATACAAGAATCTATAATCATATGTTAAATTGATAATCTAAATGATCATCATAACTATAAGACTAAGATGCTCTATTAGTGGTAAATTTTTAAAAAGTAAAAATAAATTTGCTCCGTTAATGAAAAATTTTAGAATAATGAATTAATTTGAGCATACTGGTCTTATAATCATGGTGATCAATTGGATGATTAATTTAGCATACTATTATAAATTCTTGTGTCACGTTTAACTTTAATGACTGTATCAATTTGGAATATAGGGATCTTTCTTTTCGTAAATTCTAATAAAAAATTTATTTTCTACTTTTTAGTGTATTTTGGTAATAAGACCAGTTTTTATACCCATAGTTTTTTTTTTAATTATTATAAGAAAATTATGATAACCTCAAATAAAGCAATAAGTATACTTCAAAAAGTAAAATTAGAAGAATTGGATTATGTTTTTGAAATTTCAGTGTTGCCTTTTTAAAGTATGACGTAGCAAGTACAATTTTTAATTATTTGCGGCTTATTTTAAAAATACTGCCAAAAAAGCTATAATATAGTTATATGTTTCCCTTATATTTTCCCCTTGATCAATAATCTTTTTAAATACTTTAAAACTAAAATACTTTCCCACAAAATACTTAATCGGCAAATCTCACGCTGGAGCAAACGTTAATTTCAACGTGACTTATTGCGTCACAAAAAGTGACGCATCAAACGTATTAAATAGAAGAAAAAACTAAAAGATAACTCAGATCGGGCTTGGTAATCGCTAATTGTTAAAGCTAGGCGATTCTCAACAATGCGGTCTCAAACTTAACCAAATCTCAAACCTTAGTTAACATTTAAAAACTTAACTCTCATTTATATTTAAAAAAAGTTATACTTACGTTAAAATTTAAATAATAAATATACAAACTAAATTAAAGAAAGAAATCGTTCAATAAATATAAAATTAACCGATTCACTTTCCGCAAATTTAAATAACGTTCAAGGATCGAACACCTCGATCCTTCATAAACGTTAACTATAATAATACCTAAGCGTAAGTCTTTCAATAGAAGTTTAAAGGTAAGGTGGTAAAAAGCTGTACCTTTCTTGTCTAACAATATTACATGTTCACCAAGCTTTGTGTGAAATTATCAATTAACAACATCCGGATAAAAGCTCATTTTACTGTAACTAAGAACCAAAAAACTTGCTTTGATGCTGGCCAATATGAGAAAGTAAAACTTTAAAATTTACTCAAAAGAATATCTTTTAAATTAAAGCATACATATACGTATAAAAGGTTTTCTATTTTGACTTTTACTTTTCTAGATTTACCTATCTGAGTTCTATTCAAACGTCCAACACTAATTTTTAACGTCTGTTGTAAGTTTTAAGCAAAAAAAAGAATTTCAAATAAACTTGGTGAAGCTTTAAAATAATTTGACTTTTGACTTTGAATTTCTCCAAACAAATAGAATGAAATCCTTTACAGAGTTTGTCTCATTTGAACTTAAGGTAAGATTTCTGTATTTGAGAAAAATTTTTGTATCTTAACAAAGCCTTAGAAAGGACTCTCTTATTAAATTATATTTTGACTGAAGATCTTTAATTAAATTAACGATATCAAACACCTCTTTCGGATTTTCAAATTTGAATTAAAAGTGAAATTAATTAAAGAAATTTATTTATTGAGACGTTTTTCGCATGAGTGGAAGCGTGAATTCAGTCGAAATGAATCGCGACGGGGTTTCGGCGTTTCTTGACTGATTGACTTAATTAACTCGTACCAATGAAATATCGGTGCAACATATAGTATTTTTTCAAACTGGCAGCGATTTGAAAAATGTCTCGAATTATTATATGAAATGAAACAAGTCGGACGCAAAAAGGCCAACAAACAAACAGAAAACGCCATGAGTAATTGGCACGCTGTTATGAAGTTAAAGCACCGGTAAATCCCAGACGGAGATTTTTCAAAATTAGTTTTTATACATTTCACATTTATCGAGCGATTAATTTTCCGAAATCCCGACAAAAAAGCTTCGATCACGTCCCGGTTTTTTGTCGATTACCTCGCTCACACAGCCACGCTTTTAATTGGCTTGTATAACAGCGCTCTCCTTTGAGTGTTTCTATTATTTTTTTGCACTATGAAGCAGCAGTTATTTGAACTAGGAAATTATAATGCTGAAGCGGTCTATTTAAATCGTTTCATTCTTTTTTTCTTGGGGAAAATTGGATTATGCTCAAAAGCAAGTTACCCTTGAGGATAGTTTTAATTACTCGACAGAAATTCTTTTATAGTCTTTACTTTTTCAAAATCCGACTCTTTTGAATACTGAGCACGTTTCTTTAATTATCTCATACGTGTTGTTATTTAAAAAGATAAATTTTAACTTTTACGTGTTTATTTTTGAGACTAATTTAAGAAATCTATTGCTTCAAGAATGCAAAATATGAGAATGGAACAAAAAGCGTTGAAACTGGGTTTCTCTGCATCTGTTCGTTTTTTTACATTTTTAAAATAACTAAATATATTTTAAAATTTCCTATGTTTCTCACGCGCAGAGTATAGTCGTAAAACATTTACGTAGGTTTGCACTATAAATCAAAAATAGTTTTTTCTAACAGTACAATAAATACTGAACTAAAAAAAATATGATATGGATTAAAAGTAGGTAATTTGAAGACTTAAGTTATATTCATTGGTTAAATCAAAGAAATTTAAAACGCTTCGAAAAAATATTTTTGAACAGAAAGCTTGCAGAAATATTATTATAAACTGTATTAAAGCAAACATAATAATAATAAAGCTTTTTTTAAAATCTACTAAAATTATAATTTCCTATTAAAATCTTCTGATCCGAATATCTATTCTATTTATGTTTTATTATTCTCTATTTTTTTTAGATATTAATGTTACACTGCGCCGTGAGACATGCCTTCCTGTAATATGGTAAGTAATATGCCTTCCTGTAAGTGGTAATATATTAAATGGGTTAGAACTTCCCCAGAGAGATACTGTCAAATATTTAGGAATGCATTTGGATCGGAGATTGACTTGGGTTCATCACATTAAACAAATTAGAGATCAGCTAAATAAAAAAGCTAAAAAACTGTATTGGCTTCTCGGAAAAAAGTCACAGTTATCTATCGAGAACAAACTCTTGGTATACATGGCAGTTTTAAAGCCAATTTGGACTTACGGGATCCAACTATGGGGAACAGCGTCCAACTCGAATATTGAAATCCTCCAAATATTCCAGGCAAAAACATTACGACAAATTATTAATGCCCCCTGCTATGTAAACAACATCAAAATACACCAAGACACAAAAATCTCAACAGTAAAAGAGGAGATTTGCAGAATTAGCGAAAAATATTTGAAAAGATTAGATGAACATCCAAATGACTCTGCATTGAACTTGCTGGATAATAGCAAAGCGATGGTACGGTTGAAAAGATGGGACCCAATTGATTTACCTGATAGATTCCAATGAGAAAGCATCAATATGGAGTAGCCCATAGGGGACTACTCCTTCACGAGCTAATCAAGACCAGAAGCACTAATTGCACCGCTGTGCAGATCGTGCATAACTTAGGAAAATAAAGATATTAAGATATTTAAGAGAAAACATACAAACGCTTTAAAACTTCCGCTTTATATACTACTCTATAGATAGGAGAAGTGAGCCCAAAACAGGTAAGCAAGCGCAAAGGTAAAAAAAACTGTAAAATTCGTATTATATGGTAGGTTGGTTTACTTTATAATATAGTACAATAATTAAAACTAAGCTCAATTAAATGTTTAGTATTTGTTTATTTTAAAAATAAAAAAATTATCGAAAAACCCGTTTCGTCCTATACATAAGCCTAAAACGGGTAACTACCTTGGGCAAAACGGGTAAGCTTAGGAAAAAACGGGTTAACGTCTTTTTATTTGTGTTATGCTTCATTTTTTTTTATATAAAAATCACGTATTAATATTACTCATTTACGTGGTATTTAATTAATGAGTCAATATTTATAGGCTATTTAGTCGATAGAGATTAACACTATATAATTCATATCACTAATTTTATACTCATTTCATCAGATTTTTAGAGTTACCTATTGTTATAGAAATCAAATATGTTAACGTTGCAATATAGAACAATAATTATTACAATTATATATCAAATAGGAAATACAAATTGATAGTAAATTGAAGCTAAAATGCTTCAAAACTTCATTCTTGGCATAAATCACAATAATATGTCCTATGCCAAAATAAAAAGTACAGGTATCATGAGCTCATTCTCTACTATTTCCACATTCAATCCAGTTTTCTTTAGGTGGATCTTAGTAAACAATTCCAGCGCTCGAGCTTAGCTGATCAAAACTCGTCAGGGTTAAACAAATCTCCACGCACGCGTACAAAACGTTAATGCTTCATACAGGAGCGTAAGTCTGCTTACCCGTTTTGGGCCCACTTCCCCTAAATATATATACATGACAGGGCTTGAATACGAGATCCACTCTATATAGAGGAATCAATGATAGAGGTCAGATTTATTTAAAAAAATATATTTTATCAAACACAACAAGACGCAAAAATGTATCATAATTGCTCTAGAGTTGTCGAAACAAACTTAAAAAAACGAATTAAAACTAAAAACGACTCCGTTTTCACAGAATTTTTACTTTCACTACGTGTTTTAAGCTTTCTCTTTTGGTTGAATCTTTTTTAAATTTACTTGAGCTTTCAAAAAAAGTTTGATGTTGTCCTAGATAAATGTTCATAAAGTACATGAGTCAAATCGTAATAAGAATTTTTATATTCACGAAATGTTTTCATCATATTTTTTTTAATAAAAAACGATTATATTTAAAGAAATTTTATCTTCTGATCGCTTTTCGTTCAATATGAAACTAAGCATATAATCAATAATATTAATAATACTAAGCCGATTTAATTACTCGAGCAATTGAAATCAATTGCAAAAAAAAATACTAAAGTCTGTTCAAGATGTAAACAAATCGCGGCAGTGGCAAAGCAGATCCGGTTGAAGCAGCCGGTGATAATTAATAGCACTTGAAGTGTTCTCTCTTTCTATTCAATTTTCCATGGAGACGAGGCAAACTTGTGCAAAGTTATGCATCAGAAAGTTCTCTCTGATGGGCAGCTGACGTGTCTTGAAGAGGTCACATCTTTGCTTAACTTAGCATCGTCACACTTGGCTGATCACAGCTCCCTAACGATGTATCATACCTCGCATCTATATCACAACATTAGCTATTTCAAACTACACCTATTTACCTTTAATCACTAATTAAATATATGCAACTCAAACTTTCTTTCGCCCATTATAATGAAAATTATCTTGAAATGTAATTTTACCGGGTCCAGTGTGTCAAAGGGGACTTAAGGTTAAAGTAATCAGGAATTGAATTTTCAAATCGAGAAACTTTAAATGATCCCAAAAAAAAAAGTTTGATAAGGCTTTTTTAATTTTAAGATTAGTAAGACAATATCAAAGTAGAAATAATTTATGATACTAGTACTTATAGTGTAATAATAATATGAGGTACTCAGTATGGAAAAGATTAAAACTCCATTTTATTAGATTTTTCGATTTTAGTCCCAACTTTTAGTGCTCAAAACGCCAAATCAAATAACGTCCACGCTTCCAAAAGAAAAAGGTTCGAACTTCTACTTCTTATATTAAATAATTTATATTGCATATTTAGTATATACTTTATCGATAATAACATTATATTTTATTTTATTATATACTAGCTGTTACTCGCTCGCTTTGCTGAGAGTATCTAAATTTAATTGATTAATTTATAGATTCCCCACCTTTTATATTTCATAGCAAAATATAAAAATTTATCTATTTTGACAGAAAAAGATGATAGATACTTCCAGTCTTTAAATCCTAAGTAAGTTCATCAAAATTCTTAAAACTGCTTTTTTAGGAAGATATATTAGCTATCTTACAGGTTCTGTTAGATTTTAAGTATAAAAAATTCTTTTAAAAAAATTTAAAAATCTTTCGTACCAAATGTCATTTAAAACAGTTCAGCTATTTTAGTAGAACAGATTAGAAACTATCCTACAGGAACCGTCCTATTTTAGACTAAATGATACTCAATAATAGGTTAAGATCTGAGGTAACTTTAACAAAACGTCATTAAAATTCGTTCCGTTCAGTAATTGTTAACTATTTTTAAATTTAGTATAATATTATTTTAATACGTTTTTTTCTAATTGATCGCAGTTGCGGGTATATAACTGACGCGAAGTATAGATAAAAACCATTCCGGGGCCCGATTGTATATGGTATCAAAATTTGAGCTCTATTGGTACAAAATAGGGATCAACATAACATTTTTATATAACATAGAAGAAGATACCAATAATACAGGCAATACCTATGACGTACAATAGCTAGCCGCTCTGCCAACACTTTTCTTTTTAAATCTGGGATATCTTTTAAGATTTTTATTTTGATGATATGTTGTCAAAGGTAATTTTGATCTACATGAAATGCTCAACGTATCTAATGTATTTAATTGGATACGGATTAATACGGTATTGTTTAAAATAGCTTGGTAAATAACCAATAATTTGTTTGTATTATAATATGTAAAAGATAAAAATTGTTCCTGTGGATTATCCTTAGAAGACAGATATATACCGTCGCGGACTTTTTTATTAATCTTTTTAAGATACAAAATATCGCTGTTTGATCTATTTTGTAAGGTAACATTTCCAACGTATGTGCACAAAAATATATGTGTTATGATATTACATTACAATTCTTTGAATTTCCCAACTTTTCTCTACTATATTATGTATAAATTATAGCTTATATGTTACCGAGGACTAATAGCTATATAACAAAAAAAGTTTCATCACAATCCGTTTAGTAGTTTTTTCGTGAAAGCCGCACAACAGACAGACAGACAAAAATTTTCTACAGTTTTATTATATGTATAGATATAGATAGATAATAATTATATACATAAATTATGTTAAAGATCGTTATCAAGATAAAGGTTCAAATTTATATTTGAATTTGTTAGTGGCATATTTTTGTATATTTTTACAAGGAAAAAATCAATCATTTGAAACCTCTTGACCTATCATTCCCTTAAAATTTTTCTGAAAAAATTAGAACGGCTATCAGTTACGTGAAACCAAAAACCCTTCGAGCGTAATGCAATATTTCTTCAAATGCATTTCTAGGTCGCCTCCTTAGTAATTTCATTTTTATATTCCAACAATTCGAATCAATATCAAACTCACATTCGACTCGAGTTTCTACTCTCTGAAATTAGAATGAAGTAGTGAAACTTTCAAAACACATCAAAAAGTCCATAAAAATGTCTTTGATATTCGATCATATCTAAATATTAATCAAAACTTGGACGGTTCAACTTGTAATGGGAGATGTTTATAGAAAAGTTAGTCAAGTTTGAAACAGCTAAAAGTTATGACAGGTATGATATTCAATGTTGTTTGAATTTTATTTGTGTTTTTCGTAAGAAAATATCCCGTTTAGACAAGCTTAAAGCTCCTGATAGTTAGAAATTGGTAAGAGACGTATTTCGACTTGTTTCGAGTTTTACTATAAGCACTAAATTCATATTCAAAGAAGATTTCAAGAAAATTATTGTTAATAGATTGCAAATCTTACTATAAACGTTTAATTTTTTGAAACTATAAACTTTAGTAGATAAATTAAATTTAAGACTAGTCTTAAGTCGATGAAACTTAAATCATATTTAAGTAAAGAAAAGGACTCAAGAATTTACTTAAAGTTTGATGCATGGAACACGTTGACATTTTGACTATTGAACGTTTTGTTATTTATTTTTTTATAATTTTTCTACATTAAATTCTACAACTAACTTATTCCATCAAAAAAACCTTTATTTTACCTAAAAGCTCAGTTTTTTTACGACCTTAAAAAGCATTTAATAAAAAAACGAATAAGACTTTATGAACATTTTGACAGTCTTTATAATTTCATCCAAGCATTGAAGTACCATCATGAAAATTTTACTGTTCTTTCATTACAATGATTTTTTTTATTATATTTTTCTAATTTATTAAGGATGAATTAAGCTTCCTCGATGCGGTAGATTTCACTTTTTCAATCTCATTACGCAGGTGAAAAGTTGTATAAAATTGAAATAATTCAATTAATTTGCTAAATTAGAATCTCATTATATTTTTGATTGGATCCCATGTATAATCGACCATCCATTCGCTAATACTATACCCACATAATTAATCTCTTAATCCACTTAAAAAATAAATTAAACGCAATTTTTATACTTGCATTTAGCGAAAAGCGTTTTAATAATAAAATAAATCGTGGCGAATTGCATTACATTATATTATATCGGTTGTTTTCATCGATCTGATGACGCCGCATACAATCGATGTGAAATGAAGTGAAATCGAAAAATTTTATAATAGCAATATGAAATTATAAATATCGTTTGTGTAGCGTTAAATTTCAATGACGAGGCCGTTTTAAAACAACAAAAAATTGAATAATGGACCTCGCATTTGATACGGCAATTGCAGTTTATAAACGGTCAATTTTCCAAGCGTTTTATAAAACAGCGAGAGTATAACATTATAACACACATAATATTCTAGTAGTAGATATTACAATTTGGAAAATCGCATCTCTAATGGCTGTGCATTGAATATTTTAGGGATGTGTGGCCTACAGTTTGCTGGTTCTGAAGGGTTGAGGACAAGGGTGACACGTTTTATTAAAATCTGGTTATTATACAAGTTTCAACCACAATAATAATTGTTATACACACACAGATCCACACACACACTTTCTATTGGTTTTTGATGGGGTTTTATCACTATGTAAATCGAAACGAAAGCACGACGCTGGCAATTATATGTTAATATGTTAAACAGCCACTTGTTTTGCGACATTATTGCACCTATATTTGCCGAATATAACATTTTAATGCTTCATACTGATTGTTGCGGCAGTGATTTGTAAGCGCTTTTCAAGCGCTATTTTCATACAAAGCACACAAATTTCGAGTAGGCTAAACATAATTATTTGCCTAATATGAAAACGGATTCCAAACAATAGACAAGTGGGTATAATTTACAATAATTCTAACTCTGTTTTGATTTTCAAGTGATTCTAATAATTATTTATGCAGCGATTGATAAGATAAATCATATCACTTTGATTTGATATTAAAAATTATATTGATAAATAAAGAAAAGGAAATTAATTTAAATAATATATCTCCGGCGTTACATTGTACCTTTTAAATTATAGCTTCAATATTTAAGTTCCACTAAACGCTCGAAATATTCTTTCAGCAATGGCAAAGTAATACCAGGGTCGTTAATTTTGGAGCCCAAATAAAAATTATAGTAGGATGAAATCCATTAGAAAATGAAGATAATATAACAAAAATGAACGGAAAAATAAATTACAGTCGATCTTAGGTGGGAAAGAGGAAAAGGGGGGTTAAGGGTAAAAACGGTTTATCTCTATTTTTGACAAAACTGCAAGTCCCATGGAAAAAGTTAAATGGCAAACTTGTAGATAATACGTTGATCTACAAAATTAATGTGAAAAATTCCAATAACCAAGTTTTTGGTTTCTTATTTTTTTCTTTTACAAAAAAAAATTTTTTTTCATGAAATTTGGTAAAAATTTACCTTTTAATGTCCCAAACACACTAACTTTTTTGATTTAAACTAATAATTTTTTCACCTTATAATGACTTAATATCAAAAAAGCATCCTAATTTTCAATCAAAATTTTTCACGATTTTTGCACCATAAGAAAGAAGAAGTTTCAACGAACTAAAGGCTCACTGACTTTTGAAAAAAATCAGATGTTTTGACGTGAGAATTTTCGTTTAAAAATAAAGTGCTTTTTCGATATTAAGTCATTAAAAGGTGAAAAAATTATTATTTTAAATCAAAAAAGTAACAGTATGTTTGGGACATATTAAAAAGTCAATTTTTACCAAATTTCATGAAAAAAAAAATGTTTTTTGTAAAAAATAAAAATAAAAATCAAAAAATCGGTTATTGGAATTTTTTACATAAATTTTGAGGTTATGTGAGAAAGGTGTTAGCACAAAAAGTGTAGATCTACTAATTATCTACAACTTTGCCATTTAACTTTTTTCCATAGGACTTGTAGTTTTGTCGGAAATCGAGATAAACCGTTTCTACTCTCCCTCCCCCCCCTTCCCTACCTCAGATCGACCGTAATTTATTTTTCCTTTCATTTTTGTTAAATTCTCTTCCATTTCTAATGAGTTTCATCCTACTTTATTTTATTTTCACTTTTTACTATTTTCAAAGGCTTTAGCTGTTGGCTGTTACGGATGAAAAAAAAATTTCGCACATTGTGAACGCTTAATGAAATACACCCTCAATGACGTCCCAACCATAAAGTTTTATTTAATAAATTAGTTTATGATAAAGAATCTTCTTTTATATAATTAAAACATAAGCAATAGCTTAACCATAAAATTGCAACCCCCCATTTTCGTAATTGAAAAAAAATATATAAAAAACCTAGAATTAGACCAGTCAAAAAGGGAGTAAGTGAGCACTTTTTGTCTGAAATCCTGAAAACTTGATATACGGGTAATTCAATGGCACTGAACCGAATAGTGCCAATTTTTTTTCAATCTGGTGCAATGACGCACAGTTTTAATCCGCTACTCTCACTTGTATTGGAGTTACGGGGGAAACTACCCCAAGCCTTAAAATTAGTTTTCTCCAAAACGATTGCACCTACTCGAGGAGTGTTCAGCCTGAGCCGACTGGAGAAGATAGGACATAAAAAAGAACCTAAATACAAGTGAAGGCGTAAAAAAAAAAAAAGCTTTCTAAGGGTGAGCGGACTAATAGACAAAATGTAATGTTCCAATGTTTAAGTCAAGTAATAGTTCTTATTACTAAAAGAAAAATACAGCGCTCTGTCAATAATAATAAAATACCTAGTTACTTTTATAATAATTTTCCGTCCATCGAAAATGCGTCACCCTAAATACCTGTCTAATTTACCTGGTAGTAAATTCAGCTAAGTCTACAGGTAACTTTTGCAGCAGTAATAGCAATAGCTAAATACATTATACATTAATTAAATATACGTATAATTTTATACGTGTATCATCTTTCATTAATTAATTTGTTTTGGTTTTTTTTATCGCTAATAAAAACGAAAATTAAATTCGTTTTTCCTAGATGCTATCTTTATTCTGTATAGTTTATGTAATTCTTTTGATTATATTTATTATAAATTCGAGTCTTGAGCGATGTTGCTTTGGTGAAATAATGTGTCATTTGCAATTTCGACCCTTATCAGAACGAAACTCGCTCGGGATTCATTAATAGAAAATAGATTATGATTGATGAAGTGGAAGTAATTTTGAAATTAGCACGCGCTGTGCCATTTTGAAGGTAATTACTCGAGTTTTTACCGTCACTGTACTCCCACATACTTAGTGGATGACGAGTTACATTTAAAGGAACATATATTAAGAGGAATTTTTCCCAATTTCTAAAATAATTTTTCTGTAAGGGAAAAATATTATAATAGTTTTGTAGTAAGTTTATGAAAAGAGACTATAGGATCTGTTGAGTGCAGATTGTAAAACACACATTGCGATGTGTGCTTGAACTCTGAGCAGATCCTGCACAGGAGACATGTCTAATAATGAGTCCCGCCGGAGCACACCAATATCTTCGCCGAATGCGACCCGGCAGTTACTCCAACGGGAGCTCCATCGTCGTCTTCGTCTCTCCACACCTTGCTGTTTGTTCTATCATACCCGAAACTTTTCTGATAAAAGAAAACTTTCAACGTTAACTTTACTGTCCGCTTTGCTCGCATGACGTTTTCAACTTTATAGTTATTCAAATGGATTGTTAACTTCCATATAATACGGCAGCTTATTTCGTAAAAGTATACAATTCAATAGTTTCAATTCAAAAACTTATATCCAGTTCCATTATTTATTTTTCAAAGTTATACCTTTTCAATGATTATTTCATTCAACATTTTTATCGCATAAGTTTTCACTGTCTTTTAGCCCATTAAATTTCTAACTTCGACTCCATTTTTCAATCGTATCGAAAGATAGTTAAATTTTGTATAAAATGTTGATAAAAATTATTTGCACGAGCCCGAGGAAAAACTTGGCAAAGAAAACTGAAATACTATAACAGCGTTGAAACATACATAATGTAATAATTGCTTATTTATTAGCCGCCAAAATATCAGTTTGAATAATAAACTTCCAAAAAAACTGTTTTTGTTATAAACGTTACTATTTCTATATAAATTCATCTTTATATAGTATAAAACAAAGTTGCTCCCGCTGTCTATTCGCTTAGATCTTTTAAATCTTTACGAAACGGATTTTAATGCAGTTTTCAGCAATTGATAGAGTGATTCAATAGGAAGGTTTGCCGGTATAATACGTGCATATAAAAGAAGAGAAAAGTAGGTCCGTTGGAAAATTCCATGCGGCCCGCCAAACAAGAAAATGTTTCTTTATACTTCTGCGTAATTATTAGCGAAAAATTATAATAAAATAATATTTTTTAATTCTATATTTTTGCATATTTTTAAATATTTTTAGTAGCTTTCTTTAATTTTCATTTAGCAGTTTTTAAAAATTTATAATTAATTTTAATTTCACTTTATTATATTTTATTACTGTTAAGTAAAAAATTAGAATACGTTATTAGTTGGTTATGGTTAACAACCGTTATAATAACCAAATTACAACTCAACGCCCGTCTTTATTATTGTATTTTTTTTAAGATACAAAACGGTGGCGCCAAAACGTCCTACTTCGATGTTTTGTTCATTTGATGTTACTAGTATTCGATGTTATGTTTATTAAAATAAAATAAATTATGTTTTTATGTACTTTCTGTATAGTTTTATTATTTTTTAAATATAGTTTTTTTTGTTTTTTGTTTATATTGACTTTTAATTATATTTTATTTTGATTTAAAAAAAACTGTTGGAACTATATACTAGTAACATTAAATGAACAAAACATCAAAGCAGGACGTATTGGCGCCGCCGTTTTGGCGCCATTGAACCACTGAAGTTTTAAATGGTAAACTGAAAGTTGATACAAAAAAAAACACCCCCGCATAGATTTAGAACCCAGGTACAATGGAGTGAAACCCTCCGCGGGAAAACATCCTATGCCAAAACGTCCGGCGCCAAAACGTCACGTACCGACAAAACATATGATGCGGCCCGCTTATAATTTTATTTTTTAAAAATGGTTCGCCATCCACAAAAGGTTGCCAACTCCTGCTTTACAGCATATCATCAAAATGAATTATCTTAAAAGATATTACAGATTTACAAAGCGTTAGCAGAACAGCTGGCTATTTTATAGGCGTACGTAGTGGCAGTTTTATTGATATCTTCTTCTTATATATGTAACAATATTTTGTTGGTCCTTTTCTAGGACAAAACTAGAAAAATTCTACATCAATTGAGCTCAAATTTTGATACAATATACAATCTGCTTCCATGTATGGTAGTTAACGGGGAAGAGAATGATATAGATTGCTTCTTATGCCAGAATTATCCACGGTTGTCATAGGATAGCATAACAATTGAATCCTACAGGAACCGTGTATTTAAAAAAAGTTTCGTTAAAGTTCGTGAAATTATATTTTAATGCATTTTTCTCAAGAAAACCTGACCAATTTTATCGTACACAGCAACGAAAGAAATCTCTACAAAGTTTAAATTACAAAATTGACATGTTTTACTGGAAATAAATTTGAACAACTTCAATTTAACACCTGATAAAATGAATAGAGAAATTTTTTAAATGTTTTAATTTCTTAATTGTTCATTGTCGAAGATACTAATTAGAAATGAACGTATTAAAATAATGTAATACATTTTTAAATAATTAACAATTACTTAACGGAACTAATTTTAATGAATTTTTGTTAAAGATACCTCAGATTTTAACATATTGAATACCATTTATCCAAAAAAAGGTACGGTTCCTGTAGGAGAGCTCTTAATATTTTTTACTTAAATAGCTAGATGGTTTTAAATGACATTTAATATGAAAAATTTTCATATTTTCTTAAAGGACCTTTTATACTTAAAAATTAAAATCGTATAGAACCTGTGAGATAGCTAATATCTCTTCCTAGAAAAGTATTATAGTTTTAAGGATTTTGATAAACTAACTTTTGATCTAAAGCCTGGAAGTATTTATCATCTTTTTCTGTCAAAATAGATTAATTTATATTTCGCTGTGAAGGAATCTATTAATCAATCAACTAATTTTAGATACCCTCAGCAAAGCGAGCGGGTAGCAGCTAGTATCTAATATTTAATAAACTAAAACTCTTTTAATATCGTTCGTTTTAATAAACGTTAACGTAAAATTAATTGATATATCAAGACATTAAAAATGAAAACTTGTTTCAAGAACTATTTTTAGTTTCATTTCTTTCAACCGAATCCAGGGAATAATTTCGGCTATGAACTCAACCGTTCACTTTATGTAAGTCTTAGCCAAAATTTGGCCTAGTTTTTCACGAAAAAAGTCTCCAACCTTTTCTCTGGAGACACGCGAAATGCCAACTTGCAACCCAATCCATATGTCTCTATTACCACGACGACTTTGCTCGGGCATCATTTTGGTAACTTGTGGATTATGAAAATGAAAATGCGAGAGGAGAAGCGAAGATAAGTGAACCGTTTGTAGAACATAGGCCAACATATATAATAGTGAACAAGTTGTACAGAGCAGAGAAACGATAAGAGCTTCAACTGGTTCAAGGGAGAAAAGAGCAACACATGACTTATATTTTGTAAACATTGCGACAACAATGGAGAGACGAGGTGGAATGGGAATCGCGTAATTCCCACAGCCTCCAGCACATTAGATCAACGAAAATTTTAGCTATTCCAGTTGTTCATTAGAGGGATGTTTTGTTTTATAATTTCAACTATTAAGAAAATATGTTCACTGGCTAAAATGAATGGCTTTAACGTAATGATGATGAAGAAGCTAATCGTATTTCATGAATGAACGAATACGAAACTGTTGAGAATAAAAAATACAATGTTACATTTTGAAAATTTAAATAAGATAATATAAGATTTGATTTATTCGAATTTATAAACGTTGAATAATAATGCGATCAATTTGAGCATATTGATAATAAAACGAGGGAAGACGAGAAATTTTCTTCGATCCTTTTCCCTTACGAATACGAAACCGATAAAAACACGAATAAGTCGTATCTGCCACACGTACACATATAAAAGTGAAAATCCCCAAAGATTTCGCCCAAACGCATAAAAACTTATACTAGCAATAAAAACAGTGATAACGATATCTGTGATGGATTTACCTTCTCGACTATTTTCCTCTTCTTTGGAACAAATCACCGCATTATAACCAAAAAAATGCGACAAAAAACCGCATTAATAAATGAATAATCCATAAACGGGAAATTCAAACAAAATTCAATTGAAACCCCCCTTTAATAGCGGAACGTGAAATTGGCGAGTTTATGCGTAACGAAATTGGGTGAAAATTGAGAAGCGAATGCAAATACAAAATGCATATTAGTTGCGGGAATACACCATGGAATATTGGACGCAAAGGGAACACGTCGAGGTAAATGATGATTGTGGAAGAGATTCGAGGATTGTTGGTTTCTATTGTGTTGTCTTTCAGTTGTTCGAGTTTTAAATTGATTTTTTTTTCACTTTTAATTAAAATAAACTGAAATGTAGAGCAGTTTTAGTTTCCTGTGTTGCATTAAAATTCCCTTGAAGATTTTTTTATGCTGGTTTAAGAGTGAAATGGTTATTATTTGCCTCATTGCTGCATTTTAAGATGTACATCGTACATATTACATTTGAATGTCGAACAAAATTTTTGCTTAGAGGAAAATCTTTTTAACAATGTAATTAGTAATTTAAGTATAAAATTTTAAAGATTTAAGAGTATAAATACTTTGAAAATCTATCACTTTAACATTTATCATAGAACTAGCAGACCGGGCACGCGTTGCTGAGGCTAATTGTAAGTTAATATTAAATTATATTGTAGTAAACTATTCAATACAGAGATTATTATTTAGGAATAAAGATGAAAACGTTATACGTAGCCGGTGTAAAAAGGATTGTGATTTGAACTAAAAGTCAAAATTGGAAAACGATTGATTAATTTGAATCCCGCTCGCTTTGCTGAGAGTATCTAAATTTAATTGATTGATTAATATAAAAACCCCTACCTTTATAGCGAAATATAAAAATTAATCTATAATATTTTGACAGAAAAAGATGATAGATAATTCCAGACTTTAAATGTTAAGTAAGTTCATCAAAATTTGTAAAACGACTTTTCTAGGAAGAGATATTAGCTATCTTACAGGTTCTATCAGATTTTGTCAATTATCATTTAAAACAATTCAGCTATTTTAATACAAAATATTAGAAGCTATCCTACAGGAACCATCCTTTTTTTAATAAATGATATTCAATAATATTATGGTAAGATCTGAGGTATCTTTAACAAAACTACATTAAAATTCCGTTCAGTAATTGTTAGTTATTTAAAAATTTAGTATGTATATTATTTTAATATTGTATCAAAATTATAAATATCAAATAAAGACTAACATAACATTTTTATATAATATAGAAAAAGATACCAATAAAACGGCAACACGTATGTCGTACAATATATAATATTCCTGCAAAAGCCAGCCGCTATGCCAACATAATTTTTTATCAGTTATAAAAAAAAAAAAAATTAATTTTCGCTGACTTTGGACTTATAATTATTATATTTCACAAATACAATCCACAAAAATTCATAAGAAAAATTATAAATTTAAGTAAAAATAAATGTAAAAAATTCGCAAATCAAAAAATCCAAATTGTTAATTTTGTATCTCCAGATACGTATTTCAAACGCCATGCGTTCGTCATCAGTGGATCAAATTAATGAATTTTGGGAAAACGCCGTTCTTGTGGGTTATCCTTAGTAGATAGACATATACCGTTGCGGAGTTTTTTATCAATTGTTTTAAGATACAGAATTTCGCTGCATGTATGTTTGATCTATCTCGTAATGTTTACCCAGCGTTTGCAATTTAAGTGCACAAAAATATGTTTGTTATGACATCACATTACAAATCTTTGAATTTCCCGACTTTTCTCTACTAACTTATGTATAAATTATAGCCATTATGTTACCCAGGACTAATATCTATATAACGAAAAAGGTTCGTCAAAATCCGTTCAGTAGTTTTTGCGTGAAAAATGCACAACAAATAAATAGATAAAAATCTTCTACAGTCTTATTATATATATATATATATATACATATAAATACATATACATATGTACATATAGATATATAGATATAGATAATATCTGGAATTCTAAGATTTAGGTTTGATCGAAATACTAGAAAAATATTCAAATATTCAAAAATATTCAATATTAAAGCTGATTAAAGTCTTTTTAAGTTAAAAAAACTGCAAGTAAATAGAAATTTCAATAATTCAACACTAAATTAGTGCGTTAAATGGTAAAATAGTGCTAGGTTAAAAAGTGCTTTAAACTCTATATTTAAAATACATAATTACTTATTATAATATAACAGCTAAAGATTCATTAAGTCCAGCAGTTGGACATTTTTGAATTGAATTGTTTTTGAAATTTTGGCTTGGAAATGGAATAACTTGCAAAATCAATGTTTGACTTGATTTGACATTTGACAGCTCAATTTCTACTCAAATTAAAAATAAGTAACTTGAAACCCAAGTCAAGTAGTATAGTAGTCAAGTAGTTCAAATAAACAAAAACGGTTTATTACTTTAAGAAAAAAATTATAATAACTACGAGTATTATATTATTTTAATATTTAATACTAATTTTTAGGTCTCAATAGTTTTATATTTTAAGTAATTATCAGGTTAAGAGACCAGTTCTTAAAAATAATTTTTTAAAATAAAAAACTGGTCTTTTAATCTAATAATTACTTAAAATATTAAAATAAATATATATTTTAATATTACGAGTTACATTTTTACGAGTTTAAAATAACAAAACTCTGACAAAAAAAAATACACGCGCTATGACTGCTGTTCCATTGTAAGCTCAATACTTTCTTTTATTAAACCAACTTAATTACTTGACAAACTAAAGTTACTAAAAGCGGAGTCATTGATATAACGACGAGAAAAATTTAAATTTTCGTTCTAAATAAATTATTAAAAAATTCTAATAAAAATTAGGTTTGCATAAAATTTTTATTTCGTTAATGATGGTTTGTATCATTTTTCCATCGACAATTGAATTAATTAAAATAATTTAAATATTCGGTCTTGTTTTGAAAATATTTTCAATATAAAAATTGCAAATGAAATACATGAAATATTTGAATCATAATATCCTAAAATTCGTCGCTACTTTTTCTCATTCCAGACATAAAATAAAATTTTAATCTGATTGGCATCAAATTAAATAGTATTATTAAATAGCGTAATTCAAAATTATCAATTCAATTTCACTGGATAATTCATGATACGAATTAAATAAAATAAAACAAGGCTTTTCTGGAGTGAAAAAGGCTGTTTCCATATCAGTCAAATTTGATTTGATGCCGAGAGAAAAGAAAAGCCGATTTAAATAATTATCGAGTAAATAGTCGAGTTAAATAGTTGGCATAAATGTGGTTGAGCTGGAACGGGACGGACGTTAGGGACAAGTGACATGTCCTGTTGGATGTCGCCTCCACGACTAGGGGTTACTGGAAGGCTGTGCATCTGGATATTCTGGCAACAATTTCATGATATAATTATAACTGCACCATGATGGCCGTTGGCAATTACAACTTAAACACCGGAAAATATCAAAACGTCCTCCTGTGTTGAAATGCGGTGAGATGCAGCAGAGATAGCACCAGATAAATTCGCATTCTACCTGCAGTTCATCTCATTTTCAATACACCGGCATACAGGATTAAAAATGTATTATCTTGATTGTGTGCAATGAATAATTAATTAGTTTATTTTATAGCCTATAAGCTCGAGTTCTTGATTGCGTTCGATGTTCTCAACTTACGTACGTCGCTACGTTCAACTTGTTCTATTTTATGTGCTAAAACAACTAATAAATTGCTGATGATCGGATTAAAACTTTTCGTGTGTTAGTATCGCATCGGGACATTCAAATAATGTTGTTTGTTGCAACTAAAGTCTACTGAAAATAACACACGTTTACAAACATTTATAAACGTTGTGAACAGACTTGAAATTTATGTTTGTTTAAACATACTATTTCCAAGAGCTTTAAGCACAGATTATTATAAATTAAAACCAAAAATTGAGCCTCATTTAAATCAATACCGAAAGCGTCTGTAACAAACTTATAAACTATATTAGTATTTTACACCATTTATTTTCTTTTAAATTAAATCCCTCTGCTATTCGTATCGTAATAAAAATAAGGATAAAAATTAAAATATCTTTAAAACATAAAAGTATTAAGTACATAGATTTCTGTTGCAATGGCTACTAACTAATATTGGAATTCTTATTCAATCTTAGTACTCAAATAATAAGCTTATGAAATTAAATCGTTATTACATCAATACCATTCATTTTGCAAAGGAAAAAGAATTAGAAGAGCCTGAGATATGATGATAATGAGAAGAAGTCTGAAATATTGGATAATTCAAGGACACACAATGATACACTTAAAGTTAGCATTTAAATCAGCGGTCGGGGAACCGGGTTAACTTACCCCAAATGGGGTAAAAATGAAATTTTTGAGAATAATAAGGAAATTTCTTGCCATGGCTATTTTATAAGCGTGTTAATATGGCAGAAGACTTTATTCAAATTGTTCTTACATCAAAAAGCCCAATTTTATAATTGTCCAAAATCTAAAGTGGAAATGTTTTCAATAACTTAATTTGTGTTGGTTCCAATATGAGAATTTTATTTTGTGTTTTTCATACTTATTGCTTTGATGTAACTTTTTTCCTTGTCAATTAATTCAATTAATAAAGTTTAAAAAGGCCCTGGGGGTATAAATATGGTAAATTTGCCCCCGTAATATATTTAAACGATACTTGGAGGGTTTCTAAGTGAAATAAGAAGATCCTGAAAATTTCAGATCCCTAACGCCATTGGTTTTTAAGAAAATTCATAATTTGTAAAAATAAAAAAAAATAATTACATGATCGTCTCGTTTTCAAAATAAGGGGGTAATATAGACTTATGGAATATTATTTTGGGGTAATGGTAATAAAAGTTCCTCGACCACTGATTTAGATCGTATTATAATAAGAAAATTGCGTTTCATTAGAAAAAAAAAAAATTATTTTCATCCATTCATTAAGTATCTGGTCTAAGGTATGTTTGTTAAGGGAAAAAGCATGTTAAATGAAATGAAAACGAAAAGGGCATTTTCCCATCATATTTATTGGCAATTTAATGACGATGTTATTTTATTTAAAAAATTAAATATAAATAATAATTTTAAAATAAGTATCATAATCATAAACTAATTAGCGTATTATTATTTTACGAGTATTATAAAAGCAAGAAAATCGCTTAAAATTTATGTCACATCCATCTGTTAGAATAATTGTTCTAACGAGGGTAATAAGTTGCATTAATTTATAAATTTTATACTACATCCTAAAGACATCGGAACTGGCAGAACAAATAACGCTAGAGTAAATAACGGCATTACAAATACTTTTTGTAATTTACGTAAGCATTCTCTTATCATATGTTTAAAACTTGAATTGAGTTTGAGAAGAGTTCAAAAGTAACTTGTAGTATGCTTATATACATCTCCAATTACCTAATTTTTTCGTTAAAATTAAAATTTTTGTTAGATTCTCATTATTATTTTATTATAAAACTTTGATTTTTTGTATTATTTCTATTAAGAATCTCTAATAGTAATTTCGGGGTGTCTATTTTCTGGAAAGTTATAACGAAATAAAAGTAGCAAGAAAAGGCAAGAATATTAAGATTGGGAATTCGTCAAGTCCAGTAACTGAACATTTTGGGTAATGAATCGAGCATAATAACTTTGAAACGAAACAACTTGTAAATTCAATGCTTAATTCAACTTGATATTTCAATTTTGACATTTGACTTGGGTTTGACTTGATTTTCAAACTACTTGATATAAACGTGGTTGAAAATAAAGTCAAGTAGTTAATCACTAATGGATATAGCCAAATAAAAAGGCAGAAGATAAACAAAGCCCCAATAAAATAACAGTTCGGTGTGAAACATCAGAGAAAAGTTTATAGTCGTTAAAAATTACCATCAGCAAAAATCGTATTAATTATGCAAGATATTTTTTTCATTTAAAGAATTTGTCGACAATTTTATAGAAACGATAATTCGGGGAAAGTTTTTTTATATAAAATATTTTTGACTAGGTTCTCATCAAGTGTTTCATAATATGCACAATTAGTACTTTCAATTCAATTATGATATTTAATTTAATTTTGAATCAATTTTGAAATTTTTTAATAAGTGACCACTTACAAAACCTAGCCGCTCATAAATCCATTATTTCGTAGACATAACGTAGAAAGATCTTTATCCATATTTATAATACCTATACTAAAAACATGTTTCTATTTATTACTATAGTCAATAAATAATTTTTTTATTAAAAATATTTGAATAATTAATAATCCTAGTATATTTTATTTGTTTTTAATTAAAACATTTATGACAGTACATTAAACTTAATTATTGCAACAAGTTTCAATTATTTAAATGTATTTACTGCATATTATAATACGTTTTATTTAATTCCATTTATTGGTCCTTAATTCATAAAATTGATCTAATTATTACTTTAAACACAAACAAATCAAACTGCACACTGATAATAATCAATGGCACTAATCCATTTTCTATAACACTATCCTTTAAGTAAAACGTAATTAATCTATCCAAGCATTACACGTAATGTTTGAGTTTTAGACCAACTCAAATAATTCGCATATATATTTCATCTGTAATTGCATTCTCCAGATTATTGGCATAATTTGAACAACATACAAGAAGAGGAGCTCGGAAATAGTTTTGGCGAGTGTCCTCTCATACCTTCATCCATCTAGCCCTCTATAAACACGGCTGTTTTGCATTTAAAGCATTGAAAATTAAAATTAATTGACAAGCATTAGAATTTATGAGAGCACGGTTGCTTTTAAATGTCCTGTAGAGTGCATATACAATGAATGCAGCTTGTTTCTTTTTTGATGTGAGACGAGTACGATTTAAAAGTTTAAAAATTCATGGAAAATCTAACCGAAAATTTCGTGGAACTCTAGTTGGGAAGTTCAATTTATTGATTTATTTATTAAGATTGACCCGATTGACCTAAGATGAAGCATAGCATCGTCGCCGCGCTCTTGAGTTTGGTGAATAATTCATTAGTCAAGAGAGCAACGAAAGCGGCGTTTCTTGCCAAGAGAAGCACGGAAAAATACCTTGCTTAAAATGTTCCTTGTGTTCTCTATGTGAGAGGTTTTCTTTTCCTTTTTTAATCTGCTCTTCAGACAGATTTTAAATTTATTGTCTAACTGTTTTAAACATTTAACAAGCAAAACAAGCAAAAACACTTCAATTTTATAATACATGCATTTCACTTCGTCCGCGTCTCACGACTGTGTTGAAGCGAAATTGGGAAAGGCGCTAAATATACAAGGAGCAACGTTCGAAGAAATTTTCAAGAAACGATATTTCAGGCTTTCATATTTTTATATTCGCATTCCCGAGAGCTTTGAGTCCATTTAGCGCGCGAAATCGGATTAATGTACGACGAAATATCACAAAAATCAATAATAATTTGTTTCAATTGTACTCGATTGGCTTTGCAGTTGTGCTTTGAAATATTGCGAATATAAAGAAATTTCAACATTAATTAAATAAATTATTCATTTCAAAACACCAATTAATTGTAAAATGGGTGGGAAATATTAAAACATTTTAATTTATTGAACAACGTATTGCCTTCGTAAAATAAAAGTATAAGTATATATTTCATTTAGGAATGAAGCGAAATATAAAAATAATTTTACAGCTTTTATAAGTGGAAAGAGCAAAATGATGTTTTCTTTTATTCAAAAATTATTCAGCTTATAGGTTATTTAAAAAAAATTTAATACAGTAATACGTTTTGCCAAAAGTTTAAGCTGACATAGATTTACTACCTACATGATTATCGAAAAATTAATATTGAAAGTTTAACAAAGCGTTTTTAGTTTCGAAATTTTGTTCCAACAAGAAAATTTATTATTTAAAAAGTGTAACACAAACGTAGCTGATTTTCATTTTAATTTACTTCCAAACCTATGTCATTGTAACTACATATTTATCTGCACAAGTGATCTATCTGTAAAAACCTATAGCTATTAAATGTTCCTCGTTGAAAACTTTTACTAATATATTTCTTATAAGTACTATGATAACAAATAATTGATGCATACACAAAGATAAATGAAAAGTTTTCTTTAAAAGCGATGTAAGTTGAATTTTGATAATAGGTTAACCAATGATAACAATGAATGTAATCTCCTAAAAACATTTCTTTTAAATATTTGTAATAGCTTAAGAGCTAGAGCAACGTTTTCGAGAGAGAATTTTAGGTCGGCCAGTTTTTATATATTCTCTCGCACTATCCCGGACATCATACGGACTGTCTGGCTGTCGGTAGGGATTGCGTTTATTAATGCGCATCGCACCTGTACAGGTAAAATAATGAAATTTTCAGGAAAAAGAAAAAGTTTTTGATGAAATTTGTAGAAAATAACATTTAACATAAAAAATGTCCAATGACTAATTTTCGTAAAGTGGCTAGTTTGCTCGCTACAAGCTTGGAAAGGCTGGCTCAACCTGACGTAATTTGAGTGGCCGACCGTTCAGAGATACAGCCGTTGTGCCGACATTTATACAATGAGTTTTACAAGCTTGTAGCGGGCAAACTTGCAACTTTACGAAAATTAGTCACTGGACATTTTTTATGTAAAGTTTTATTTTCTACAAATTTCATCAGAAACATTTTCGTTTTCTTGAAAATGTCAATTACTTACCTATCATAGGTGCGATGCGCACTACTATACGCAACCCCTCCCGACAGCCAGACAGCCCGTATAATGTCCGGGATAGTGCAAGAGATAACATATATAAAAACTGGTCGACCTAAAATTCTTTTTTTTCGACGTCGCTAGCTCTCGTACTATAAGAAAATCCAAGGTTTAAATAAACTTGAAGTACTTAAAAAATGAAATTTTTCATAGATGTATTCGTTTAATACAATGTTCCAAACCAACGGTCCGCGGGCTCGCGGTCTCCTCATAGCAGTGGTTCTTAACCTTGTTGGAGGTACTGACCCCCACCAGTTTCATGTGCACATTCAAGGAACCCTTCTTAAATATAAAATGTTTTTTTCAAAATCAAAGTATAGGCACGGGACCTTTATTTCCATATACTTTAAATTATTCGGGTGTGTGTCTTGACCTCCGCTGAACCCCTGAGATTGACTCACCGAACCCCTGGGATTTGATCCAACCCAGGTTAAGAACGATTGCCTCAATGCCATCGCAAGAGGCGTAAGAGCTCCACGGTGGAACCCGTTGGGGTCTGCTCAACGTAATTATCCTATCTTATTCATTGTCTTGAGAAAAAAAAAACAAGCTTCCAACGTTCCCGTCTATAGTGACAAGCTAGCACATAATTTAAATGATTCTGATTGGTTCTTACAAATACAACAAAATTAAAGCTCTTAAAGCTCCTCGTTTCAAAATAAGTTGTGGAGATAATATTCCATTTATACACAATTTTCTTTTTGTAGTTTTATCTTTAAGAGATCCACACAATATGTTTTGAGGGTCCGCCATGGTAATAAAGTTGAAATCCACTGGTTTAATATAAAAAATAGACTAAACCACTTTCAAAGAAAATGACTCAAATATCCTAAAAAGGGCTTAAAAGTACTTATAGCAGTGTCAGAACCAAAAACTCAAAATAAGTATTTATACGATAAGAATGACTAAAAAAATTCATTTACCATACTTAAGAGTTTACGAGCCAAATTTTTTTGCTATAATTATTAAGGAGAACCGAAATGCAGTAGTTACTTAAAATATTTAAAATCTTATTTTAAATAATTCTTCAATAGAAAAAAACCTTTATATTTGTCCCTTGTGGAAAAAAAACCGAACAGTTACAATACAAATTCTGCGGAGTATACAATTACGGTAACATTTTGTTAGTAGTACCTTGTGGTTTGTATTTTCTTTTACTTTATACTTACTTACTTAACTAAACTTAAATATATATATCTTTTTCTATAAATTTAGTGTCCAATAATGTAGAGTTAGTTGTAATATTGAAACTATGAAATGCACACTAATTAAATATTTTACATAAAACTCTGTACTACTTAGCAGAATAGCCTTGTTTAGAAGTGCTAGATCAAAAAGAGTAAAATCAATATTAATATTCCGGAAATAGAAGTGTAAATTCAATTTTAAGGCTTATACATTATTAGCTGATTCGTTTTTTTAATATCACATATTTTAGTTGGAGCTTATGAAAAGTGTTGGGTTCGATACAAATAATGGGGAATTTGATAATAAAAGTGTTAAAATCTAAGATTAATTTTTAATAAATTTCAATCTGACCAGCGCTGAATATTTAAGCTAGTTTATTCTATTTTATGATGCCCTATACTTGATACCTACTATTAGGCAAGCACTGAGCTTTAAGGATTATACATCATCACATTTTACAGAATATTTTTAAAATATCATATGGGGCTTGGACATTTGAATGTAATAAGCTAAAATCGATTCAAATTTAGTTTTAATGATAAAATATTCGTAATAGTCAAAAATAAAATTAAATTCTTTATCGCAACATTAATAAAACAAGTAAAAATCCTTGAACAAATTACGTTTAATTGTGAAATATTTCAAATTCAAACGTGACAAGTGCGCTTACTAACAACTGCTTCTTATCCTCCCAATTAATTACCCGAGACCATAAATAAAAACACCTCTTCCTGACATTAGTCAAAAAAAAAGTTAATTACACAAGCAGCAGTTATGTAATCTAAAAGATACACAGCATAAAGCAAAGGTAAGAGAGTTGAGCGTCTTAGATTTCCATTCGAGTTTCTCAGAATGAAAACGTAATGCAGTTGCATCAAAGGACCGTACGAATGCAGCATCCTGGACGCCAATCTCTCGCGTTTAATTAAACTCAAAGCAAAATAACAGTGACCATATTTCACGAGCGTAAGATATCTAATTCGAATTCCAGACGATAAGTCAGCGATATCAAATTAACTTGCAAAATAAAAATTTAGTTAATAGTTCGTTGCACTTGGACGTGCAAATTCCCATTCAGGACTGTTGTCAAAGGAAAAAGGCAGGTAATAACTTCCTTCCTTCACATAATTTGGGAAACGAAAAACGGGGAAATCTAACCGTAAATATGTTATTGATAGATTTTTACGGGTTGAAAATTGGAATACATTAAAAGATGGAATGTATAGATCAAATAAAATACATCATATACTTAAAAGTTTAACCATCCACTCCAATTTTCTACTTGAAGTATTTCAGAATTTCTTTTTGAACGACTATTATTCATCCGGATTTCCAACTTTCGTATATTGAACCGAACGAGCAATCGTTTATTCTCTCGTCTCATACCTACGTAATTTTTTTATTATTGCAAGTGAAACAGTTATATAGCCTGACATGTATAAATTTATATTAGTATAAAGACGTTTTTCGTTCCCTAAATTTATCTTCATGTCCCATAATGTGTACAAATAAAACTTTTTTACATTTCACGTGGAGATTGAGAGATAAATCAAATATGGATTTAACGCTAAAGAGCTTCTTCTAATAACATTTCTTATTCAATAAAGACTCGTCAAAGTTATTTTTGGGGAAAAAAAACTTGGAGTAATTCAAGCGTGGATGTTTCATTCTTGTGTGTTTAAACTTTACAGCTACGTGATATTTCAGTTTTAAATTATTTTATATGCCAGATGCTTATAATACCTAGTATTGAAATTTACCACACTCTCCGAAATTTGATATAACTACATATAATTTTTAAGTAAATGAAAATTTTCTCGAATCAGTATGAAATTTCAAAAGTAACATAAATCCATTCATGTTTAACGGTTTATCTATAATTACCGACTAAAATACAAGATGTTCTGCCTTAACAATGTATATTTAGATCACAAATCACAAAAATCAAAATATAAATTTAAAATACTTATATCAAAATTCACGTGATTTTCAAAAAACTAATAAGAGTATGTACTTGATAAGAATAGTATTAAAAAAAAAACAAAAATGTTCTTAAAGCCAACTTAAAGCTGTCTTTCTAATCACATTTCAAACTTTTGTATGATGCAGAAGAATTTTTGGTATTTACAAAATAAAATAGGTACACGATAGGTAGGGGAAGTGAGCCCAAAACGGGTAAGCTAAGCGCGAAGGTAAAAAAAAGTTTAACATTCGTATTATACGGTAGGTTGATTTACTTTATAATATATTATAGTATAATAATTAAACTTTGAAATAAAAAACGATTTGACCACATTTTATGTCCAGTATTTGTTTATTTTAAAAAATAACAAAGTTATCAAAAAACCCGTTTTGCCCTATACATAAGCCCAAAACGGGTAACTACCTTGGGCAAAACGGGTTAGCTTAGGGCAAAACGGGTTAACGTCTTTTTATTTACTGTAATGAGTCATGAAGTAATTTTTTTTCTTTTTATATAAAAATAACGTAATAATATTACTCGTTTACGTAGTATTTAATTAATGAGCCTCAATATTTATTGGCTATTTAGTCGAAAGAGATTAACACTAATTTTATACTCATTTAATCAAACTTTTAGAGTTATAGTATATAGTAATAGTAAATTGAAGCTAAAATGCTTCAGAACTTCATTCTTGGCACAAATCACAATAGTATGTCCTATGCCAGAATAAGAAGTACAGGTTTCATGAGCTTATTCTCTACAATCTCCACATTCGATCCAATTTATCTTTAGGTGGTTTATACAAATCACCTCAAACGAGGCATAAATATATTTTCGGTTGTTTCTGTGTATTTTTCATGTTAAATTGTTTATATCTATCTACCCGCTTTGCCCGAGACACTATTTTCTTTTTAAAGTAGAAATAAACTCAAAATGGCAAATAAAGCAGGCAAAATGTTCATGTAATTTCAAACTTATATTAAACTAAAATAAAACGATGATACGAACAATACGAATATTATAAAGAGTTTCGACTAATCATGAAACAATTATCTTAGTATTATTATTATATATATTATTATATTTTTTTAGTATAATTACCAAAAAACTTTTATTTAAAATTCCTATGTTTGTAAACAATTCCAGCGCTCGAGCTTAGCTTATCAAAGCTCGTCAGGATTAGACAAATCTCCGCTCACGCACACAAAATGCTAATACTTCATACATGAGCGTAAGACTGCTTACCCGTTTTGGGCTCACTTCCCCTATATGTAAGAGGTATTGTTTGGCTCCTAGGCAAGAAACTCTGAGACCTCACCATAGGCTTATTTGTAACGAAGACCTTGGAAGACCGAAGAACTGTTAACTAAAAGAATCATAGTTTCCTATTTCAGAAACATTTGTGTTTGGAAACGACTATTAATTGATTTTTATTAAGAATGTTTTAACTCCAGTAGACAGTTATCATTTCTAAGCCTTAATACTATTATTTAAAAATAATGGAAGAAATTATGTTTCTTAAATTTCTTTTTGTTGGAAACTCTTAAAGCTCCTCATGTCAAATAAAATGTTGGTGGGAGTCTAGAATATGAAGCCCCTGATGTCAACTATTGATTGGATTTAAGAAATTTATAATAAGGCTAAATTGCCGGCGCTATACCTTATATTGATATTAGTTTCCGTTATAATAAGATATAATATGAAGTAATTTATTTTATTTTCTCTTCAGGACAAATAATCAGTGCTGGATTTACGCCTAGGCCCGTGAAGCCCGGGCCTAGTGGGACATAATTTTAGGGGCGACAAAAACTTACAGACGACATAATTTTAAAGGTGCAAAATTATGAAAAGAAATTAAGAATTGATTTGCATTTGTTTTTGAATTAACGTTCGTGAGTAACTTTATAACGAAAAACTCCTTTAAATGTTGATATTGTTAGGTTTGTTGTACCTACACTGTTACTAATTGAGTCATTCTATATACTGTAATTACCACTCCCAATTCCGAAACAATAAGTCATTTTTAGACCACAATAAATATTAATTCTACTGACCTTCAAACTGATATAGGATAGTAAATATAATATTTCGTACTCACAATGGGATTCTTATAAACGTGTTTATTAGTTTGTTGTAATTGTCGAGCACATGTTTCCCACACTACTACTGATCACGTATTCTATTGTTTTCTTTTAGGTAGTTACTCTATTAACGAAAACTCTTTGTAACACAGTAAATTTACTCGATACTTTCAATTTCGCGTTATAGAGTTTACACTGTAGACCCACTGAGAAGTATACTTAAAATAATATTGGAAATTTAAATGTTTAATTATTTGATATAAGTATAAGTTTGGCAATCATTTTTATACAGATAAAAGGGCGGCACATCGGATAGGGTCTAGGGCGGCATCAAACCTAATTCTGCCACTTCAAATAGTTTGATGATATAAATACGTACATTATATAAATATGACCCATAGTTAAAACTATATTTTGAGGAATAATTGTAAATAAAAAAAATTATAACTTATTACATAAAACTCTCTCTAAACTAAAACAATGTTAAGAGCGCCGGAAATGGAAGAAGTTTGGGAACCATTGTTCTAGCAGCTTAATTACTTTTACACATATTTTCAGCGCTATGTTTTTCTCATTTACAACTTTACTTAATAATCTTGGAGCACCTATCTTAAAAGCATTTAATCCTTTCATATAGTAAGTTTAATCAAAATCCATGCATCTTAAGCAAGAGGATTTAGTTATTATTATAGGTATCTAAGAACTATCGTAAACCTTTTTCCTAGATAACAATTATTCAATATGTTATTTTAAAAGTCGTCATCTGTTTATATAAGAAAGAGTTTAACTCATCCTTTAGGAACCGTGCACTTTTCCAGGATTAAATATTTTATTGTACATATTGCCTTACAATCTATCTCTGTATTAAAAATTATGTTAATTTTGTCGTTTTGTCGTTACTAGAAGCGTAAACTAATGAATATGCATTTAAAGCTATCCTACAGGAACTGAGATTTTTCTTTGCATCCACAGATCCTTAAAATATCCTTATATAAAAAAAAGAATGTCAGCTTTATTTAAAATAAATTACCTTGCATGTAACAGAAGTTTCTACAAATTATTTCCTCAGACGATCCTTGAAAGTTTATTACAGCGACTTAATTTTCCAAACAATCGAAGAGGACAACCCTAAAAAAAAGTAAATTTTTGATTTAGTAATTTCGTACTTGGTTGTAAAAACAACAATAAAATTGATAGCTAAGAGAAATGTTTAGCAAAGCTGCCAATCTCTTGTACAACAGAGATCATGAACAATATGTCCTCAAAACTTTATCAAGCATAACTCCAATTTATTCGAATTGAAACAAAGAAAAAATCGAAGAAATAATTTTTATTTTCATTAACAAAATCAACTGCTACAATAAAAGTTCCGCTTTATTTAACTCGCGTTGAATTTCTATTTGAATTTTTGCTCGCGTTTTATTTGCTTCTTCCATTATCTTGATTTTGAATTTCATTTGTAATATTTAATCATAAAAAATCCATACTTGTGTTTTTGGAACGATAAAACATTTCGTTTATGTCTCTAATTTTATTATTGTACTCTAATTGGCGGTGGTGGAGTCACCGCTCGCCTCTCGCCGGCGAAAACTTGCGATTCATAACGTTTCGTTTCTCACTAATTAAATTTCTATTTTATTTTGGTTTCATTTGATTCAATTTTC
The DNA here is from genome assembly GCA_958496155.1 of Sisyra nigra. NCBI lineage: Eukaryota > Metazoa > Arthropoda > Insecta > Neuroptera > Sisyridae > Sisyra > Sisyra nigra. Next base: position 12,614,543 of record OY292314.1, on the reverse strand, counting down.
AAGAAAAATTCTATGATTGGCTGTCCTGTTTACGAATCACAAACTGCAAGTTTGATATTTTCAATGAACTAATTTAACATGCATTTAGCGTGGTTTGAGCTACTGAAATGGGATCAAGAGCTTTGTTTATGTAATGCAGTGCGGTGAGCTTTCACTATTTTGCGGACATGCCATGACATTATTACATAATAATTCAAGCGATTTGTGGCGATGGAAATACTTTATAATGCAACATTAAAACCAATTCACATTAATAACAAGCATATGCACCAAAAATACCCTTGCCGTCATGGCTTTTTCTAACCACCTTATTTACGAAAATAAATTCTCTTCGAAAAGCTCGAAATCCCTATAAACTTACGAGAAGTTTGTCACTTTAAATTAATAATAGAATTTTCGGTGTTCCAAGAAGCGATTAATGTTTCGCAGAGATGAACAACCTTAGGTGTCACCCAACAGTTTAATTTAGAAACATGTCTTGCATATGTTTCGCAATGCTCTTACTCTTAAGCTTATTTCACTGATTCCTTAAATTCCAGCATGTTTGCACTACGCTGAAATGCAACAAAATTAATTTGTACATTCGAAATTTTCGCTTATCTAAACTTTATTAACATTTTGATCATAGCTTTGCTGCAGAACAAATAAGATAAATAAAACTTTAACGTGAAGTTGAGGAATAGCTTTTAAGTGCAAAAGATTCCAGACCTTAAAAACTAGTTGCCACTTATTTTTGTCTTGCTTTTACTGAAATAAAAATGAAACTTATAACTGCCTTAAATGTTGAGTATTTATATTTTTATTTAATTTTTCCAGCAACAGTTCCAGTTAATAATGAGAAAACTCACAGTAGAAGAGTTTCGTGCTACGATTGAACTGTTTGCAATAGCTTGTTTCACCAAAGTTTAGAGATTTGGAAAATATGAATGACGATAAAATCCAAAATGAAAATCCGAAGTTTTAAAAATGCATGATATTAACTGCAATTTTAAAGTTTTCTTATTTAACATTCAAATAGTTTAAGAAAACTAGAAAGTAACCAAATGAAGAATAAAATAAGACGACAGTGGTAAAATATAATTCCAGACAATTGATATGAACAAAGAAATAATTCTGTGCTTAATTTAAACAGAATAAATGGTACAAAAAAATAATCTCTTCCCTTACAGACTTGGAAATTTTTTTTATAATATTTTTTTCTGTAAACTAAAAATGAAGCTATAGAATAATAAGATAATGAAAACTTAAGGAAATAAGGATGTTACAAAAAAAATCGCAATTAATGATTGTATCAATTTGGGTACGGAGGAAATGTGAGACAAAGGTTAGAACATAAGGAATACGATGAAATAAAAAAAGACCCGAACAGGTTTAGCGATAAAATTGAGCAAATTGATAATAAATTTTAATGTTATTGCATTGTGACCAATAGACAATATCTTACTAAAAATATCTGCTGCGACGCGTTACAGAACGTTTTTTACCAGGCGACTCGATGTTTAAAAAAAACGTAAATAAGCCCACGATTGGTTAAAAATATTCATTATTGATTCAAATCTAATATACCTAATTTTTTTTATATTTTTATAGTTTTTCTTCTTTTTATTCAAAACTGCAACATGTTAGTTAAAAACAACAATAATAATAACAATACAAGAGCCTTAGAATATCAGGATAACATAACAAATTGCAGGCTTTAAAAAGCCATAGAACCATAGAAAGTTTAAATAAAATCAATGGAGCCGTTTTCGAAAAAAATAGGAAAAACTCAAAAACCCAGGGAATAAAGTGGTGCTTCCTGTCAACCGGATTTCAACCAGAGCTAGGATAAAATGCTAACTAAAGATTGAAATTCTTTTTTTAATATTTTGTAATTTTTAGGATTAAGGATGTTTGCATTATTTTTTCGGTAAGCCTTGAGTAAAAAAATCCTAAAGGTTTGGAAATAGGGAACAGGAATGGTCTCCTTCGTTGAATATTTTAAAGTTCTTCTGAACTATAGGAATACATTTTAAATCTTTACATAGTATAAAACAAAGTTGCTCCCGCTGTCTGTTCCCTTAGATCTTTTAAATTAAAAAACGGATTTTAATGCAGTTTTCAGCAATGTTGATTCAAAAGGAAGGTTTGTAGGTATAAAACATGCATATTATAGTAGAGAAAAGGCGGGAAATTCAAAGATTTGTAATGTGATCTCATAAGAAACATATTTTTGTGCACTTACATTGCAAACGCTGGCTAGACCTTAAGAGATAGATCAAACTTATATGCAGCGAAATTGTGTATCTTAAAAAGATTGATAAAAAAGTTCGCGACATTTTTATCTTTTACATATAACAAAAAAAAATATTGGTTATTTACCAAGCTATTTTAAACAATACAGTATTAGTCATTATTCAATTAAATGCATTAGATACAGTGTGCATTTCATGTAGATCAAAATTGCCCTTTACAGCATATCATAAAAGTTAATATCTTAGAAGATCTATCACAGATTTAAAAAGCGTTGGCAGAACGACTGGATATTGTACGTCGTACATAATGGCTGTTTTATTGCTATCTTTTTCTTATAAAAATAAAAATGTTATGTTGGTCCTTATTTAAGACATAAAATTCGAAATATTTACCAATTAGTTATGTAAGGTACATGTACTCTTAAAAGAGTACGGTTGGTCACCCTACATAGGATAGCATAACAATTGAATCCTACAGGAATCGTGTATTTTCGTAGTATTTTCTGTAAGTTTTGTTAAAGTTCGTGAAATAGCATTTTAACGCATTTTCCTCAAGAACGCCTGACCAATTTTACACAGTAACGAAAGAAATCTCTACAAAGTTTAAATAAAAAAATTTACAGTTTACTAATGAATTTCAATTAACACTCGATAAAATTAATAATGAATTTTTTTTAATAATTTTGAATTTCTTCATTGTTCATTGTTGAAGATATTTAAGTATTAGAAATAAATGTATTAAAATAATATAATAAATTTTTAAATAGTTAACAATAACTTAACGGGACTAATTTTAATGATTTTTGTTATATAATAGATACCTAGCTCAGATCTTAACGCATTGAATACCATTTATCCTAAAAAAAGGCACGGTTCCTGTAGGATAGCTACGAATCTATTCTACTAAAATAGCTGAACGGCTATAATTGACATTTGCAATGAAACATTTTCAAGTTTAAAAGAACATTTTATATTTAAAATTATAATTAACCTGTAATATAGATCCCTTCCTAGAAAATTTTGATGAACTTACTTTGGATCTAAATTCTGAAAGTATCTACTTATCATTTTTTTCTGTCAAAATAGATTAATTTTTAAATTTCGTTGTGAAGGTAGGGAATCAATTAAATTTAGATACTCTCAGCAAAGCGAGCGGGTATCAGCTAGTATTTAAATAATCTATATTTATAAGATCTTAAACATAGATCCTTTCATTTAATATGATCACATGATATATTTGGCAAAAATTTTTATTTTCAATTTTCCATTTCAACCCCCAAAACTGCTGTTCAAAGTCTGTGTTTTTCCAATAGAGATCTGTCATGTCTTCCCCAAACTCTACAAATAAATGTAATTTCAAAATTTTTTATCGTGTAGATTAGGAGAAAGAAAATTGCCGGTGAGTAACGGACCAGCCAGCCAGACATACAATTGAGATTATAAACATTTCATTTCTCGTTTTTTGACGTACGACTAACTTGCTTTTTGACTAACTTTGAATTTATGCCCTATCGGCTTTCCAAGTTAAAAGCAGCTGTTTCATAATTTTAAACTAATTGTTCGTCAAGATAGACCATTAATCTCGACATAAATACTATTGTACAATAGTCCAACATTTACAAATTTTACAAATTGGCAAGCACATTTATTCTTAGTGATCGATGAGAAACGAAACTCCCAGCCGTCAAAGCAATGCTAACATAAAACGCTAAAACGAATAGAACAATAGGTAATAAAGCGGTTGCAAGATGGATCGAATGCATTTCTGTTCGTTCGCCGTTGATAAATAAATTTAAAATAAAAATATTTTTCAACTTTATTCACTCTTGTTCACTCGGTGTTAATAATAAATCGATCGAAGCCTTCAATATAACAAGCCGAAGTCTGCGACAGAAACACTATTAGCCATATAATTCAATTTTCAAGTAATTAATGTCAATATAGTTTATAAGCTAATGATCAAAAAATTGTGAAACGAATAACTAATTTTCATGAAGATTATTATGTTAAAATTAAATATATTTCTTTTTAATTTGCAGAATTGATTTTTTTAAGTAGTTCGACAGTTTTATCCCCATTGAAACTATCTGGTTATCTCCATCTTATTACCTTGTTAATTTTTACTGTTCGTGTTATAGAAAGGGTCTATGAATAACAATGACGTCTACTTGCTCAAAAAGTTTTATCTACGACCGATTTAGATCTAAAACCTGAGAGAATATAATTTATATGCAAAAATGTTGAGTGATGACAAAAAGCTTCTTTACATTTTAAATCGTGACGGCTTTAAGCGTGTTCGTAACGACATCTATTTGTCGTAATTGGAAGCATAAAGCTCTAGAGCTTTGTCGAGCTTTGATGGCGTCGAGATAATGAAACTGGTTAAGAGAGACGCTAAATAACTCTGGAGAGATATTGAATAGATTAAATAGATGGGACAAAATAACAAAGGTGATGTAACTATTGAATTTTGGGGATTGAACGGATTAAGTAACCAAGTTATTGCGTCAAATGTGAAACTGTTTTAATTTACGCTTTCCAATTATAGACGGAAAAAAATCTAATAGAAAAAGTAGTTATTAAATATTGTTAATTTCTGAAAGAAAATGAAGCTAAAATATATTTATGTTAGAAATGTAATTATTTCAGAAAGCGATAGCTTCATATTTCATGTCTGCATTTATCTATGTTATGAACAAGCACTTATGGTTAACATAGATAAATGGAAACGTGAGGAGGCAAACTATCACGCTTTGACATCAGTGTCACTCTATCTTTAACATAAATAGAAAATAAGTTTTTGTAAATATTTTAGACGTTTTTAAAAATTCATGAAATGAAACTACTTCTTAATATAGAATCGCAATGGCTTAATTTAAATTTGTATAGTACCTAACCAGAGGCGTAACTAGCGCCGTATCAATCCAACGAATTTCTCGAACTACAGGGATTCCAACATGTGTAAGCAAAATATTGTAAGATATTATCAATAATCCTATTCAACTCTCAAACCGTAAACTAAACTTAAAGATGTATAACAGATACAATCAGAAGCAAAAGTACTGAAAACTGAAATAAATAGTTTAATATAAGAAGAAATAAATGAATACCTGACTTGATTTCAAAGCTACTTGACTTAAGTTTGAGTTAAAATCAAGCCAAACATTGACTTCGTAAATTGTATCTTTTATAAGACAAAATATCGAGCACAATCCATATAAAAAGTATTCAACTACTTGACTTGGTGAATCCCTAATTTATTGCATAAAATCTTCAGTACTTGAGAAGAGGAATTTTTACGGCGGGAGTTATGGCCTCCTTTGATCCTATCCCCTAAACCCTCCCTTCACTGTAGGTCATTGAATACAAAACGTTTTTTAACTATTGTAGACTAGTAGATATCCGCCCACTTCGCTGAGCGTACCTTACTTAAACTAATTGATACTTTCATACCAAAATTAAAAAAAAAACTCTCAGCTATTTCAACAAAAAGAAATAGTGTTTATTACTTCAGAACCAAGAATTTTCCAAAATAACAAATATCTTTGGGTGGCCGGACAAAATAGCACGGAAAATGTAATAGGGACAAAATGTCATGAACAAAATGCCATTTGGACAAAACTAAAATTTGAAATATTACATGAAAAACATACTCTCTTAAATTAAAATAGTGAAATCTCACTATTTATAAGTGAATATTCACTATTTCAAATAGTTAAGAGTATAGCACTGCTAAATATAGTGAATATTCACTAATAAATAGGGAGCTTTCACTATTTTAATTTAAGAGAGTATGTTTATCATGTAATATTTCAAATTTTAGTTTATATATTGTGTTACGTTTTAATCTGTTCGTTACTTTTTAATACTGTTGTTTATTACAATGACAAAGAGTAGCGTTCTTGGTTTTATATTGTCACAAATCTAAGACACCAATTTGTGTCTGGCGCCCGAAGGGCGGGATTAAACAATCACCAGTAATAAGAATTGTACAAAAGGATGGACCCCCTGAAGTAGTTTTATGACCACGGATTAATATTACAAAAGAGGAGACAAGGTACGCATGGTTCTAGTATTTTCTCCATTGATTTACCAATGGAGGAGAGAAAGACAGGCGCTAAGATTACAAATAGAATCTTCTAGTAACGGATGATTTATGGCTTGGAAAGTTCTCGACCGATGATGAGTTACTATAAATAATCCAAAAGATGGGCCAACAAGTCAGTATTCAATAAACCACCGAAGAGTATTAACATAAATCATCGAGTGTTCAAATAAATAGTGGAAGTGCTTAGTGTTAAAGTGAACAGTGTTATATAAATTGTGAACATTGTTAAATAAAGTGTACATTGTGTATATAGTGAAATATAAACAGTACTGTGACTATTGTTGACAGTGAACATTGTTGTAGTGCATAAGTGTTAGATAAATAAATAAACAATTGTTAGGAAATAAATTCGTAGTCATTATACACAAACCAACGAACCCGTAAAAACGTTACAATATTTTTATCTTTAGATTTATGCTACACAGTGCAGTGTTCTGGTACCGTTTCCCAACTGATTAACGACAAGTAAATACCCAAACATCTTATATTTTGTCCTCATGAGATTTTGTCAGTGACAATTTGTCCGCGGACATTTTGTCCTAGCACCATATCTTCGTGTTATATCTTGGTATGATGATGGAATTTCATATTTAGTGTATCAAATACAGTTAAACTACTTATAAATAAGTTTAAAAAAATACTTAGGCTCATTAAAATACCTACTGATTAGTTGAATGTAGCCGTTTAATAAAAAAATGTATAAAACGTTTTAAAATTTTACTATAATAATTTCATAAGATTTTTCTATTGTACTTTTGTAAAATTTGTCAATTTAATAATCGATGCATTCAATCGAGTTTCAATGTCATTTTTAATCCGATTAAAGGATTACATTTTATTTCAACCTTGGCATTTTGCAATTCTTCGATATTTTTCTCATCAAGTTTAAAAATTTAGAATCAAAACTTTGGTTAAATAGTGTCGGAGAAGCATTAAATTTTCTTATCTTGAAAAATTTCAGTCAAGTTTTCCAAAAAAAAAAAAACAAAAATCACCTTTTCCCCTTATTAACTCTCTATTTCCTTTATTTGATGTTATTTTGGAAAAAAAAACTTTTTTCGGCTATTTGACATTACTCGTTATTCCTTAAGAACCGTTGTTTCTCCAAAATAATTAATATTTTGGTGTAACTTACAAACCTACGATCCATATTGTACTAATGTACTATTAGTAATATTCTTATTAACCCGTACTATGTATCCATAGTAAGGGTTTAAAAGTAATCCTTAATTTCATAGTTCGTTAGTTAAACTTTTTCGTTTTTGTCATTCGTTTTTTTTTATTAACTTTTCTCTTAAATACTTGACTGTACGTTAGTCTAGCTTTACCGATCATAGATGTTAGTATTTAAATTCAACTATTTTCCCTTATTTTATATTTATGTCCCATAAGCTTAATTATTGAAAAGCATCGTATAACAAAATTTAAATTTTTCATTCGGGGTAGAGAAGACGGAAAATAATTTACAACACAATTACATTTATTTTTATAGAAGTAATACAAAAATGCTTATGTTAAAATGTAGAGGCATTGTAATAACCTTATAAATAATCTCTGTTATAAATATCAAAGTTTAATAGGTAAATTTAAATTTTAACTACATAAAATTTTAAGTAAGCTAAAAAATATTAATCTATTTCAGTTTTGCATATTTTTAATTCGGTCAACCAGCTGTCGTTTCCAATCATCTTCTGGAATCGTTTGGGCCCATTCTGGAATCGACGACGGAGGCAAAGTGAAATTCGCCATCGCCGACCTCACTTGGTCTTCTTTGGCAGCGTCCATAGGAATGTTACTCTCGGAAGTTCCTGACCAGAGCTCTTTGATAATTTGCTCCTCGGCTGTGACAACAGGCGGCAACGATGGAAAATGAACTGTACCATTTGTCTCATTTTCCACTTCAACCTCGTTTACATATTCAGAGGCACTTTCTTCCATGTCTAAATCAGGTCCAATTGGAATCGGCTCGTATCCATCATACTCGAAATTATCGTCTTCATCGCTGTCACTGTTACTGTCGATGAAGATTTCATTTTGAAGCGATGGAACCGGTTTTATTTCTTGATCATTCGATGGAGGGTCGGGAGAATATTGAACGACCATTTTTCCATAAATGTGAATCAATATTCGAGTTTATTTCCACTTAAAAATAGCTTTTTCGGTGTTTGAAAGTTAATACGTAAAACGTCACTTCTGTCAAACACATGAACTGTCAAATGAAAATGAACGAAAACATTGAAGGCATTGAACGCAAATAGATGGAATCTTGAATAAAAATGGTTCGAAGATTGGATATAGCGGTAAATGCAGGTAAATGCAATTTGAAGAAGTCATATTTTCGCATTTTCAATTCCAAATTAAAATGAAATTTTATATGTTTTTTTATTTAATTATACCATATTATAAAAGAAGATAGTTTCATTAACTTTTTTGATAAATCTTTCAAATTTACATTTTAAAATTTTATAAAACATCTTTGACATCTTTCCTTACTTAGGAAAGCATAACAATAGCATAGCCAGGCATAGTTATACTAGAGATGTACAGCAAGATTTCATTTGTACTTATTGTTAGTATAAACGATTTTCAGGTCTTAAAGTAAAACAATTACTTTTATTCTTAAGAACGTACAAAGTATGTATGTGATATAGCTACTGCTTCCTACTAGAAAAGTAGGTTCAAGAATTTTGTTAAACTAACTATGAAACTAATAATCTTTACCATCTTTATACTATGAATCTAAAGTCTGAAAGCTTTTAAGCAGGAAAATTCACGGTTTCTGAAGGGTACCTACTATCTTTTTTTGTCAAAATAGCTAGGATGTTTTCTTTTTGTATTTTGCGCTATGAAGGTTTCTGCTAATCAATTAGCTTGATTTAAATGCGGTTAGCGAGGCGGGTGGGTATCAGTTAGTAATTAATAAAAATACACCAACTAAAAAACAAAAATGTTGCATGGAAAAAAAGCTTGAATAATTTTTTTTTTTATAAATAAAGCAATTAATGTATTATAACGTCTTGTATTACTTGAGAAAAATATCGATCAAATGCCAAATTCAAAATGTCAAGGTTGAAAAATAAGTTAATCCCTTAATCCGATTAAATACCATTGAAACGCAATCGAATGCATCGATTATTCGAAGATTTAATAAACTTTCTAAAACTAAGTTAAATTATTATTTTTGCAAAATTTTAAAATATTTTATAAAATACTTCATCAAATACAGGTATTATAATAGGTATTTTAATAGGCTTTGCATTGTTCCTTCATTTCAATATATGTTTTTCACTTCACTAAAAATAGTTTTACGGATTTTGATGGACTTACTATGAAATCAAACTCTTTTGCCAAGAAGATATTTGCCACTTTGGCAAATTTACGATTCTTGAGGAGTATCTATTATATTTTAACATTTAAAGAGCTGAAAGGATTTTTTTTTATTTTACTATAAAGGTTTTTATTAATCAGTCATTTTAATTTAGTAATGCTCAATGAGCGGGTGGGTATCAGTGGGGGTGTATCAGAGTATCAGAGTTTTGTATCAGAGGGAGGACGGATATATATATATATATATTTATATATATATATATACTTAAATAGAATAGTTGCCAATCTCAGCTATATTACCATTTATTTCAGTTTCTATTGAATAGATTATGATCGCTTTTTTTTTGTTCTTTGAATACTTTGTTTCATACAAAAGTAAAAACGGTCTAAATATACGCAACTAATATGTGTTACAGTCTCACCGGTTTCGGTGTTGAATTTAACACCGGAAATTTTAACACCGTATACCGCATGGACTATTTATCTTTTATTTTTAAATTAACGCTTGCTGACAAAATGCATCCAATTTATTCTTCAAAAATTAACTTTCATAGGAATAAAGTATTTGAGTTATCAAACTAGGGTTTTAAAAGTTAAAAAAAAAACAAAATTCAAAGGTGCATCAATTATCCATTACCTTCATTGCTTATAATTTATTTAATACTTTATTTCTAGTTACAAAAAAGTGGGTAAAAAAAATATATATAAACAGCTTGAATTCCTATTCTCGTAAAGAATTGATTACTTCTTCAATTTCATATAATTATTTTTATTTTTTATTTAGCCATTTACTTTAATTTTCCTACATTTGTGAATATTTATCAAAAATATGTAATTTATTTTATTGAGATAATAATAAAGTCTAGACTTTATTAAATATAATAACCATTTATAGTAAAAATTGTTCTTTTAATACATAAATGAATCAATATTTCCGTTTTTCTAAAAACAAAGTGTGTGAACTGTAAAAGTCATACCGGCGTTAATTGAAAGTTAATATTTAACTTCGCACAAACATGCTTACTATATGGACATTAATAAAGACAAATATTAGATTTAATTTTAAATAAAAAGTCTCGATCTTGAATTGTTTTAATCATAAGCTTATCAAAATGAAACTTTTTGTTTTACAACTCATCGTTGCCGTATTTTGTGGTTTGGCTATGAATGCTTTAGCCGGACCTTGTTGTAAGTTTGTTAATTTACTTTAAGGTGTAAGAGAAAGTTTTTTAAAATATTTTATTTTTTTAGATGGTTTATTCTGTGACGACGACTATTATTATGATGATTCTGAGCCAAATGTTTATACTACGAGTGTAAATGATTATACACCACCTAGTCATACCTGCGGCCCTGATTGTAGCTGCCAGAAAAAATGTTATTCGGTAAAATCGTGTCCTCCAGGATATTACATGCAGTACGCTACTGCGTATAATGGGTATAATTGCGATACTTGCGTCTCATATTCAGGTATTTAGTTTTTATTTGGCAATGACATCGAACCTATAAGATAATTAAGTCTGTTGCCTCACACATGATCTCAACAACAATTCAAATACTACTTGAAGAATTTAAACAAACCCTGCTTTTTAAATATTTTAAAGAAAGATCTTTTAATCCAATAATAACGTTAAAGTGAGTTGACAAGAAGTTGTATATGAACTGATTTTGTTATGGGCCCGGGAATTTCTCTCGGCGGCACTAGTTGTAATATGGTAAAACGTTTTTATCTAATAATTTTCTGCCATCGGTCGCTAATGACTAAAGTAGTTGATGCGACCTTAAATAAAACAAACAAAAAAAATCAGTCAACTTTTTGTTTGGCGTGTATAAGTTATTAGCAATTAAATTATATAGTAATCGCTTTTTACTACGCAAGATATTAAACGCTTTCTTAAGTTTGTTTTTATATTTAATACTCTTGGTTTTAGCAACCCGAATGAATTGCCAATGTGAGTCTTGTGAAGCTGCAGTTTGTGATCCTAGTTGTCAATATTTAGTTCCTGCCGATGGAATTAAAGCATGTTGTAGCTATTGCGAAGATTATGGAAGTATATTACTCATTTTTTAATTATTTTTTTACTATATAATTATATTATATAATATTTTTTAGAACCTGGTGAATTTTGCAATGATCAAAATCCTTGCAAACAAGGTACAAACTGTGTTAACAACGTTTGTCAGCTGAATTGTCCAGCAATTGTATGCTGTCCTCCAGAGTGTAAACACGACGAAATTCTTGTTCGGGCTGATTATGTAACAAGCTGTTGCGACTATTGTCAACCAAGATGCCCGACGCCCTGTTGATCGATTGTACTTATAAACTTATTATACAAATAAGAATTGTATGTTTGATAAGAAAACTCTTTTTTGGCTTTTCCAGCATTCATTCAATCATTTGGTTTAATATATCTTTTTGTAAGTGTGTATATCGTATTTATTGTTATTGTAAAAACATTGCTAAGTTGTAGAAATAATATAAAAATAAACATAAGAAATGTAAAGTCAAATGACTAAATGTTTGAATTTAACGGTAAAAAACGATATTTGTTACAAAAATAAAATGTTATTTTTGGCTTAGTGTTAAAATTTAAAGGACCAACTCGGGTAATAAAATTAGATAAAATTGTGATAAAAATAATAAAAGACAAACAAGATTCAGTGGCAATAAACTTAAAATTAACTTAACAAAAATAATTTTAAAGTTAACCACCCAAACATATATAAGAAAGCATGATGCAATCTCCAATATGAAATTGCATTTTATTAGAAAAGTGGAGTCTTATTAGCGTGTTAACTTGGAAATTTGGAAAGGATATTTTCCGGGAGATATTTATAATATAGTAATCCTACTTTCCTTATTGAAAAACTATATGATAAGTACTGGATTACACTCAAGGAACACATCCAGGGCAGTAGTATTAAAGGGGCGGCAGAATTTGAACCATTAAATAAACAACTTCTTGTGTAATAACATTTTTGTTTTGAAAAATCAACATTTTTAGCGTACGAGCGCCGCAAACGTTTATATGTCTTCGCCAACCTATGGCATTCAATTTTAACTGATCTGTAGTGTATACAATATATATGTGTGTATGGTAATGTCATAGCATTATTATGGCGTAGATGTATAAAAGTTTGCTGGGCTCGTACGTCAAAACTGTTTATATTACAAAAAAGAAGAAAAATAAGTTAGTACATAAATTGTAGGAAATTTTCTTTACTTTCATTTACTTATCATAGAAATGTGTTGCCGTAAAATGAGTCGAAAAGGGGATATTGTCAAGAAACAGTGTTATAGGCGGCATTTTCCAATATGGCAGCGCGAGCGGCAAAAAAAAAACGAGGGGGCAAAGCTGAAATTCGGAAAGACCACAAGAAAATCTATAAAATCACCATTTTTCAAAACTCCGGGAAAACTTTCCAGGTGAAACTACCAATTAACTGAACTATACCCCAATACCACAAATAAGAGTGTGGAAAAAAAATCCAGAACCTCACTTCCTTTCTCTGTTTTTAGAAAAAATAATTATTACGATTTAAATGAATTTTAGGTTTTATAAAATTACAGAAAATACATTTTTTCGAATTCTAGACTCGCTTGACTTTGAAACTACGAAGTTGGGAGGAATCATTACTGACCCCCCTCACTTTCCGTAGGCTTACCACAGATTTCCAGTAAATGGGAATATCTAGGTAATAGATAAACATGTAACAGAAAAAGTCCCAGAAAGTGCACTGATTAACAATAAGAAGATATTATAATAAATTAAATTTCGCTGACTTTTGATTTAATTTATTTTTTTCACAAATATTATTAACTAAAATTCACAACTCAATTATAAATTAAAGTAAAAACCACAAACGAAAAATTCAAATTGTTAATTTTGTATCTCTAGATACGTATTTCAAACGCCTTGCGTTCATCATCAGTGGATCAAATTGAAGTGTATTCGAGGACAATTTCGTGCTGATTCACAAAGTAGTCCCGAATTAACTGCAAATTATAGGTCCTTTCGATCCCTTTCTCTTTTGCAACCGCTGCAGCCGGGGGTGTAATCCTTTGGTCCATCCTCTTCTTACCCTTTCCCAAAACGCCGAATAATGCCGAGTCCTGAATCGGTCCTTTCTCTCAGTTTAAAACTTTCCCTTTTCTTTTATAGATTTCAATGCTTTCGATGATTTTAAATCTCTTGTTCTGTTGAACATTTTTGAACTGTTTCTACAGTATGTTCCGCCACAAAAGATTTTTCCGTTCTGGAATATTTTATATTTGCCAGGTGCTCCTTGTATCTCGTTCCTATTTTTCTCCTGGTTTGTCCGATATAGCTTTTCTCGCATTTCATACACGCAATTTGATAAATACCCGATTTTCGAAGATCAGGTATTTTATCCTTGCAACTCTGGAAAATATCCTTTAGTTTAGCTGTCGTGTATCATGCCTTTATATCGTGTTGTTTCAAATGTTGGAAATTTTATTAGATACCCCAGGGGAAAATGTCAGCCTCGCCCATTTGTTTGGTGTCTCCTCCTCTGATTTTAAGGTTGTGACGTCCATCAGTTTTTTTCCTCCAAACAGCCTTCTTCAGAAAAAAACTCCATAGCGTTGGTTGAAAATCCATTAAAGATGTAATTCAACTCTTTCGTGAAGAGTTCATCCGTCAATGGCACGTTTATAAGTCGATTCACCAGCGCGTGGAAAGCCGCATGTTTTTGAGTCCCATGACAAGCTGACTCGAAAGTAATATATCGGTCCGTATGTGTGAGTTTTCTATATATATCAAAAGAAACCTTTTTCTACCGATCCTTAGGTCCAAAAAGGGTAGACTTCCACCCATATAGCACGTAATATTGCTGCAATGTTGCAGGAATATTACTTCGCAACATTGCAATATTGCAGGCAATATTCCTGCAACATTGCTGCAATATTCCTATGTCCGCTTTTTTATGTTGCACGCAACATTGAAGCAACATTGCCTTGTAACATTGAGGCAACATTGCCTCGTAACATTGAGGGAATATTGCCTCGCAACATTGCGGTAATATTACCTCGCAACATTGCGGCAATATTGCAGCAATAATACTTTTATTATAAATTATATATAATAATAAATTATATATAAAATATAAAACATTACTGGGAATTTCAAAGGAGTTTATTATTATTTCGTTTTATTTTAAAAAATAAGACAAGTTTAATAATTTTGAAAATTATTACTTATATTTATAAAAATTAAAGTTATTCTACATTTATAAATAACTTATAATATAACTATATACTTAATAAACTATAATGCCTATATAATAAATTAAATTTTTCCTGCGGCGCGTTTAAGCCTTGTATTAGCCTGTGACAACCACAGGCCAATACCTTCTATAATCTCTTTCTCAGAGGATGTTGTATTAACGGATTGAATTGTTTCTGTAAAAAATGTTGATTAATAATTAAAATAATATAAATTTACTTAAAAAGCGAATTATGTATTTACATTTAATAAGTAACATTTATAAGTAACAGTATAACATTTAATAAGTATAATTTAAGGTTTGGAGAATAATTCATTTAAATTAATTCTTAAAACCATACATTATACTTCTTAAATTTAATGAAACTTATAAAAAGAAACTTACTGATAAGTAGTTTTGAAAATTTTTGAAATGTTGTGATTGGCATTTTTTTTTACGCCCTTGCCAACTATATTTAGCAGCAAGTTGATTATCCATTATTTTACTCATTATTATATTTATCACCTGACTTAATTTTTGGCCTCCGCTTGTTTTCAAACGTAGAACCTAGAAATCATAAAATAAATTCAATTACCTATTTGTTAAAACTATTAATAACTGATAATTTTTTTGAAATAGACATGTATCTATATTTATTACCATTTTTCTTCGAAATGATTTTTCGCCAAGATTTTTTTCCAATTCTTCAAGTTGTTCGTCGCTTCGAAGAGGAAGCAATTGATCATCTTCATCACTATCATCTATATGCTGTGAATTGTTCTGAAGCATGTTTCTAACTTCTAGATTTTTTAATGGTACATCGATTCTCCTAGTTTTTCTTGAGCTCGAGCCCATTCATCTAAACATGAAAAAAATTAAATTAAAAAAAAAAACAAACAATAATGAGTTTTTAATTTTTCAAGTAATAGGTTTATAGTTTCACTTCGAGGAAATTAAAAGTAAAATGTTATAAAATTTTGTATAAACCATATACATATATATACTTACTTGCACCAGCATACCACTTTTCGACTGTATAGCTCTCCCAGTGACTCTTGTTTAACGGGTATTGTCCACTTTCCAATACTTTATTCAAAGTATTTTGAGACTTTATATTATGATTTGGCCAAATACATTTTGTTTTATCTTCATTAAGCCAACATGAAGGTACAATTGGTACTCCATCGGAAAATGTAACAATTGAATATTTTTTTTGTAAATTGAGACATTGTTATTTATATAATAATTTTATGAATATTCAACACACCAATGTTTTAATGAACGTAGAGTTGAAAGTGAAACTATCCTGTGTCTTATTATGTATCTTATACATGCGGTTGTTTAGGCCTTAGGGCAAGTCCAGGCAGGAAATGCACTTCATAGAAAATTATTGTTCAAATGAGTAAAACAGGTAGTGCTATACACAGTTTGATGTATGAAAAGATAAAGACAATTTTCAATAGAGACTTTCTCTCTTTATGAAACGAAATGTGTATAGCATTATTTCATCCATTTATCCTAGTTGGAGATCCATAATTTTCTATTAAGTGCATGCAGTATCTGTGTCCAGGTAAATCGATATTTTATGGCATGTTATTAGAAAAACCTTTTCTCAGAGAGAAAGTGTAAAAAGGTATTAAACAAAAACTTGAAAACGCTTCAGTTAATATTCGAAATAAAAATATTAAAGGATAAACACACTGCATAATAAGAAAAAATATTTATATTTGTGCATTTATAATTATTGTAATATTCATTCACCTATTCATATCTCCAATATTGCTGCAACATTGCCAACCGCCTGCATTTGTAATATTACAATGCAACATTCCTGCAATATTCCTGCAACATTGCCAACCGCCTGCATTTGTAATATTACAATGCAACATTCCTGCAATATTCCTGCAACATTGCCAACCGCCTGCATTTGTAATATTACAATGCAACATTCCTGCAATATTCCTGCAACATTGCCAACCGCCTGCATTTGTAATATTACAATGCAACATTCCTGCAATATTCCTGCAACATTGCCAACCGCCTGCATTTGTAATATTACAATGCAACATTCCTGCAATATTCCTGCAACATTGACGATGGCCTGCAATATTGTAACATTGCAGCAACATTGCAGCAATATTACGTGCTGTATGGGCACTGTCCTCTTTTTCCGCCGTGAAACTTATTCCTGACTGTCGCGCATTAAGGAATCTCAAAAACCAGTCTGGATCCAACTTTCCACTGTCATAAATCGCAAAAATGTCATCCACATATCTGAGCCACACCCTTGGAAACTGTGGACAATCCCTTTTTGCTTCTATTTCAAAATTGTTCATAAACAAATTGGCCAGAAATGGAGATAATGGATTTCTCATTGCTGTTCCTTGCGTTTGTTTGTAATATGAACCCCGAAATTGAAAGACGGTCTGGTTCATACAACGTCGAGTCAGTCTTAAATATTCCTCTATTTCAACCATCGGTAGACCGTTCCCTGTCAGCCAGTCCTCCAAAATGTTCATTGTGACATTGATTAGAACGCTCGGAAAAAGAGCACTGACATCAAAAGATATCAGACAATCTTTTTCACCTATTTCCAAATCCTTGATTCTGTCGATCAAGTCCTCCCTATTTTTGATGGAAAATCCGGCATGTGGTGTCAAACTTTTGAATTTCTGGATGAGTCATTTTGTGATAAGATAGGTTGAAGCGTTCATACTGGCAACGATGGGCCGCATCTGTGTCCCTGGTTTGTGAATCTTTGGTAGACAATACAACCTGGGCACCAAAGGATTAGAAAGCTGAAGACTCAGCCTCTCACCCTTCCTTATCAGATTCCTACAATCCACCAAAGTTTCCTTCACCTCTCGTACCATCTTGGGAGGTGGGTCCTTCGTTATTTTGGTATCTCTTGTAAAAGATCCATTACTCTTCTATCGTAGTCATCCTTATCTAGTATGACTACCGAATTACCTTTGTCTGCTTTTGTGTAGTAGACATTTTTGGACTTTAAATCCTTTATTAACTGGATGTTTCGGGCCTGTTGTCCTGTCCGTTTTTGTTATTTTTGTAAAACATTTGCACAACTTTTCTTGATGTGTTGTTTATCCTCTTCATTGCAATGTTTGATTGCCGTTTCCACATCAATGACTAATTCTTGAATTGGAACTGTCGATAGTGCCGGTGAGAATTTTAATCCTTTCTTCAAAATTTCCATTTCTTGGATTGTAAAAGTGATCTTTGGATCTTTGAAAGATTAGTTACCAATTCTTGATCTTTAAAATTATTCTCTGGTTCCGCGTGCGTAGCCTTTTCCGGGTTTTCTGCTTTTAAGCTTTTGAACTTTCTGTTCAGTTTCAAATGTTTGAGACGCAGTTTAGTTTATGCTCAATAACCCGAAACATATTACTCGTTTTTTCAAACAAAAACTCGAATTCCACATTATTAAGACCACTTGTTAATTCCAAATTAGTTCTATATGCTTGTTCAAGTTCTTCATAGACCCATTACGAGAATTTATTTTAGGGCGCGTTCAGACGGATCAACCAAACTCGCCCGACTATTTTCAATCTTGTAGACTGTAGCAGGGTAAACGACGCCAGAAGTGAAGTACAAGCGAGTTGAAAGGGAAGCAAATTGAAAGAAAACTGATCAACAAAACTCGTTCAACAAAAGTTTGATTCAGTCAATCTTTTGTTGAACGAGTTTTGTTGATCAGTTTTCTTTCAATTCTGCTCAATTTGCTTCCCTTTCAACTCGCTTGTACTTCACTTCTCGCGTCGCTTACCCTGCTACAGTCTACAAGATTGAAAATAGTCGGGCGAGTTTAGTTGATCCGTCTGAACGCGCCCTTACACTCTGCGAAGCTGGCAGGTAGCAACTAGTAATTACTACTTATCTTTTATTTTTAAATTAACGTTGGCTGATAAAAAGCATCCAATTTATTCTTAAAAAATTAATTTTTATAAAAATAAAGTATTTAAGTTATCAAACAAAGTTTTTAAAAGTTAAAAAAATTTCAAAGGTGTATCAATTATCCGTTACCTTCCTTGCTTATAATTAATGTAATATATATTTTCAAGTTATAAAAAATGGGGTAATATAAATATATAAAAAGCTTAAAATTCTTTTCTAGTTAGGAATTCATTAGTTCTTCAATTTCATATAATTATTTTTATTTTTTATTTAGACATTTACTTTATTTTTCCTACATTTGTTAATATTTATCAAAAATATGTAATTTATTTTATAGAGATAATAATAAAGTCTAGACTTTAATAAATATAATAACCATTTATAGTAAAAATTGTTCTTTTAATACATAAATGAATCAATATTTCCGTTTTTCTAAAAACAAAGTGTGTGAACTGTAAAAGTCATACCGGCGTTAATTGAAAGTTAATATTTAACTTCGTACAAATATGCTTACAATATGGACATTAATAAAGACAAACATGAGATTTAATTTTAAATAAAAAGTCTCGATCTTGAATTGTTTTAATCATAAGCTTATCAAAATGAAAGTTATTGTTTTACAACTCATCGTTGCCGTATTTTGTGGTTTGGCTATGAATGTTGTAGCCGGACCTTGTTGTAAGTTTGTTAATTTACTTTAAGGTATAGGAGAAAATATTTTAAAATATTTTATTTTATTCTTTTAGATGGTTTATTCTGTGATGACGACCATTATTATGATGATTCTGAGCCATATGTTTATACTACGAGTGTAAATGATTATACACCACCTAGTCATACCTGCGGCCCTGATTGTAGCTGTCAGAAAAAATGTTATTCGGTAAAATCTTGTCCTCCAGGATATTACATGCAGTACGCTACTGCGTATAATGGGTATAATTGCGATACTTGCGTCTCATATTCAGGTATTTAGTTTTTTTTGGTAATGAAATTTATTGAACCTATAGGATAATTTACTTTGTTGCCTCACACATGATCTCAGCAATAATGGGGTTTAGGTGTTCGGAAAATTGCAATGTTCAAATACTACTCGAAGAATTTAAACAAACCTTTTTGAGATACGATTATACTGACTGTTAAGGGAGGGGA
Source organism: Sisyra nigra (assembly GCA_958496155.1). Lineage (NCBI taxonomy): Eukaryota > Metazoa > Arthropoda > Insecta > Neuroptera > Sisyridae > Sisyra > Sisyra nigra. Next base: position 12,594,587 of record OY292314.1, on the reverse strand, counting down.
TGTTTTAGGTCGCCTTAATATCTTTTATCATGCCACGACTATCTATACCTAGAAAATGTCTGAATATCAAGGAATTAGAATCGAACCATTGACGTATAATTAATTATAGGAAGTCTAACAGATCTATACGCCACGCCACTAAGTGGTTTTTGGCTTTTTTATTTTGAAGAATTGCGTTTTAAACATTTTAAAGAAAGATATTTTAATCTAATAATAACGTTAAAGTGAGTTTAGAAGAAGTTGTATATGAACTTATTTTGTTATGGACCCGGGAATTTCTCTCGACGGCACTAGTTGTAAAATGATAAAACGTTTTTATCTAATAATTTTCTGCCATCGGGCGCTAATGACTAAAGTAGTTGATACGACCCTAAATAAAAGAGAAAAAAAAACAGTCAACTTTTTGTTTGTCTTATATACGTTAGTAGCAATTAAATTATATAGTAATCGCTTTTTACTACGCAAGATATTAAACGCTTTTTTAAGTTTGTTTTTAATTTTAATACTCTTGGTTTTAGCAACCCGAATGAATTGCCAATGTGAGTCTTGTGAAGCTGCAGTTTGTGATCCTAGTTGTCAATATTTAGTTCCTGCCGATGGAATTAAAGCATGTTGTAGCTATTGCGAAGATTATGGAAGTATATTACTCATTTTTTAATTATTTTTTTACTATATAATTATATTATATAATATTTTTTTAGAACCTGGTGAATTTTGCGATGATCAAAATCCTTGCAAACAAGGTACAAACTGTGTTAACAACGTTTGTCAGCTGAATTGTCCAGCAATTGTATGCTGTCCTCCAGAATGTAAACACAACGAAATTCTTGTTCGAGCTGATTATGTAACAAGCTGTTGCGACTATTGTCAACCAAGATGCCCGACTGACTGTTGATCGATTGTACTTATAAACTTATTATACAAATTAGAATTGTTTGTTTGATAAGAAAACTCTTTTTTGGCTTTTCCAACATTCATTCAATCATTTGGTTTAATATATCTTTTTGTAAATGTGTATACCGTATTTATTGTTATTGTAAAAACATTGCTAAGTTGTAGAAATAGTATAAAAATAAACATAAACATAAGAAATGTAAAGTCAAATGACTAAATGTTTGAATTTAACGGTAAAAAACGAAGTTTGTTGCAAAAATAAAATGTTATTTTTGGCTTAATATTAAAATTTAAAGGACCAACTCGGGTAATAAAATTAGATAAAATTGTGATAAAAATAATAAAAGACTAACAAGATCCAGTGGCAATAAACTTAAAATAAATTTTACAAATTATTTTAAAGTTAAACACCCAGAGATATATGAAAGCATGATGCAATCTCCAATAGGAAATTGTATTTTATTGGAAAAGTGGAGTCTTATTAGCGTGTTAATTATTTATAATGTTAAAGATATATTCCTACTTTTCTTTTTGTAAAACTATATGATTAATACTGGATTACACTCACGGAACAGGTCCAGGGCTCAGGGTCCCAGGGTCCAGGAAACAATTTTTGTGTAGTAACCTTTCTTTTTTTTTAATCAATAGTTTTGGCGTACGAGCGCCGCAAACGTTTATACGTTTACGCCAATATATATTGCATACAATTTACATGTGTGTATGGTAATGTCACAGCATTATTATGGCGTAGATGTATAAAAGTTTGCTGGGCTCGTACGTCAAAACTGCTTATATTACGAAAAAGAAGAAAAATATGTTAGTACATACATTGTAGGAAATTTTCTCTACTTTCATTTACTTATCATAGAAATGTTTAGCCGTAAAATAAGTCGGAAAGAGGATATTGTCAAGAAACAGTGTTATAGGCGGCATTTTCCAATATGGCGGCGCGAGCGGCAAAAAAAACGAGGGGGCAAAGCTGAAATTCGGGAAGACCACATGGAAATCTTTAAAAATGTAATGGTGGGCGTGGTTACCCACATTTATTCACATTAATTTATTTACAATTACATAGGCCAGCGCTGGCCAAGAGCAAATCACATCATATAGGTTTTATCATATATTTCTCCCAAGTCAGCTGCGAGAGATAAACACTGCATTTTCCAATTTCCAGCCGCCACAAAATCAACATTTTTCAAAACTCCCGGAAAACTTTCCAGGTAAAACTACCAATTAACTGAACTTTACCCCATTACCACAAATAAGAGTGTGGAAAAAAAATCCAAAACCGCACTTCCTTACTCTGTTCTTAGAAAAAATATTTTTTACGATTTAAAAGAATTTTAGGTTTTATAAAATTATGGAAAATACATTTTTTCGAATTCTAGACTCGCTTGACTTTGAAACTACGAAGTTGGGTGGTATCATTACTGACCCCCCTCACATTCCGTAGGCTTACCACAGATTTCCAGTAAATGGGGATATCTGGGTAAGAAAAAAACATGTAACAGAGAAAGTCCCAGAAGGTGCACTGATTGGTAAAGAAGAAGATCGTTATCAACCTAATTTATTTAATTTTTTTCAGAAATCATATTGCTCTATCTTTTTATAGTAAAATTATTTTTTAATACAGTCGAACTAGATAACAGAGAGTTCAAGAGACCGCGATCTCTTTTTCGCTTATGAAAGTCACCTTTCTGATGCACATTATAAGAAGTAAATCAAAATTGTAGTAATAAACTTATATGTATAATTTAAGAATTACCTAGTCATTATTAGCGAATGTTAAATACGCTAGACTGTCGATTATAGAGGTACAGGCAGGTATTTATCTGGGTTATAGAAGTCCAGAGTGAAAAACTACATTGTCTTATAGAAGCTTATGTTTCTCACTTAGAGAGGTTTTAGAGCAGTAGTTAGAAAAAACCCCAAGGGTTCAGTGAGCCAGTCTCAGGGGATCGGCGGAGGTCAAGACACACACGCGACTCATACAAGGTATATAAAATATATACGTATTTTTTGTATTTGAAAATATATTTTATTTTTCCGACTAAGAAGGGTTCGGTGAATGCTTATATGACCCCCTGGTGGGGGTCACAACCTTCAAAAAAGTTAAGAACCACTGTTTTAGAGAGTAAAAATGATAGTATCTGGCAAATTCTTTCACTTATAGTTTTTCCTTTCTTTGCCAGTTTTCATTCAGCTAGCTTTTACTGTATTTATTTTAGACACATCCATTTTATTTATGATTTGTGTAAATAACGCATTTTAATTATTTTATACAGCCTCAGAAAGATTCGGTGGTATTTTTCACAGTGCTTCAAGGTACACTTAGCATAAATGAGTATAAAAATTAAATTAAAAAAGCAATAAACTATATTTCTTATTTTTATGAAATTAAAGTACACCTATCCCCCGATTTACACGATACGCATTTTACACGATTTTGCTTTTACACGGTTTATAAACTAATGAAATTCGGAAAATTTCGGAATATTCTAGTGATGGAAGTGACATTATACCAATCAAGAAGAAAAAGCTGATAGTTCCTCAAAGTGATAGCGAATAAATTTCGAACATACTTGAATTTGTTTAGTTTCAGCAGGTACTTTTTAAAAAAAATTTTGTTTCTATTTTTATTTTCATTTTGAAAATAAGTTCACTACGACATCACGCCATTTTTTGGGCAAACTATACCTAGTTTAAAGTTTCTGGATATGTTTTACTCTTGTTCCATTTGAATAAATGACTTAATTGCGCAGTTTTTTTCGTTTTACACGGTTTTATATAGGAAAAACCAAGATTTCATTTTACACGGATTTGTCTGGAACCTATCTTCAGTGTAAATCGGGGAATAGGTGTATTAGATATGGAATTTATTTGGCCCACTCCACTAATCACCCTTATGTTAATTCAATAGGTAGATGATATTACAAATTTTCTTCTGTTTGAGTTTTTTTGTTCGCATTTCTTTAATTAATTTCAATTTAATTATATTTTATCTCTTTTGGAGAATGAGTCAAAAAAATATTAAAGAACACTGTCTTACTGTACCTTCTCTTATATATTAGATTAATTTTCATATCAAACTGTTTCCTTACTCTTTAGTTAAGATTCTTAATATTGAAAGTTTATATTTAAATGTACTCGTATCTAAAAAAATAACTGTTATAGAATGAAAATATGAAAAATTTATATTTTCTAACATTCTGAGTAATTGGTGTAATTTTTATATTTAAAAAATTAATATGCAACCACTCCTCAAAAGAACTTAACATCTTTAATTGTTTGTTAAAATTCCTCAGTTTCAGCAATAATTGTTAGTTTTTCAAATGAAAATTTCACCAAATATTAATGTTAATTATTATTCAATGTGAAATAAAACAACAGAATCAACAATTATGTATTTGTATAAGAGATTTTTTTTTCAATTTTATTGTACAATCTCTAGAAGACGATTTGAGAAGAAATTAAATGTTCAATCAAATCTATGATTGTGTTTGCAATGAGTAGAATGGGAGTAACAAACATTATCAGAACAAGCCAAATGAGAATAGCATGGGTTGTGTGAATCACAATATTGCCCAATATCTAGAAAAAATAAAACAAATATGTCAATGAAAAAAAATTCAAATTAAAGCTTTAAAGGAGGTCACTTAGTGGCGTAGTGACTAAACAATTGCCGTATAGGCCAATGGTTCAAGGATTGAATGTCAATGGAATTTTCAAATCGAAAATATTTTTTTGAATTTTCAGATTCACTGGTCGTAAATGACCATAACAATTGTAGTGACTTTAAAGATCCACGAAAGAATTTAAAATGTACCTCTGGGGTTTACACAAACACTGCAACAAGTGTTTATTCCATCGGCCGGTTGTAAATATGTATCACAACGGCAAAAAGCTGGCTTGCATTCAATCATTGAACAATCTAAGCGAGGTCCTATGGTATAAAAAATAACATGAAATACTAAATTTTCTTAAAAAGTAACATAAATACCACCGTAAGGTACGCAAGTATCGCAACATTGATAATAGCCATCGGCTGGCTGAATATAATATCCTGGAGGACATCTAGTAACTGTACAGGGGTTCGAATCATAATCACAAGGTAAAGGATACACATCATATGGGCCATCAACTATCAAAGCAAACCGCCGTTATTTAAAGCCAAAACTGTTAATTTTTTTTTTATTTTAATTACTCACATGTGAATATATAAGTTGATTTAGTTCCAACAAAAATTAAAGAAACCAAAAAAAAAGTTATTGAAAATTTCATTTTAGCGTAGGTACAATTTATTTTACTTTTTAATAGCAGTTCAAGAAAATGTTAATATTGTTTAACAATGCTTATATACTCGAGGAAATAATTTTAATTACCTACTTGGTAGGAATGTACTTTATATGTATTTTATTGGAAGGTAAAGCTACATATTGTATGGTTAAGTTTATTATATTTTTACAACCGATAAATTTTCTTCTTATATGATAATGATAAGTCAATAAATCAATAACGACAATTTTTAATGAGTTTAAACAAACAGATAAATAATTGTTTAATGATTATTATTTCTTACTATGCAAGTTTAAAATCTTTTCTAAGAATTTTAATCCGCGAATTACAGGACAAAAATATATTCTTTTTTTAAAAAAAAAACTGTACATTAAAAAAAGTAAATTGCATGTATAAATACCTTTAGAATTCCTGAACTAGCTCTACCTATAGAATAGTAGATGATAGCCCGCTTTGCTGAGTGTAGCTAAATCACTCATTTTGGCGGTAAGGTAATAAGTAGTCATTATACAAAAACTGTGCATTTTTCTAGGATAATAAATACTTTATTCTACCTTCTTACCACAAAACTATTTTTATTTAACACTACATTGTTATATCTTATTTAATTATTATTAACTTGCAGGAACTGTACATTTTTCAGGGATGAAAAATACGCAATGTCTTATTATAAGATCTCAAATATCTACATGCAAAATTTTATTAAAATCCGTTCTCACCATCTAAGCTGGAAAATGTATACGCTTTTACTCTTAGTGATATAATCGCTATATATAAACAATCACGTTGATTCGTCCCTCCATTTTTAATAGTCAATAGCGTAAAGGAATGTACAAACATTTTCATTTCAAATTATTCCACAGAAACCGTGCATTTTTTCCGTAGTAAATAGTTTCTTGAGACATTCCTGGAAATCGAACACATTTTTGTACCTTCTCTATATATTGTTTGCGTACTGTATTTTTTTTGAATGGGTTAGTAAGTATCCTATAGGGTCTAGGGAGTTTTCTAAGATAAAAAGCAGCCTAGTGTACTTTTAGGTTCACTAAATATGCTTATATAAAACTATCACTTCAATCCATTTATGCGTTCTTAAATTCAAGATATCTGAATCCACGATAAGTTAAAATAACATAAATCTTAAAGAGAACTGTATGTAGCTTTTATATATCTACTTAACTCTCACTTTCTTCTGCAGAATCCCATTTATTTGAATTTTCACAGGAAAAAGTTTCAAATAAAAGTTATGCGCTTTGAAAAGTTTGATCACCTTAGTAAATTTAAAAAAAATTGTTAGAGCTGTTTTTGGCAAAAATTGAAAAAACACAAAAACCTATAGAAATAGTAGAGCTTCCTACTAGCCAACCATATTTAAGATAGCCTTTCGCGCCATTCGTTTGGTAAATATCGAATAAAGATTTCAATACGATAACGCTGTTACAAAAACACATTTTTCTAAAAAAAATACTTTTTCGGACTCAAAACGTGTATTTCCGATAAAAACTTGAAATCGAAAATTCGACCCGATTACAATACTTGTTTTACTATGTATTGTGGTAAAAGAAAGTACAAAGTACAAACAGACATATATACGAAATTTCTATATACCTACATTTTACATACATACCTACATGTATGTATATACGATATGTATAAAACAGTATCGTGATTAATTGGTAGATACGCTGGAGGCTATACCACTGAAGATAAAAACATTAAATTGGAAACATTATTCTTAAGAAGACTGTTACCTCCGTCCTCCATTATAAGGAAGGATTTTTCGTAATTTCACCCAATTCTAATTTTAGGTACAATTGTGAATTTACCTCCATACAAATGTAAAGTCCTTCCGATTTTGTTCGATCTTAATTTATTTTACAAAGAAAAGTAATTAAAAATGACTCTAAGTTCACTATCTTTTATTGAGTTACTATGGAATTAATAAAAATCGTCCTGCTACTTGCAGTACAACATAGTTTTGTAGTTTCTTTTTTCATAAGCAAGGAGTATTTTCTTAACCCTGAACTGTATTATTTATTTGGTAAAATTTTACGTGAACCACAAGTAGTCACTATAATATAACTACTTGGAGAGACTACAGTTCTTATAATTGAAATAAACCTAGGATCTACAATATCCCTACGTTCATATAACGACTTAGGACTCACTCGTAATCACAGCTCCAAATAATGGCAAAGAAACAAACTTGGCTTCAACGTAAACCCAACAAAAGACCGGTTATACTGCCGTTTTGTCTTATTTACGACTTAAGGATTTTAGAAACAGCATAAGTACTGTTCCGGGATAAAAAATATACAACGTGGTTTTTAGGATCTCAACCATCTGCAGCAAAAATTTCATTATAATCCCCGCACAGCCTTCAAGCTGAATTGCTTATCCCATAGAAACCGTGCATTTTCAAAGATAAAATATGTATATCGTGTCGTTTACCTTATAAACTATTTCAATATGAAAAATCGCATTGACTTCTCGTAGATCAGATTATACAGATTTTACGTGTACCATAACCCTAAAAATACCGAGCTACCGTTTTAACTTAGTAACGACTTAAACAAAACAAAAACCACGCTGCATATTTTAATTCGGAACATTTAAGAAGGTTTTTAGACGAATTATATACATACATATTTGACGAATCTCTCACTATAAAAGCCCTTATAGCTATAATATAAAACCAAACAAGTTGAAAACCTGGACATTTCTGATGGAAACAACTAGCTATCTAGATAACTAAATTACAATAAAGACATACCGGTTTTTGAAGAATGAAAACTGATGAAAACCTCACTGAAACTTTCTAGCACAAGCTGTCCAGCATTTTCACACAATGGCGGTTTTTCATATTTAAACTCTGTCAAAGTCAAAATATTACGGATGTATTTTATTCAAAACAATTACAATACACATTAAAACACTTAAATTCACTCAAAACGACTTAAGTCTGGAACAATACGGGATAAACCACGACAGCCTCTCTCATGTCAAAGTAAACTAAAGACCGTTTCGCTTTTGTCTTTTTATGTAAACGACTCTTATTGATGACCATCGTGCAAAATCCGAAAATCCGACCGAGCAAAAATTCAAATTCAAATTTTTGGTTTTAAAGAAAACTTAAGAAAAACTAATAAAAACGCTGGAATATTAATTATATTAGTCCTATAAGTAATTTAATTTTTTTTTAATTCAGATTTGAATTTCAATGTTTAAATAGCGTTTTGACAATAGTTTCTCCTAATTAGTTTTAAAGAATTTTCAAAACAGCTCTTACGGGACAAATCTCATATAGTAATAATAAATAAGTTTAATACAAATTTTATTTTTAATTTTTTGATCATATTTTGATTTAAGTAAATACCTAGATAGTAGATACTTATTTAAATAAAGAAAACTAAGATTTTTTAAAGAGAGACTCTATAGATAAAAAAATAGTTTTTAGTCATATAGGGGTCATTCAAGTATTACGCAAACAACAAAGGGGGGTAGGGGGTCTCTTATTTGTTTATTTTTAATGACATAGGGGCTGGGGGGTCTAGATGGTGATTACGTCAGCAATGTTAATTTATTATTTGATTTTTTTTGCAAAATTTAGTAGATTCTAATTCGTTTAAATATGGTTACCCTAATAATTGTCTATGCTCGATAGCGAAGAGTATATACAAGAATTCCCCAAAACAATTGATGTTAAAACATACATACATGTTTACTTAAGCATAGAGCGGGGGGTTAGGGTTTTGCTGACAAGAGGGAGGGAGGGGTTAAAAATAACTAAAATTATGCTTACGTAATACTTGAACGATCCCATATCTCCATAAGCGTTCGTTGTGGAAAAAAAGTATTATTATCAAAAATAATTACAATTAATTTCTCTACAAAAATAGTTCAAATCAATCTTCTTATATTATGAAGTTTTTGGGAAAACAGTTGTTGAAAATAGAAAAACTAATTTTTGCTGAATGTTTAGGTAATATCTCTTGAAATAATGAATTATCGAAAAAATGTATGATAATATAAAAAGAAAAATAATTTTACTTTGATAATTCATAAGACAAAATTTTTGTTTAGAAATGTTCAATTTTGACGATCAGAATAAAATAGGTCTGAATTTTCAAGTTTTACACTTTTAACTGGAGTAGTGACAAAACTAAGAGGTATGTGTAAAAAAGGTTCATTATAATATTTTTAGCTAATTTAATTGTCTATTTAATTTTTATAAATAGACATTTTTCGATAACAATCTATAAGATAGGTATCGAAAGATATTATCTAAAAATTATGCCAAATCCTAGTTCTTATATTTTTAACAATCAATATCTCAAAAACTGTTCATAATATAAAAAAATTGGTTTGAACTTTTTTCGTAGATAAATTAATTTTAAACATTTTCGATTTTAACAGTTTTTTCCTACAATGAACGGTTATAAAGATATGATTAAAAAAAGTTTTGTTTGTTTTTTTCCTATATACCTTATTTAAGAATTAAATTTAAAAAAAATTAAAATTGGTTTACTTTATGATTTAAATCAAAATATTATTGAAATAAAAATTTACAATCATAAAATAAATTTTTTTTAATATCTATTGACTAAGTATACATAATATGATCTAAGGCTGGTTTAAAACGGCTTTAAAACCAATGATGAGAAATTAGTCAAAAACGTTATTTAAATATTGAAATGATGTATTGAATTAAAAATATGTTTTTAAAACACTTATGGAACTACTAAAATCAGCATTCCAGCATTTTATTGTTTTTCTTAAGTTTTCTTTAAAACCAAAAATTTGTAGGTATTAGAATTTTTGCTCGGTCGGAGTTTGCGGGGTGATCATCAATATGTCCAGGACTATAACTTATTTGTTTTATTTTTATAAGGATTTTTATAGTGATAGGTTGGTAAAAAATAGATTTTTTATGAAAACACAGTCGAAAAAATCATACTTCTTTCTATTCGACAGTGTAATCAATAGTTTTCCGATATAATTCTAAACCTACTTAAGTGATCTGAATCAAAATATTCTGTAAGGTTATGAAATTTAAGGGGGTAAATATGATAAAACGGTATCAAACTCGGTCTTTTATGGGTTAATGATTCAAGTAAAATTGATTACAATTTGACCATAGTGAAATCAATGTGGTTTTATACATTGAGAATGTGTGAAACCACATTCCAAAATAGAATATTCTATTCTGATGAAGTGCACAGTTCCTGTGGGATAAGCAATTTCCTTCAGTTTCAAAAGTAGAAGGAATTTTATCTGAAGATTATCGAGATCTTAAAAAAATACGTTGTATATTTTCTATCCCAGAACGATATAGGATTCCTAAACGATTGCAACTAACTCGTCCTACTAAAATGGATAAACAAAGCTTGATAAAACTAATTATGAAGGGATCTAAATACCTACTTGAAATTATACCCAAGTTAGTTTGGTCAGTCTCCCTTTTTGTATAGGATAATTGAAAATGAAAGAAATTATTAATTGGTTTGCGTTCGAGACTAAATATTATAGCCTAGCGGTTAGAATATAAAATTTCTATAACTATAATGCAGTTTAATCTCGGTATCAGCTCGTTATAATTTGTATTAGATTATGTAACTAACTAGCCACGAAAAGGCATTCAGAGATTTATATAGAACACAGAAAGCTGTTTCCGTTTCAGGTATCAACCGGAGAAAATAAGACAGAGAGAGATTAAACTTCAATAATAATCAATGCCTGAGTTATATTACAATTTCACTAATATGAATTGCTATTTTCATATAATATGAACTTTCAAAAGCTTTTGTAGTGAATTCCTTGAAATTTTATCTTCGTGAAATTGATATAAAAATTCAGTAGGTATAAGTAGGTATCAAACTTGAAAAGGATCACTTTACAAGAGCTATCTATATTATCCAAAAAATTTGTATAATCTACAATTTTTAAGAAAATCTAGGCATCGAAGGAAATTGAACCAAGCATCCCTAACATATTATGTAGTGGAAGTCTAAAAGTCTAATCACTATTCTACTAAATGAGTTATTTATTATTACCTGGATGTTATGAATAATGTTGGATATCGATTGGGTAATTTAAAAATATGTTCATTCATATTTCTCTATATACAAAAATAAAAGGATATATTAAAATTAAATTACTTAATCTTAAATGATTAACAAACTAACTAAAAAGGTTTACGGTATTTAAATACTTTCAAATACATATACCACTGTGTACTACTGTATTTACTGTAAGTAATTACGTGATAGGTTTTTTAGTTAGTTTGTTTATGTAATTGTTAATTATTTTTTAAAAAATAATATATATTCTCTTAATTTGTTTGTAGAGAAATATGAATAATAAAAGAATTCGCAAATTGCCCACTCGACATTCGTCAATATTTATAATGCCCGGGCAATGTGAACATTTTCTATATTATCCATCACAAAAGTAATTGTATGAAATTTAAGTAAAATGTATCTAAAGTTAAATTTTAGTACATTCTTTTTCAATTACAATGCAAGTTAATTTTGTTCAATTGATTATTTTGTTTTTTAATTTTATTAAAATCTTGTACTATTTTTCGCATAAGCCGTCCATTAGTGTTACTCTTATAACTAGGTACAACCAAGAAAAATCCAAATCGACTCAACTCAAACCCAAAAATATATTTTTTTTATTTACTAAATTATTTTTTTTTAAAGTCGATCTTTTGCTTGTAATGTCTTTGTATTAATTAACCTAGTTTATTTAAATGATGATTTGAATCAATCTACAACAATTCAAATCAAATTTAAAATCTTTTAGTTAGTAATTTACTAAATTATTGTATGAGTTTTATTTTCGAAAATGGCTTAAAAAAAGTTTCCAATTTTTCTTTTAATTTCTCCATAAAATGACATTTTTTTAAATTTCCCTAGATTTAATTTTTTTATACACAGTATTACATAACGAATTTCCCCCAAAGTCTATTTACTAATGCGCAAAGAACCAATTTCCTTATACCGTGCGTTAATTTTGCGCCGCGTCTTTTCGTTGATCTTCTATTTTAATTATTTATTTATCGATGGTTTTCAATCGGACGTGTTTTTCAAATTTATATTAAGTAAATGAATACTTAGTAACAATTAACAACAAAACTGTTTGAAATTCAGTTAAAAGTGCATATAAAATTAAATTGTATTATATCCCCTTTTAATCCAAACAATTAGTCGTGCTTTAAGTAAGTAGATATTGTTGAATATTTCAATGTTAAATTTTGCATTGCTCATGCCATTAGCGTTAGCCACATCTTCAATGTTTGGAAGTTTTTAAATTAATGATAAATCACCAAATATTTATTTCTGATTAAAAACCCTTTTCAACCTACAATATTTACAGCTTTAATAGTTTTTCCCATCCAAATTTAAGAACGTGTTTTACAAGTTGTTGGCATAAAAAGAGAGAGCTTTTATAAAAATTGACTGTGTAACATTTCATCTAAAGCTTTATTTACAACTGGCAAGTAATTAAATAACTAAGCATGACTGAATAACAGCAGTGTACCTAGATGCGTAGCTTAGTCATTCACTATACTTTTTGATTAAATACTTAACCTATTTTTCTCTATTTTTTTCTGGTGAGTAAAGCTACTCACTATCCAGGGAGCCCAAAAAGTTTAACTACGTAACAGTTACAAAACGGATGTTACATAACATAATAACTGATACGTAGGTGGACGTTTTGTGCTCGCTGGATGTTTCCTTAACAAGTATGAATCAGTAGGTTTGTTCCTCTTATCCATTTGATGATGTTCAAACACGTCCACGAATAACAAAGAGCAAGACACATTGGCCAAGAAACAAGATTGAGTGAAGAACATAAAGCGGCAATTTCCCCCTAGTTGACAAACCGGTTATCCAGTGTTTACACATCTCCAAATCAGTGTCGAAATACGCAACTGTCACAAAAACGTACGTGCATAGATCGACTCTCGGCCTAATGCGGCTGTAAGCTAAAACATTTCTTCACTCACTCTTGTTTCTTGATCAATGTGTCTTGCTCTTTGTCTTTCGTGGACGTGTTTGGCATCAACGCATGGAACAAAGTTACCTAGTACGAACTTGTTCATTTTTGTCGGGAAAGTTAAAGTATATTGCCCAGCACACCTTCAAACTTGCTGGGTGAGATGTGTTACAAATATTATGTTATTCTATTGAAATGAAATTCAACACAATTGTTGTAGTTTTGTCTGACATTTTTTAAGAGAAACATTAACTTATTTGCATTGTTTATTCATTATTTTTAAGCAAGATTACCTTTAGTTTACCTTTATTTTTTATGTACTAGACTATTGGTGTACCTACTGTCCAATTTCGTAAACTATAAGGCACGAACAGTTTTTGGTGAGTAGCCTGGAATAGCCCCTAAATCAGTTACTAAATTACTCATCACTCAACTATTGTAAGTCTAAACCACTTGTCTAGGGTGAATAATACTTTAGTCGAGTGGCGGGCAGTTTAATTAAGTTAGTAGCAACTCATCAAAATGTGCGTCCACACGTTAGTTTAAATTGTACCTACATTGCATCCCCAGTTTTCTGATAAAAGAGTGGAGGGAATCGTATATATACATTAACTTAAAAATTACCGATGAATAATTCAAATAAGATATTTCGATTACAAAATGTTTAACAAGACAGCGGTAGTTATATTATACAGTGTTGTTATGTATATACTGTTATACAGTATTATATTATACAACTATATCTTCATTCCAGCAGGATGTCATAAAATTTTACAACATTCATGTAAGCACAAAACGTTCGACTACGTAACATTCTTTTGTTATGTAATTGTTACACAACTATTACCTTACGATAATTGCCATATTGCAAATTTAATGACGTTCTGGTGGAATTTAAATCAATAAATCAATTCACTTGTCGTTGTTTTTTCAAAAATTAATTTTGTAAAAGAAACTACATAAAAGTTTAATGTAACATTTAAATAACAAAAGAATGTTACGTAACTGTTACATAGTTGAACGTTTTATGCTCACTTCGATCATATCCAGCAAATTGAAACTGCCTAATACTATACTGGACAATATGATCAAGTTTCTACTGCTTAGTACTTGTTTAGTGGATGGTGAGGCAAGAAAAAGGATTCTTATGCATGTCAGAAAAAAAAGAATACCATGAATCAAATATTTTGACAAATATAGTTTAGTGAATGGCTAAATTACTAGACGAAACATTTAAATTCAATAATAAACTTTTATTCTTACGCTTTTTAATAAATAAATTTAAGAAAGAAAAACTAAATAATATCTCGATCCTATAATAGTACGATGAACGAGTTCGAATCCTGGCTGCAATACTTTGATATAGTATAGCTTAGTATAGTTTAACTGTATAGGTAGTTAGTGGTCTGAGTAATTCTAATTAGAGACAGCTAAGGGGCCATCCATAAATTACGTCACACGTTAAGGGGGAGGAAGGGGTCGACGAAGTGTGACAAGGGGGTGAGGGAGGTTCAAAATTGCGTGACGTCACATTTCAAAATATATTTTAATCAAAGTGTTTAAAGGAGTGGGTTCAAAGTCCATTGACTCAAGATGATTAAGTTCGATCTTTAATTAATATAATTAATGTTTTTTTTTGTTAATTTATTGAAATGTTTGATTTTATATTAATTTTAATAAAAAAATAATTTAAACTGCAAAAATTAATTTTATAACTGCTGTGTTAATTCAATTATTACCTATTTGTAGAGGTAAAATTGTAAAAAATGTGACGTTACACTAAGGAGGGGTGGGTCTCACAAATGTGACCAGCTGTGACAAAGACGGGGGGGGTCAAAAATCATAAAATTCGTGTGACGTAGTTTATGGATGGCCCCTAAATGAAGATCCTCTTTATATCAGGAAGTAACAAATAATTATACGGCTCTTTTGATGCAAATAAGTTTTGTTGTTCTTTTCTGTATCTTTTATTATTAAAACTTAACATTTTATGATCAATCAATGGTCTCGTTTATTTTTATAATCGATATCGTCATAACTATGTGAATAATTAATAGTGTTAAAAAGTTTAATAGTTGTACGAGTGATGACAAAATGACAATATGAAATGTACTAACATAAGTGACTATTCGCCCTTTACGATATTTAATCGAATTGAGGAAAACCTAATTTCTCCAGAGATGGTAATTTTCTTTGAGGATACTAAATATTATGTTCAAGGTATGTTATCTAATTTAATATTTATATTATAATTTTACTTGAATAGGAATTATAAGTGTATTGTTTCATGAAAAAAATCTTATTTCTAAGATTTTTTGATTAAGAAGGGGCCATTACAGTTTATAGATCGAAATGTTTTATAAGTACTGAAGTTAATAATAAATTTGTTCTTGATAAAAAAACCATACATTGTACGTTACATGACTTGTACATGCGCACAATGCGCATGACATGTACCATACAATGTATCTTTTATTGCATTTGTAACAAACCTTTTATAACTTATAGCATAACTATTCAATTTATTTCGCTCTATAATTTCTTAAAGGAGTAACTCATGTTTATCGAAACAAAACTCAAATTTATAATGACTTTTTTTGCTATACTAAAGTATTCATCATTTGAAATATCAGGATAAAAAAAACTAAAATAAAATAGTTTGTGTAAAGATTTAATATATAATTATAATAATATACAAAAATGAATACAATACAGTCCTTAAAATAGGTATATAAGATGTATACAATGCGCTATCATAATTAAAAATTATAGCTATCAATAAATAACGTTTTACATAAATAATTACAATAATATGTAAACGAAAAAATTAATATATATTTATCTATATGTTAAGTATAAATATATACAAGAAGTTCTGTTTATATAAAAAAGTATTCTTTAATAAAAAAAATAAACAAACATAAAAATGGAAACAATCAAATGATATTAAGAAAATATACTTTCAAAATTTCTCAATATCAATTTTTCGAGTATGCTTTTTAAAAAAAAATTATAAATAATATTTTCAAGTCAAGTATGCAGCTCAATATTTGGTATAATTTGAACTATTTGCTCATAATAAATGAGTTTTTTTTTTTATTGACTATTCTCGTACATTATATATATAATTAACATGAATCATTGCTTATATTACCTTCACTAAATATACAAACAACATTTCTTCCATCCCATTGAAATTAAAAGAAAATTGAATTTGGCAACAAAAAATACCGTTTTTCCACCATTGTCAAATTTAAATAAATAATTCTATAAACAATATATTTTCTTAAATAGTTTATAAACTAATTTCAGATAGCTTTTAAGTATATTTTAACTTGCTCCAGTCTTTTTTTTAATAATTCATTCGACGTGTATGTCTTTTTCTCTTAACACAAAACGACGTAATGACCAAGTGGAACGAAACTATAAAATTTTCTTACAAAAGCTCAAAACGTGTTTCGTTTTTTTTTTTGCGCTTCTTTTTACAATTTTCTACTAGCAATTTATATACAAATATTTTATTATTTTAATATTAGGACGGTTAGTTAATGACCAAACACGCAAAATTTGCAGCAAAATAATATCAAAAAGTTATTTGTATTTTGCTTTGTTACATTGTCGTATTTTGTATGAGTATTATATAAATGCAAATATTTCCTTATAAAAATGTTCAAAAATTATAGCACGAGTTACACATTTACGTTACTAACTTTTTTAGTTTGACTGGAATATGATTGAAGGTACTTAAAATAAAAAAAAATTAACTATATTTCAGTTATATTTAAAACTAGAATATTCTTTGTGTTAATATTTAAAAAAATCAGCTAAATAAAAAACTTGGTCCACGAATTTTGCTTCAAAATACTTAAAATATTACGTATAAACAATTAATTGGATTAACATAGCTATAAAATTAACGTTTCATAAAAATAAATAGAAAATTAGAGGTACACAAATTATTTTGAATGTTATTTATACGAATAGGCTATTCAGTTATTGCATTGGATATTATAAATACAACCACAATTTTTTTTTTTAAAGCCAAGGCTGAGCATGAAAGACTAATATTAAACACTGCATGCAAGATTTATTTAATATTTTGGATTGAGTTGTTCACTGATAAAAATTTATGTTTTTATCCATTAACTAACTTATACAGTAAAACCTCGATATGACGAGCTGATTAGGAGGACGGGATGTCCGTTAAAGCCAAAATTCCATTATATAAAAATAGGTTAAATAAATCAAAAGTTTTTTTTTAATATGTACACTCTTAATACACTAAATGCGTTCATTCACTTCGAGTAAACAAGTGAAACTGCTCTAGAGTTGCGTGAATCCCCAGCCAACTTGCCAAACACCGAGAGAAAACTACACGTTATATATCAGGGTATCTTCTAATATACTATCGCTCCGGTACAGCCTATAAGCAGGACGGCATTATGTTTCAAATTCTAGTTCTAGAAGTATAACATGATTATCATGACCGCTAAAAATTGTTTACATGCGGCAACACTTGAATTTAAGCATGTATAATATTAACGGGGCGTTTTTAATTTTTTTACATTTGACTGGATTTTTTGTCTGTTATATCCGAAGTCCGTTAAATAGAGGTCCGTTATATCGAGGTTTTACTGTAGTAGAAATAAAAACAAAATACATTTTCTTAAGCCTTTACTTTTCTATATAAAATCGTTTGTTATCATCTTTGTATAAGGATGCATAAAACTAGTTAAATGTTGAGATCAGGAAAATAGCTGCTGTTTTTATGGTACGGGTTCGTTATAAACTGAACCTAGTATTTAGCAGGATATGGCCACTACTATTTTACGGACGAATTATTCGCAAGCTTGGACTAAACTATAGCCAAAATAATCATGATTTTCACTAAAGATATTGTGTAACACTTATAATTGTGGCGATCTCTGTCAATTAACAAAACAATTAGTAGCAGTAAGGTCCATACCATGGTATTTAATGAAGAGACCAAATGAACACATGTTTAAAGGCGAAAATTTCGTTTACAGTAACTTTAATGCTCTTTCTTAAAGCTTTTAATTTCATAAAATAGATTTTTGCATCTAAACTCCCCATTTTCAAATATTGGTTGTATTTATACAAAAGGCAAGTAATGAGCGATATTATCTCCAAATCAATTTTAGACACAGAGTGGCACTACAGATATAATTACTAAACCAAATTATTTTGTAGCAAAACTCGTACGTTTTATTTTTTCAAAAAAGAGAGACTGAGTAGGAACTGGCACTAAATATTAGGTAAACTAAAGGTTTCTTTTTGATTTTGAAATGCTAAGAACAGATTTGTTTGCGGATCTGATACTGAACCGATAACGAATCAATCCAAGTGGATTTAGAATAATCGCCAAACGCATACACGCTTGTGAACTGATTAAGGGTTATTTTCCCGTGAACGAGTTTGAAAATATTCGGAAGTAAGACGAGGATTAACGAGAACCCACGAAAATTGTTAATTGAATTTAACGTTGTTAAAGAAGGATAAAAAATCTAGCCACATTTTATCAAACTGCGCATGGATAAGAGATTCGAATTTTTCGTCCTAAAAAAAACCAAGAATCGCTATAACCAAAGTCCCGATCCGCTTTCCGTTTCTGTCAATGTTAAATTCAATTAACAATTTTCGTGGGTTCTCGTTAATCCTCGTCTTACTTCCGAATATTTTCAAACTCGTTCACGGGAAAATAACCCTTAATCAGTTCATAAGCGTGTATGCGTTTGGCGATTATCCTAAATCCACTTGGATTGATTCGTTATCGGTTCGGTATCAATGCGCGAACAAATCTAATAGGTCAAAATAATTTTTCGTTTTAAAATTCGTTATTAAAAGTTAAGATAAAAAACGTACATATGACTTAAATTATTCGAACTAATTCCGTAAGACATTTGTCACGTGTTCAAATTCGTATTTTGTAAAATGTCGCCCCATGACAAATGTCATGAAAGCGACAATGCTCGTTTCGTTTCTGTCGCGTTCTATAATTGAACGACAACGTCATCTTACTTGATAAGTGACAAGTCTTACAGACGAGGTCCGATTGTTTTATTTGTATGAATGACAAAACTTTGTGACTTGAAACGATTTAACTGTGCAAAATAATTTACAATAATATCGTAGTTTCCAACAAAAAGTAAATCAACCAATTCACACAGTTAAATCGCAATCAAAAACGAAAAGGGTATAGCCGGATTTTTTAAGTTTTTTTTTTAAATCTCATAAACGGTTTGAGATAAAGCGCTAAAAATTTGGGTGAATTATTTTTGTTTGATGTCAAATCAATCCCCCAACTAGAAATTGAAAAAGCCGTGGGGGCAGATTTTCCATATAAGTCCGGCTATACCCTTTTCGCTATAAAAAAGGGTTCTTTACTATGATATACGTACCATGAATCCTTTAACCATACTGGGAATGTTATTTTACTTAAATTTACCTTTTCATTCGGCATCTTAAGGACCTCTTCATGCAGTTATTGCTGATTGTTTCTTTAATAACACTTTAGTATAATACATTGACGGCAAGGTTACTAAGCGCTTTGGAATATGAAAAAATGAATTATTTATGCACGTCAAAATCTTTTGTTAAGTGTTAAAAGAATATCAGGTCCTTTTTAATAAAATTGTTTACAAATTAAAATTTATCAGTGACTCAGCTACCAACTAATTCAATTTGTCGATATTTTTTACGTAAATTTGATACCGAATCCTTAAATAGAACGGGATCGAGTCGAAGATTTGATCGTAAAAGTGGCATGTAACCGAAAACGGCTGCGAATGTGTTTAAACACGTTTGTCTTTGAACGAAGTGATCTGGATCATTCCATGGAGATCTAAAAAAAAATCAGGCTTTAAATGACCAATTCGATTTTGGTTATTAATTTGGTTACCTTATTCCTGATGATTGTTGTTCTTTGTATTGTTTTCGTTGAGTAACTTTGATTGGGGGTCGTCTCGTTACGTGGCTGACTAGGAAATTCATTAAGATGTCTTCGCAATTTTGACTTTGCTCGACGGTTTTATGCAAAAGAGGATTTAACCAGTCGGTGTATAATACGTTGTAGTAACGATGATAGAATGCGGCTCCGGTTAAGACGATCGAATAGTCGTTGGTCCACTTTGATGTGTAACCCCACGAGCTTTTTGAGTCGTCCCAATAGTGAGATCGTGCTGGGTATCCAACGATTCGATCAGGAAACTCTCGCCAAACATTAAAGGCAAAATCGACTTCGTCTGTGCTTAACAAAGAGTCTTCATCGAGCGAAAGAACAGCCGCGGTTTGAATCAGTGGATGTGGATAAAAGCGTTGTGAAATACTCGCTGTGGAAGCGCTTTCTCGACCACCATTCGTTTTGGGAACCGAATGTAAAATATTAACAGGAACCTGCGAGGAAATTGGAAGCCATCGACTTTGCGGTGGCGACTTTTCACTTAGCCAAACGATAATTAAACGCGCTAAAAATTTACTTTTCGACACATTACGAACAAGTCGATAAAGTGACGACGTCTGTGTTACAGGCATTCCTAGTTGACAATATATTACACAGGTGAACTTTTCTCCTGGATTAGCGGCGACTTCAAAAAAAGGATAGTGACTCCACGAGTCAGAAAACTGAGGCAGTGTTAACAGCGCACCTGGACTAGAATTCCAAACGAGGCCATCGCGAATTTTTTGCCCCGGTATGCGTTCACGAATTATTTCTAAGGTGGTAAAAATAATTTTTTCGATCGAAGAAAAATAACGGTCCCAAAGCACTTGAGTCTGTTGGCGCATTGCTAATATTTCACTAGAACTAATTGAACGAACAATATCGGGGACTTGCAGAAGAAGCCGTTCATCGGCCCATACTATCGCCTTATTCCAGTCAACCACTTGCGAAAATGGCAATGTCCAATCATTAGACAGGATCACAGGAATGCACCCGGCTTGTAAAGCCTCGAGAAAACGAAATGAACCTAAACGTCTTCCTCGAGGCACAAGACAAAAGGTGCTATTTTGTAATAAAACCTCATAGTCAAACCGGTCATATTCCATGTTATCCTCGTCACAGCGTTCATCTTTAAGGTCCTTCCAATTTTTTCCGTGTCGACACGTCGTTACCATAATTAAATCTTTGTCATTATGCAAGTGGAATAAAGCATTTCGAGTTTCAGATCCAATTCCATGTACGTAACGTTTTCCTTTGAATGCCAACAAGTATTTTTTATCTAAAGGAAATTTTTGGCTGCTCACAAATCCGGGCTCGCCACCCTTTTCAGGGTGTTTTTTATGAAAGAGTGGAATACTAACATCAAAACCGGCTCGAAACTTATGATTCGAAATGCTAGCTTTAGCCAAAATAGCTACACCGGGGTCGAAACCGAGACTATCTTCGGCGTAATCAGGCCACGTTCCTGAATATAAATTAAATATCACATGATTTAAGCCGTTGTTCCACAACGAAAGGCGTTGAATTCGCGCCGGCATATTCCGCACATAGTCTGTCGAAAGAGGATCCCGATCTAACGTATCGATAGCCAAGACAAATAAACAGGCCTGGCTTGGATCTGTCGTTAGATAACGCGACTCGAGTAGAACACTAAGTATTTTTTGATATGACGGACTTATTACCGGCCCGGACACACCATCCGTTGTTTCAATAGGATAAACATACACTTTAAAATCGTCCCGATTACATCGATTATAATCAAAACACGTTTCCATCCGACAATTTTTACTGTTGTCACTCGACGGATTTTCTCGTTGAAATGCCCAATCTGCAACATCGTCGTCTAGATCTAGGTCTATATATTCGGATAAACTTTGTGAGGACCACGTAGAAACTTTACTTTTCAACCGATAACCACCGAAATAGCAAAAAACAAGAAAAGCACATGAAACAAACACTAGCAAGTATCGTTTCTTTGCTTGCATTTTCTTATAGTCATTCAGTCTGATATGGAGGAAGTGATTTAATTATTCTACTGTATATACTACGTACAAACTACATAATGGCATAGAAATTGAGTCTAAATGGCAACGGCGACGACGTCGAAAGCCCAACATCGCCAAAATTTGCTTTTTGACATTGACATTTCGTCAAATATAAAACTTGGTGCTCCAGTGAAAACTTTGTCGGGTTTTTTCGTCAATGCGCACAAGAAGAGCGCACGCCCCTTATTAAATAACTAGAAATTAAAGATGTGAATCTACGTAAAATCTATCCAGCAATAGCCCATACCGTAAAATTATACAAATTATAACATAGCCGTATTAAAATTCAAATTAAGAGAATAAATTTTTATATTTTTAGTTGTTAAAAATTAGCTATGTTCAGCAGAACATCGCTATCAATATTAAAGTTCAAAATGTTGTGATTATATTTTAAGTTTTTATTCATTTAGATGAATCAACATAGATCAAAGATTGAGGGCATAATAATCAATCAATTTTTTTGAATCGCCTTACGCAATATCTTGCGAATTATAATATTCCATTCAAGTAATAACAATTTGCTAATTTATTATTAATAGCTCATTCTTTCAATTGCCTGGCTTAAGTAATATAAATGTTTTTATTTGTTAACATAAAATTTGCGGTATACCAAATTTGCAATAACACATGCGAGAACAATATTATTTTTGTTTTTAAATTTTTATGATAACATTATTTTAATTTTACACAATGAAATAATTTTCTCTATATAGATTTGAAATATGCTTTAGATTTGCTTTTACACGAATATTTTTTTGTAAATATTTAAAATATACAAATAAAAATTTAAGTAAACGCGATAAATGCCTAGCTATTGTTAGCAATGGTGTTGTTTATATTATTAGTTCAGGTTTAGTAAGTTTATTCGTTTTATTAGATGTCCAATTGGTCTCCTTTAGGAAGAACAGTCCTTATTTTACTTGTTTTGTCCTTTCTCGAAAAGTGTCCTCTTCAGATCGGCACGAGTAAGATTAGCGTGGCGCTTTGAGTATTTGAAATCGCCCAACTTTATCCTTTTGTGTAACTATAAAGTAAGGCCAATAGAAGCTAAATAGCGTGTCAATTATCCCAAAATCGAAATTTCTAGAGAAATCTATAAATTTTGGCGCCAGGATGAGGCCTAACCAAGCCATTTACAAAATTCAAAGTCATTCAAGGTGATTCAAGGTATGAGTAACTATGGGAACTTACATGGTCCAATTTGAACACTCAATATTTTTTATTTGCGAACACGTTTTTAATATTAAATTTCTATTGAGTGATAATAATTTCCATTTATTTTGCAATTCAAAGGACACAAATTTTATAAACATCACAAATAATACAAACGTTCAGGAATAAAACACAGAAAACACCATAAAATTAATGAAATTCTTACTACAGCAATAACGAGTTTGAACTCAAGTAATATAGAAAATATAATTGGCAAAATAAACAATCCTTAAATATCACGTATTTTAAATATGACTAGATTTTTAAAATATTCTATAAATTTAACATGCTCTAATAATTCAGGATCCGTATTCATAAAGATTTCCGATGAATACTGAAAACTCATAGATATTTGCAGCATAATTTTTATGTTAAAACATTTAATTTTGTGTAAAACTTCGTGGTGTCAGGAAGTGCACATTCAGTCAAATAATGAAATTCGGGTGACTACAATTTTATATGAATTAACTTAAAATACATTATAGTTCCCATAGTTACGTCTTGATTGACAGATTTATCAAAATCATTTCCCATAAGAAAAATACGTCTTGAAATCCGGTTTTATCGAAAACGAAACGAAAACTCGCAAATTACTATACTCTTCATTTTCGTTTTTTTTTTTACTTGTTTTATCAGGAACCGTAGTTCTTGGCGCCACGCGAACCTTACTCTCCCCTTCAAACCTATGAAAAGGGAGAAGGCCGGGTGATTTCCCCGAGTCCATATCGTCCATATTTAGTTTTCAATAAGCTCCGGATTTGAGAAAAATTATTTTCCAAATTTGATATTTTAGATTATTTATCATTATTCAAGAACACAATACGCCCAACTTCGTAACATTTACGTAACATTCTTTCGTTATGTAACTGTTGGAAAAATTGTGTTTCGAAGAATTGTGATTCGAAAAATTGTTAAAAAAACACCAGTTTTGTGTTTATTGAGTATATATAGTAACAGAAGTAATAGTTTTAATAAATGCTTGATTATAGAAATTTATTTTAATTATAAGAGAAAAATTGTTTCAATCAAATATGTAACAGGTGTTGTAGAATTTTTTTTCAAAAAAATACAGTTTAAAACACACATTCGATATATTATACCTATATCTTACCATATCTTACATTTAAAAATTATCTGAAATAAGTATATAGGGGAAATATTAGTTTTTAGATGAATATTAGCATTATTAACTAAACAATATTTTTTTTCTCTAATTGTAGGGTCAGTATATTTTTTAAAATAAGTACCTGTACCTACAATGGTACATTTAGGTATAGCATTTTTTGAAAAAGTAAGAGTAAACCTACGGTACCTACATAATTTTACCTCCCCAAAAAGAGTGCATATTATGGTACTAGCTCATCGAGAAAAACTGATTTATTATTATTGCTTTATTGTTCAAAAAGTTAGACAAGTGTATTGCGACTTTTGTGGTTGACTTGTACTGACTTGTTTCATATATATGGAACAAAAGTATTCTTAGATAAGAAAAAAGAAGAGCAAATTATTTTTTTTATAGTTTGAAAAGGACAAAACTTAGAAAAAAAAGTCTAAACTAAAACTTGTAAAAAAAGCCTTTTTCACATTATAAAGATTAAAAATTATCTTAGTTAATTTTCATTTTTCCAAAGGCTAGTTGGACTAGTAGAACTGGTCAAGTATAAAAAATTGTCCCAAATATCTTCAAAATATATTTTCTACTGAGCTGATACAAACTAAAATTGTTTCACAATTATAGAAAACTTAGTTTGTTAGTTGAGGCAGAGAGGTTGAGGTGACACTTGCCAATTTGGTAGCATTGAAATAACTGCAATAAGGTGGTAAATGGGGTAAATGGTGGTAATCAGTTAAACACCGAACTCTTATAATCTAGTTATCATTAAATACAACACTCGAAACGATCATAAAACTTTTTTTTAAATAATCTGTTACTCTCAAAAAAATAGATAAACACTGATAATGTAATTACAATTGCTTATTTGGCATATTTTATTACCCAATCCAGCCTCTTCTCGGCATTCCCTGCGACATTCCTTCAAAATATTTATTTCTTTAAATAAAACATAAAAACTACAAAAATGAAGCATATCCTTTGCATCGTATTATTTTCTCTAATTGTAACGCTAAGTTACCAGGAAGAATATCAACATTCCCATTCAGCTCGAATTGAGGTTAGTTAGCAACTAGGTTTTTAGTAATTTTAATGATATTATATTGAAACAATTAAAATCATTTTAGAGCTGTCGAGGGTGCAGTTTAAATCGCCTTCCTGAGGTAAAAGCATTTATTTTCGAGGATGTACCTCAGTATGAGGGTGTTGAGTTCAAGTCGATTCCAGGCGCACAACCAATCATTCGATTTTTTAATAAAGACGAAAAAGAAATCGAAATGATGAATTTGTCATCGTTCAATCGTGTTCAATTAAATAAAATGCTCGAAGAGCACGGCTTTAAAAAGAAGGAAGCACAAGATAAAAATGAACTGTAATCAATTTGACTGTAATAAAGCCTAGTTACTTAAAACGTTAAAAACATTGCTCATCTTCCTTTTCTGAACTCCACTAGAACTTATAAATACGAAAATCAAAATTAAATGAAAATTAGCGCATCTTTGAAGCTTTTTTTTACTAATTATAACTTTTTCTATTAGATTACAAACATTGGCAGTGCCAACCCTTATGTTTTACATTATTTTGGGTTTTAAGTTTTCGATTCATTCAAAGCCAAATATAGATAGGATAATGCTCAAAAGGATCTTTTCCAGATAAACTCCGTCACTAATGCAAAAAGTGTACGCACGAAAAGTTAAGCCCCGCCATTTTTTGCCAGCTCCAATATCTCCCCGTAAAAACCACGCAGACCGAGTCCTTCCCCAGCAGTTGATTCTTCAAATTATTAATTAAATGTCCCAATTTCACCCTCTTCAATTAAAACTTAAAGTACAAGTTTCATATCCTCTTTTTTATAATCTTTATTGGATGACGGGGCTTATATGGAAAAGACTCGATCAAAGTAATGTAAATGACGCCTGATGGCTCGTAAGCACTCTAAGAATTCAGGAAACACTTAATATACCTACTTATTGTAATTTATTTTTCAAATTTCCGTCGTTTTTCTAAGATTTTCAAAAAAAATTCATGCGCAGTAGCTGCAATATTGTACACGCGGTAAAAATGAAACACTTAAATAATAAAGATTATGAGAAAGTTAGTGGGAGAGGCAAGAGAGAATAAAATACAAAATTTGAGTAAAATGTTGTTTAATCAATATTTACCTTCCCATCTTTTTCTTTTTTTTGGTTATTTATAGTCGCTTGGAACGTCCAAGGTCACCGCCTTATCTAGTTCTATAAATTCTCACTTTTCACTCGCTCATTTATGTTGAAGCACAGTTGCATTCACCCTTGATCATATTTATACACTCACTAGTTACATTTCATTCACAAAATTTTATACTTCGGTGAGGAGGTTGGCCTTTTTGAGGAAGTTCAGGCATGTTGAAATCCCCTTCTCAGTATTCAAGCAGTCACTCAAGCTTTGTGGAACCGACCACTTCCGTCTGAAGTTCTCCGTTTTCTGAAATTCCAGCAGCAGGTGGATTTGTGGTTTCTTTTGCTGCTAAGTCTGCTGAGACATTGCCAGCGATATTCTTGTGCCCCGGAATCCATATCTTTTTCTATTAGTGTGAAAAGTCACTCTCTTTT
Organism: Sisyra nigra; assembly: GCA_958496155.1. Lineage (NCBI taxonomy): Eukaryota > Metazoa > Arthropoda > Insecta > Neuroptera > Sisyridae > Sisyra > Sisyra nigra. Next base: position 12,567,476 of record OY292314.1, on the reverse strand, counting down.
GCTTCACTTTTGAGTATATGAAATGAAAGATAGAGTTTTCTTTCTGTATGTGTAATATTTTTTTCTCTCTTGTGTAACGAAATGACGAATTAAAATGTTCTTGAAATTTCACCTTCAATTCTCTTTCATTTTTAAAGTGCAACTTTTTATACATCGTCTCAAATTTTTTGGCCTGTCTTTAGCATGTCGCTAAATTTAACACATTCTCGGCAGGGAATCGGCAAGTGTTCGGCAGAGCTCGTATATACATTGTTAGCTATATACCATGTCGTTTTACCACCCTGGTTGTGCGAGTAATTACTGAACGTAATGAGCTATTTTCCTCTCCATGACAACGTTTTAGTATATTATAAGTTGTCATCAATTGTCAATCATATTTGAATTGGTTTTTGTGTTTTGATCAGTGTATTGATATAAATGTTGTTGCTCACTTGATTGATTTAACAACAATCAACAAATTCAATAGTGAAAATAACAGTCGAATATTAACATCAATAATGAAAATTCAAAAATAGTTGCAACGGTGCGCGGCACGTCAGACAGTGAATTCGTGACACATCCTTTTCTTTCTATTCTATTTTCATACCCTAAATCAAATTATTTTCCGAAAGTTTTCAGTTACATAAGTGCCTAAAACCCGAAAAAAAGTTTCACTTGCATCGTGCTTTCGTAAAACCACTGTTTGATTATCCATCATTGTTTTGATTATCGAACAATTTTAAATGTTGCACTTCAAAAATATATTTTCACAAAGCCTAGCTTGTGCAAGCATTCACAAGTAATAACTTACAGCTAATTTAGTTTTTCTTGTAAAAATTTAATTGAGGAAGTTTCAAAAATCAAAATATTATTTCTTATAAATAAACTCATTTTATTTAATGATCCTTTAACCTCGATTACAAATATATGTATAGGTAAAAATATTTCTACAATATTATAACAAATTTGTAATCTATCAAACAATCAAAATTTATTTAAGAGGTACTTTATGCTAATATTTTTTACAAGTTACAGATATTTCCATTTTACCAAATATATCTTAAAAGTAAAACTATAAATTATCGATATTAATTTCGGGAATGTAATTCTACCTTCGACCACTGTTTTCATATATACAAATTAATTTACAATTCCCAAATTAGTAGCATTATGATGTTTCTTTCGATTATATACATAAATTTAAAAATGAAAATGCGTTACGCATACTTATTTTCTACTAAACCAATTATATGAAATTAAATTATTTCATTTGTATGAATCAAGAAAAAAAAAACTTATGTTTGTAGAGTAACATTTGCTCCATCACAGCCGGTAGCGTTGAAGAAAAAAATAATTTCATATAAATGATTTAATTTGTTCAGTGTTATATTAACTTAACAAGTTAAAATAAATTGACTAGATATATGTCAATTAACATTAACTTCTCGTAAACATCGATCAGTAATCGTCTTATTATTGGGCTACATTACGAAATCACATCGAAATTCTTAAAATCATACCCCTTTACATGTAGTTAAAATATATACGATTTTTCTGCTTGTAAATAAAATACGGGTCAACAATGTTAAAATATTTTTGTATTTTTTCCCTTTTTATAATTTTTGTATTTATGGTGTGAATTATTCATAATATTGTGTTTCATTCATTTCCACTTACACAAACAACAAAATTAACCATTGATATTATTATGCGAGTAATAACCAACAGATAAATAAAATTGCGACCCAAAGAAATAGTTTTGATAAAAATTGTTCCTCTTCGTGCTGAGCAGTTCCTCGTGGAGCTAAACCAAAAAAAAATATATTAGCACTAGTTAAACAACTTTTGTTCGTGGATGCAATTTTTGAACCAATTCAGGGACTATTAAATTATAAATTATTATTTAAGTAGCGCTTATTTCTAATTAACTGTTCTGGAGTTATATTGGTTGCTTTCCATTTACACCAAACAGGGACACTGTGTAACGCAGTGTTCGATAAAGCGCTTTCCATCAACGACAATGTCAAACACGGCTGTACACTGCGCGACACTAGAAAAAGTCGTGTTTGACAATGTTTCATCGTGTTTTACCAAGGATTACCAACACAAAAGAGAAGAATTCTTTTCTCTGCCTATGATAGCCTATGATTATTAATTATTCAGGTTTTTCAGGTTGGTATTAAAAAAACCAAAATTAACTCACGGAGATAACTTCTGTTTCATTTAACGCTCTTACACAAGTTTGGCAGTGTTTCGCAATGTAACGCAGAGTCGCTCTGTGTTAATAAATGGAAAGCAACCATTGTGTACCCCCATGTACCTTATAGCCTAGGAGAGTGGTGCGCAAACTATTTTCATTTACGAACCCCATTTTTTTGAAAAAAATTTTCGAGACCCATGAGTTGACAGTAGACGTTTTTTAATCGTCAATGTAGTTAAAATTAAATTATTTCCTTTGAAATTTTTCCTTTCTACTTGGGTGGAATAGGAGTAGTATTTGAGTTTGTGTTTAAAGCCGTTCTCGGTAACTATTTTCTATTGAATTTTTATTTAGCTGGCTATATTTTTTATTTTCATATAAAGTTCTTTAAATTTGGCGACCCTAAATTTTCTCGTCGCGACCCACAGTTTGCGCACCACTGGCCTATGAGACCAATGCATGATTTCACACATTACACCCATAACGTAGTTTAATCATTTATATATCAAATAAAAGCTCTTTTTTTCTGTGCATGATAATATAAGGGTGCCAATTTAAAATGTCCCGAAAATAAGCGAAATTAGCTGTTAAAAATGCTGTTAATTAAAGATAAAGTAAGAGAGTGCCTGACGATATTTTTCAGACAAGGAAGGTAAAAACTAGTCTGATGAGTTTTTAAACCTTTTGCGTGTCTCAATAGATCGAGACCCCCGTCGAGATAAAATTTGTAGCCCAAACACTCGTTGTTCTCGTCTGACAAATGTCGCAGCGCGTTAAATGTCCCTCACTTTAATCTCATTTTTACAGTTAGTTTCGCATATTTCCCGGAAATTTTAAATTAGCACCCTTATATCATCATGCACAGAAAAAAAGAGCTTTAATTTCATATATAAATGATTAAACTACGTTATGGTGTAGAAATCACACAGTGGTCTCTTAGACTATTATTACGGTACGCTTATGACGGTTTTATAATAAAAAAATTATACGGTATAAAACTTCTTAAATATGAAGAAATGGGAAATTTAGTGTAAGACAAAGAGAGCACCTCAAAAGAAATATTCAAATTTAGATAAAAATATTTTGTTTATTCAGTATTTACACTGGCATTAGTTCTCATTCTTTTTTTCTTCAAGTCATATATTTCTTCTCTCTCATGTTACGAAATGTGCCTAAATCTGATGCCTTTTTGAAATTTCACTCTCAATTTTCCTCCACTAATCAATTTTCGAATCACCACTCAAGAATTTTCACTTTAAAATACTGAAATTGATTAGCTTATAAGGCTTTGAAAAGACGAAAAATAAATGCTACGAAGAAAAGTGCTGTTTGAAAACGCTAGTAATACTAAAATAGTACAAATAGTTTTGTTCATTTGTGTTGGCAATCTCTGGCTCTAAATAGTCAAATAGGCCTTAGGGAGGTTACAGTAAGGGGCTAGCCATAAATTACGTCACACGGGGGGAGGGAGGGAGTTGACGAAGTGCGACATTGTGTGACAAGGGGATTGGAGGGGTTCTAAATTTAGTGACGTAACATTCCAAAATCTATTTTAATCTAAGTGTTAAGTAAAATACTAACTTTGAACTATTAACGAAAAACTCAAAATTATTTGCAACACTATCTGAAGAAACATAAGGTTCAAATTGTTTTGTCGGCCACTCGCTCTACTACACTAAGAAATTTTTTTTTCTGCCAACTGAATTTCATTTACACCAGCAAAATGATTTGATAGCCCATTGCCAATCAAATATTTAATATTTAGATTTAATTGTCCGAAAAGACAATTAAATTTTTCTCGGTGTAGTGTAACGCCCCGATACTATTGCCCTTTGATAAATGCCGCATTTTGCCTAGCGGTGATATTGTTTTTATTTCATTTGACAATTGACTTTCAAGATAATTAAGTTTGATCACTAATTAATATAATTAGTCGTTTTTTTTTTGTTTATTTCTAGAAATGTTTGATTTGCTGTTAATTTTATTAAGAAAACATTAAAACTGAAATAAAACAAATTTTGGAACTGCTGTTTAATTCAATAATTATTGATAGATGTAAAATTGTAAAATATGTGACGTCACACTAAGGAGGGGTGGGTCTCACAAATGTGACCAGCTGTGACAAGGACGGGGGAGGGGTCAAAAATCATGAAATTCGTGTGACGTAATTTATGGATGGTTCCTAACCTGTTACAATGAGCAATTTGGTCTTTCTCAGAAAAAAACTCTGGATCTGTTTATAACTAAACATGCGCTTGACGATAATCCTGAATTAGTCTTAAACTTATTCGTAATTGGTTCAAAATAAGACCCGCAAACAATGCTAATAATTCTTAGAAAATTACAACCTGGACTTGGTCGTTGGTCCCCAAAGTTAAACATCGTGAAAAAGCCGAATGGAAATGCTCCAATTCCAAACGATAATTGAAAGCCACCTTCTCCACCAAATCCAAAACCGGGAAAAGCAGCCGGCTCTGGCTCGGTTCGTTGTCCGGCTGGACGAGGTGGGACTTTTTCTCGAGGGTCTTCTTGTTTCGTACTCCCTCGACCATATAGAGGCACTACTTTTTCTTTGCTAATAGCTGCTTTGCATACAGGACATAGTTGACGAGTTGGTCGAGTTTCTAACCACTGATGCAAACATGGCCAACTAAAAAAAACACTTCAATTAAAAAAAAAGAAAGCATAAATTAATATTTTATTGAAAATATTCAATACGAAAAACAGCCTTGAGTATTAATTAGCATTTATTAGATTTACATGAAATAGTAAACGATTAAAATTTGGAATTTTTTACAAACATTACAAAACTTTGACGAAATATAATGGGACTGCAATTTTTTTTTATGAATGACCCAACTTATTGAATTTTAAGTCTCATGTCAATTTATTCAACCTCGACTTTTCCTTCAATTGAACATAATATATCAATTTCGGTTTGCAAAATTAAATAAAATTTGAATATACAAAGAAAAAGGATAGAAACCAAATGAAAACACTCAAGTTTAATTACTGAATAAAACGAAGGAATTACAACTTTTTCTACAATATTTTGGGTAACTTTTAAATATTTATGGAATGTTTTATTAACTTGAAAATCTTTTAATTGGTCCTTTAGGACTATTACTTAATGGATTCACTAGTATTTTTGTTATATAAACCAGACAAAGATAAAATGAAGTTAATTATTTAAGACACGTCAAAAGTCAATGGATTTACAAAGGACTGGCATATATTAAAGTTGATATTATTCAAAATTTTAGAACAAATTTTTTACTTTTAAATAGCTTTAAGCGTGGTTAAGATCATCAGGGATTAAAAAAAATAATAACTGCAAGGTTACATATTTTAGTAAAGGATATTAGCGCGTTCAGAGTTGGAGTCTTTCAGTTTAGTATAGATTATAGACTATAGTATCATAGCCAAATATGCTACACTATTCTAATAAAAAGTGTCCTACAATTGCCTATTGAAAAAATTATAGCAATTTTGAAATAAATTTTTATTTGCAGTCTTATGTTATTGATGTGAAACATCTTAATTTACGTTAAAGTAAACATTTGATATAAAAAACGATCAATCGTTGATTTCCGTAACTAATACAAAGCAATAAAAAACTGAAATTTTACATATTTTAATTGCCATTGGTCAATTGTCAAGTTTAATCCTACATAATTAATATAATAACAAATTTTCCCTTTTTATTTTATTATCTTGGCTAATTTTATCCTCAAAAATGTGTTAATACAAATAATTAATACATTTAATAGAAATATGAATTTTAGAACCAAAAGAAAACAAAATTTTAAAAATGAGAGCTCCACGAAGAGAAAAAGTTGAATCATAAAGCCATTGCGTGAACCAACATGAGGGCATAGGTATAGTCTAATGCCGCGTTCACACGTTTCAACTTTAGTTGAACGACAATTTTCAATATTTTAGACCGTAGCGAGGTAAGCGACGCGAGCAGTGAAGCACAAACGAGCAGAATTGAAATCAAATTGACCGGGGTCGAGTTGAACGGCAAAAAGTTTGACCCAGTCAAACTTTTCGTCGTTCAAGTCGATGGGTCTGATCGAGTCCAATTTGCTTTTAATTCAGTCCAATTTGCATTTAATTCTGTTCGTTTTCCACTTCTCGCGTCGCCTACCCTGCTACGGTCTAAAAAACTGAAAATTGTCGTTCAACTAAAGTTGAAACGTGTGAACGCGCCTAAGATCTGAACCTACATCGACCTTCGCCGAATTGATAATAGAATGAAACATATTTTATCATGAATTTTGTATATTAGAAAATATATTAAAAATGGGTTGGCTAAAAAATCCGGGGCAGACTATTTTTAATTATTTTTAATAAAATATTGCAACATCAAGATAATAGAAACAATTTTATATCATCCAAAGCGCTGTTTTATAGCGACCACGCTGATATAGGTTTGTCTGCAAAAGTTCGGTCCTATTAAGGGTTTGCAAATTTTAAAGATTTAAATTTTAATGCGCATAGAAATGTGTGACAGAGAGATTCGAGATAACTAGACTGTGTAATAATAAAATACCCATCATCGCAGTCGCCTGTGATGTGTAAAATTTTTTCTATATGTAGCAATATTTTATTAAAAATAATTTTTTTTTAAAATAATTAAAAATGGCCTATCCAGGATTTCTTTAGCCAACCCATTATTAATATATTTTCTAATTACTAAATTCATGATAAAATATTGTTTCATTCGATTATCAACTCGGTGAAGGTCGATGTAGATTCCGACCTTCTACTAGTAGATAATGAAGAGATAATTTAGAGGTTTTACATGTTCAAAGACGTTCCCTGACGGTTCACACGTAAGTTTGAATTGACTGGGTCAGTTAAAAAACCATTTGAAAAAAGGGCTGTAAATATTGCATTTTCCTTACTACTTCGTATTAGTCTCTGAGTAACATACAACTTAATTTGGCAGTTTTGTCAACGATGATCTATTAAAAGATCTATAATAACTTCGCAACTAACTTTGTGCGTTTGCTAAGTTAAAACAATTTTATTATGAAGGCCCATAAACCAATGTACCATGTAAACCAATAGGAATTCATATGCAAATTGTAAAATTTAGACGTTTTATATCAGCCATCCTATGATGATACACCGTTTTTTAAAATTTAATTTAAATAGATTGGGTAAATTAAAAAACCTTTAAAACTCTTTAGAAAAGGGCTAAATTTTAAATTTTCCTTACTAGAATTTAAATTAGTTTCTGAATAATGCAACAGTTTGTTGTTAACGAAGATCTAAAATTAAGAGATCTAAAAAACGGAGCGCTGTATTACCAAATTACATAATTCGAGTGTTTGCTTAGTAAAACAAACAGTTTCAATGATACACTTAAAAATAAATCAAGTTGTGATGATCTTTTTTAGTACAAAATAAAACTGACGAGAAAAAAAATTTACCAAAAAAGATGACCGCACATACTGACTACAGCATCCCTCGCCGTATCCAAACAAATATTACACTCAAACGTGCTATCATCCTTTTTGTCCTCCTCGTTAGCACCAGCAGGCTTTTCCTCGTTCTCCTTAGGCTTGGCTTCTGGATTCGTCGTGGCCATTATCGATTTTTACGCTTATCTATTATCAGTACAATAAAAATATTTTCTGCGTTCAATTTCCAACCAATTTATTGACACATTTTGCTCATATCATATAATCAAATAGCATGCAAACCAATTTAAAAATAAAATCAACTCAATTATTTGACACATTTAAACGCGACAAAAAATTAACTCCATATTGCAATAATAATATATGCACGATGGAAATTAACCCAATAATCAAATTAATGACGAAATACCAAAACAACTACGTTAATTTTTTCGAATGTATTATCTAAAACGATAAAATATAAGACATATCGAAATCACAAATGTTAAGTGTCGATAATAGGTGAAAAAGAGAGAGAACCTAGAATTTGCTTACATATTTTAATAATATTCTTACACTGTTTTCTCGCTTTCTTTGCTACTAGATTCACTATTTACGAGTTAATCCCCATAACCGACACAACTGCGAACAATTAAATTGGTTATCTTTTAAAAAAAGATTAAGAGCTAAAAATTATATCGTATGTTCTGGTATTTTTTATTATTTCTGACGTCAGTTAATTATGTCCCTGGAGTTTCGTCTTTTCAATTGAAAACATTATTTCTGGTTCGCAAAATTCACACTAGTGCTCAGCTGAAGTTGAAGTTTATTTATTTTTACAGAACTCTTCGTTAACAACATCTTAATTCGAAATATGGTGGCGTTGTTTTCCCATATTTCCGATATTTCTTTAACTAGCGACTACCCGTGACTTTGTTCACGTAAAACTAACCGAATAAGCTAATACACTTCAGATTTAAAATTATTAATAACCCTAGTCTAAAAAAGGGAAAATAGGGTCTTCATCAAGTCAAGTAACTCAGCGGTCGGGGAACTTTTTTTACCATTACCACAAAATATTTTTGTGTAAGTCGATATTACCCCTTCATTTTGAAAAGGGGACAATCAATGTAAATTTTTAATTATACGTTAAATTATATTGAATTAATTTGTACGGAAAAACAAGTTGCATGAAAGTAGTAACAAAATAAAATTCTCATACGCACAAAAACTAATTTAAAACTTTCCCCGTTCAGATTTAGGGCCAACCATAAATCACGTCACACGTTAAGGGAGGGGGAGGGGGGTGGATTGTGTGACAAGGGGGGTGGGAGGGTTCCTAAATTTTGTAACATCACATTTCAAAATCTATTTTGATCTAAGTGTTTGTTTAAGTAAAACACGAACTTTGAACTATTAACGAAAAACTCAAAATTATTTGCAACACTATCTGTAGAAACATAAGGTTCAAATAGTTTTGTCAGCCACTCGCTCTACTACACTAAACACTAAAAAATTCCCTTCTGACAACTGCATTTCATTTACGCCAACAAAATTATTTGATAACCCATTGCCGATCAAATATTTAATATTTAGATGTAATTGTCCGAAGAGACAATTACATTTTTCTCGGTATAGTGTTACGCGCCGACACTATTGCCCTTTGATAAATGCCGCTAAATGCTGCACCGTCTCTGCATCATCTAGCGGTGATATTGTTTTTATTTCATTTGAAAATTGACTTTCAAGATGATTAAGTTTGATCATTAATTTATATAATTAGTCGTTTTTTTGTTTGTTTATTTCTTGAAATGTTAGATTTAATGTTAATTTTATTAAAAAATTATTTAAATTGATAAAAAAAGAAATTTTGGAACTACTGTTTTAATTCAATAATTACTAATATTTGTAGTTGTAAAATATGTGACGTCACACTAAGTGGGGGTGGGTCTCACAAATGTGACCAGCTGTGACAAGGAAGGGGGAGGAGGTCAAAAAATCATGTTTGTAGTCCTATTTTTAAGCGATTTTACATTAACTGCTTCATTTGAGCTACAAGAGTCCAATAATTAAAAATCCTGTATTAATGAAAATTGCAGTCCTCTCAGGAATAACACTTTCAAATTTCATGTTTATGCAATCAAAACTAGGCACGGTATTGTTTTATACGTAGGTATAGTTATAGATTATAGAGATTAACAGCAATGAAAATTTAAAATTGGCACCCTCTGTTCAATGATTTTCTGATTAAATTGGTTGATAGTTTTTCTTATTGATATACAGTAGGAATTCATCAAGTCAAATAATTGGGCATTTTGTGAAGTGAGTAAAGTTGAAAATTTCTAATATTATCATTTGACTTGAGTTTGACTTAATTTCATATCAAATCTAAAGCTCTGTAATCAAATCAAGTAGTAGTCGTAGGTAGTGAATTTCTACAGTACAATGAAAAATGTTTAAGACAGAACTGAAGAGGTCAAAGTATTTTTTATGTTTTACGAATTTATACAATGCCTCTATTTATTAATACAATTCTTAATATTTAAACAGAATCATTTATTCTGTATTAAACAGAATTTACGATTGTTTTATTATTTTAAACCTATGTTAAATGTTTAACAATATGTCTAGCCTTCTTTTCCTACTTGATTATTTTTTGATTATTGTTTTTAGTTTTATAATGAAATTTCCAAGTAATTTAAAGAAATTTTAAAAATATACCTATATACACCTACATATATATATTATTCTAATTCAAAGATCAAAGACTGTAGTTGAGGATTCAAGGATAAATGTAATAGCTTGTATTGAGACATATAGCGATCATTGTTTCAATTTTAGAAAACGTACATTTTAAAATCCTTGAAGCGATTATTATTTTGTCCGAAGAGAAAAAAAAATTACTCCATAAAAAGGGTGCTGCAGATACGGATGTGGAGTTTGAACTTTTGAAAAAAAAATATTAACATTTTTATTGAGATGCCTTAGATATCTTCTGACATATATCTGATTGCTCAACTTCTGCATTTATTTTAGTATTCGTTTCTGTATCTGGGTACTAACTACTCGACTTTATTATTCTACTTGATTTGATTTTCAAACTATTTGTTCTACATTTGACCTTGTATTAAGACAAACGTGAAGGTAACATTAATATTTAAATCTCAAATCAAGTCAAGCATTGTTTTGCAAGTTATTTCATTTACATGTGAAACTATCAAGAACAATTAATTTCGAAATATATCCTGCTAATTGACTATATTAACCCTTGTTAAAGGTCATTTAGTGGCCTAGATAGTTGCCTTATACGCCAGTGGCCCTGGGTTCGAATCCCAATGAAAGCCTAAGATGTTTTTTCTGGGTTTTCGGGTTCGACGGTCGCTAAGAACCATAGTAGTTAATGCGACCTTAATAAACAAAAAAATAAAATAATCCTTGTTAGGAACTGAATAATCAATATGAAATTTTTGCGGATGCAAATGTTGTACAAGTTACAATGAAAACTTAAGTGGTAAAAACGGGACGATTCATTTTCTTAAATATTTTAATTGTCATACTAAACTTACTGGTAAATAAAATACTACTAGTTTATAAATTAATTATTAACTACAATAATTAGTTAAGTTATTGTTTGGGACAAATATCTTTCCTAAGAACTAGATTTCCATATCCGTATCTGTGACATCCCTATTATTTTCCTTATTCATCGATTTAACCAAGTATACCACGATAGCCTTCATTTTCCATATAAGTTTTATAGTTGGTTTGTTGTAATTGGTTACCGTTGTTGCCTGGTTACTGCATTTATACAGTAAATATAATCAAAGAATTAATATTTATTCTTGCATTAGTGGCATTAGTGCGTATTTTTCTTAAATCGTTAATAAGATAAAACATATTTTAAAATGAGTATGAAACGTTCTAAACGGAGCACTGATATGCGTCAATCAAACGTGTCGTTTAATACACCGATGAAATTACTAATGCAACGACGGGCCGCCGCTCTTGCGGCCAAAGTGAAAGTGCCTATTCCCGAAAGACAAACGTATAAAGTGCTACTGGATGGACTCGATGTGACACCAAAAACGCTAATTCCTCCAACAGTTAAACACACAGAAGATGCTCCAGCAGTGCCCACATTACCAACGACAGACATAACATCGGCATCAGCCTTGCATTTAACGAAAAATATATTCAACACACAACTACATCAACAAACGGTAATGGGTGAGAGTACATTTGGCTTTGGAACGATGGGAACGGCGGCTCAGAGCTTAACCGTAGCCCGAATGGGCGGTAAGAGATATGAGTCTGACGGCGACATTATAAATCCAGATGTTCTCCAGTCAACTTTTCTCTTACCGCTTGCACCGAATGAAAATTTGCCGTCAACAATAAATTTAACGTTAGTCGAAACGCCGATGATATATCTCTTTGAAAAAGTTAGCAGCGTCATTGAAAAGGACAGTACAGAAGCGCCTGCTGTAGAAAAAGCGAATGAATTTTATGTGTACATCACTAAGGGCAAAGGCCGGAATCGTAAAGTTTTAAATGCCGAAGCTCAAACGAACGACAGTGTTTTGAAATCACGTTCAACTAAACCGACACCAAGACAACGTCGTCATGTCGAATCCTTTGCCTCCGGTTGGGATATGTTGGACACAATCAAAAAAATGGAAGACGCTAAAAAGCATGTGGAAGTAATTGAAGAGGAAGATTTATCACCTGAAGTGCAAGAAAAAAAGTTAAAAAACGCTCTTTCTAACACAAACGAAGAGGTTGCCAAAGAAGAAAACGACGAAAAAACGCAAATGAAGAAACTGTGCAAAATGACCAGTTTTCAAAATGCTGTTATGATAATGGAGCGCATCCTCGATACAAACTACTTTAAAATTCAACAAACGCGAGTTAGAGGTTTGATTCAGCCCGATCCATTTCGAACAGAAATCGATTACAATTATCGATTGGAACTTTTATGGAAGTTTTCTAACGATGATTGTTATGACAGACCGATTTTAAGTGCTTGTTGGAATCCTTTTAATCCCGATATAGTCGCTGTTGGATATGGAAAATTTTATTTTTCTGAGAAAAAACATGGATTAGTTTGCGTGTGGAATATTAAAAATCCCACACAGCCAGAACGGTTATATAGATTTCTAATTCCTGTTACAAGTTTATTTTTCTCTCAAGTGCATCCAAACTTATTAGGAGTTTGCTTTTATGATGGAACTGTGAAAATTATTAATATCATAGAAACGGAAGTGAAGCTTATCGCGGGAACTACGAGATTTACTACTTTTACGCATGAACCTTTATGGGGTTTGAGATGGATCGCTAATAAAAATCAGTACACTAATAAAATTGAAGAAAGTGTAATTGTTGCTGGAAGAGAAGGAATCGTATGTCAGTATAAGCAAGGCAAAACGAGTGATTTGTTGGGAGTAGTGCTTATGAATGTAGCGAGAAAATCAGGTGAAATACGAGGAATTAAAACAATGCGGACATGTGAAGTTAATCCTCTTCCTGTGGCACTTTCGCCATCAATCACCTGCCTCTGCTTAGTCCCGTACGATACATCTTTATATTATATTGGAACTGACGAAGGAACTATTTATAAAGGGTCTAAATATTACTTAAATCAACACATTGAAATTTTTTTAGCACACAATGGTCCTGTGAATATAATCACGTATTCACCTTTTTGTAATCGAATTTTTTTAACCAGTGGAGCTGATTGGTCGATACGGATTTGGGCTGAGGGAATTTTTGAGCCTTTAGTCACTTTACAAGTGCCATTAATTTCGGTGGATCGAGCCGCTTGGAGTCCGAGCATTAGCACGGTCATTGTTGGTGTTTGTGGCAACGAGATTTATATGTGGGACATCCGCAAAAAGTCGTATCTTCCCGCCAGCATCACTAAATCGCCATCAGACGCGCGAATAACGATTGTCTCGTTTACGAAATCCGGACGAAACTTACTTGTTGGTGACGTGGAAGGAAATCTCAACTTTTATATTCTCGAAGAAATGCCTTTTCCGCCGTTCTATCAAGCCAATGTGTTGACGCATGCGATCAAAAAAGTCTTGGTTGTCCGACCAGATTTGTTAAAGCTCTTGAAAAAAATTGGCAAGCTTAATGTACCTAGTAAAAATCCAAAACTGCTCGGAGAGGATGAAGATAAGGAAAAAGAAAAAGATGAAGAAGATGATTGAATTTTAAGTTAACTCAATTATTCTTAAATATTATCTTGATTTTTTAAAATAAACAGAACAGTTTTAATATTTTTTTATTATTTGGAATGTTGATTCATTATTTTCATAATAATGAACCTAAGTAATCGGCCAAAATATGATCTTACTGATTCATTTTGAATAATACTCGCATGTTTTTTGAATTAACTTTTTCTACTCCAACAATGTATAGGTATGACCCTATTGATAAAAATATGCTATAGCTTTTCAACAAAGACCCTGGAAAAGCTTTTAAAATAAAAGCAAACGTTGCAAATTGAAATTGCTGGAGCATTTTATTGATCCATTATAGCGACTTCCTAGGATCTCTTTAATTACTTAATAATCTTTTCGTTCTTTTTTCTGACTGGAGAGAAAAAGAGGAATATCCAAAGTTGGCAAAACAAGCTTTAAAGTTATTAATGTCTTTTGTGTCATAGGGTACTTAGGGGCTATCCATAAATTACGTCACACGAATTTCATGATTTTTGACCCCCTCCCCCGTTCTTGTCACAGCTGGTCACATTTGTGAGGCCCACCCCTTCTTAGTGTGACGTCAAATTTTTTATAATTTTACACCTACAAATAACTATTGAATTAAAACAGCACTTTCAAAATTTGTTTTATTTTTATTTCTATTTAAATGATTTTCTTAATAAAATTAACATCAAATCCATTTCAAGAAATAAGCAAAAAAACGACTAATTATAATAATTAATGATCAAACTTAATCATCTTGAAAGTCAATTGTCTAATGAAATAAAAACAATATCACCGCTAGGCATGGTGCAGGATTTAGCGGCATTTATCAAAGGGCAATAGTATCAGCGCGTATCCAACACTACACCGGGAAAAAAATTCTCTTCGGACAAGTAAATCTAAATATTAACTATTTGATTGGCAATGGGCTATCAAATCCTTTTGTTGGCGTAAATGAAATGCAGTTGTCAGAAGAGAATTTGTTTCTTAATGTAGTAGAGCGATTGGCTGACAAAACTATTTGAACCTTATGTTTCTACAGATAGTGTTGCAAATGTTATTGAGTTTTTCGTTAATAGTTCAAAATTAGTGTTTTACTTAAACAAACACTTAGATCAAAATAGATTTTGAAATGTGATGTCACGCCATTTTGGACCCCTCCCACCCCCTTGCCACACAATGTCACACTTTGTCGACTCCCTCCCTCCCCATCAACGTGTGACGTAATTTATGGATGGCCCCTTATATGAGAACTGACTTTCAAACATATTGTAGAACCGAGAACAGAAAAAAATGTAACTATTAATTAAGTCAGAAAATATTAAATGCAAGTCGCGATTGATCACTTCTGATCACATCTGATTTTTCTAAAAAAATTTTTATATTCGAGTTCTTACTACAACTATTTTGAATGTGATTTAGCAAAGTAAGTTTCTTATTGTTGTTAGGAGTATTTAAACTACTAGCGCTTGAATATTAAGTAATTTATAAACTGAAAAAGACGTTTTGTCGAGAAACTCTTTTCAATATACCTACCTAATATACAAATACAATTTGAATAGTTTTATATAAAATTACCCTTTCTTTAATTATTCGATAAACAAATTAAAGTTTTGTTAATTTAAAATAACCTTTTTTATATTTGAAAAACAAAAATTATTTGGTAATTGTTAGGGATTCACTATTTGACTTGAATTTCATGTTACTTGACTTAAATATGGCTTAAGATCATGTCAAATTCAAGTCGAATGTTTACATTTAAATATTAAGTCAAGTCAAGTATATTGAATTTGTGGGTTGACTTAATTCATTGTATAAAACTTAATAAATCCTTAACTATTGTAAGTAAAGAAAAATACAATAAATGTGCGATAATTTTTTTAATTATAATTAAGGGGCCAAAATAATAATTTTTTATGTAAAATTTACAGTGTTATCTTATTCTCTTTTCAGATGAGCGACGATGTTCTCAATTGATTTTTTTTCGTTATCGTATGCGGAAGAAAAATGATATATAAATGTTACGTTTTGCGAATTATTGAGAAGATTATTGGACGAGTGAATTATTGAGTGACGTTTGTTGGTTTAATTGTGAAATGAAAACCAGTCCGTGAGGTGGGTGAGGGCTTGTTGTCTGGAGGGCCTCCAGTGGTCGTGGTGACAGGGCGACGAAGAAGTCGTCGAAGCCGGGCCTGCGACACCGTCTACTACACAGTACGTAGTCACAGTCACATAACGTCGTCACAGTCGCGCTCTTCGCCACTGTGCAAGTGCTGATTGGCCGCACAGTGTCCTCGACCGGGGCTCACCGCCGATTACTCCGCGAGCTCCGTGTCAACTTTTGCCAATAATAATCAGTGTACTCTGTCGCCGATTAATCTGCATTCGAACGTGATTCAGTCGAAATTCGAAACGCGGTCGTTCTAATTTATCCTTCCAAAAACTCATCGATCAATGGATCACATGGATCGTTTCTGACAGGTAAACAATTCTATATCCTAAGCACACAACTTATATAGTCGCTTCAAATCATAGTGCTAGTTATAATATAAGCCTTTCTATCCTAAAATCGCTTGAAATTTCTTGTAAATCTAATTAACTGATTGCTCTAAATTTCCCCTCCAAAAACTCATTGATCAATAAGCACATGGATCGTTTTTGATAGTCAGCTGTGGGCTATCCCAAACTCATAATTTGTATTACCACTTCAAATCACAGCTATAGTTACAACACTAAAAGCTTTTCTATAATATCAAAAAATTGCTTTAAAAATTCTTGTAAATCCAATTCAATAAGCTTCAAGAAATAATATTTAAGGATCCATTTAATTTTTTTTTAATAATTAAGTTTACCAACCTTTTTGATATTAATAATTGAATAGTATGTCTCCTAAAAGTGACCTTAAAAACAATAGTTAGTGTACTATGTCGCCGATTTCCCCTCCAAAAACTCATGGATCATTTATGAGCGGTAATCAATACTATAGCATAAGTATACAATTTGCATTATCACTTAAAAGCATAGCCCTCGAAATACTACTTAAAAGCTCATACATC
Source organism: Sisyra nigra (assembly GCA_958496155.1). Lineage (NCBI taxonomy): Eukaryota > Metazoa > Arthropoda > Insecta > Neuroptera > Sisyridae > Sisyra > Sisyra nigra. The sequence continues at coordinate 12,550,621 of OY292314.1, read as the reverse complement.
ATTTGTATATCTTAAAAATACTTGTAAATTCAATTCAATGAAGAAACCATTTTTAAGCATTCGTTTCAAGATATTTTTTTTAATAATAATTTATTTTAAACAAAAATCAGTTAACTTCTTCACTGATTAATTGAAAATAAATTCGGGCATGATTTAGTCGAAATTCGCGGAAATGATAATTTTTTCCTTCGAAAACTCATCGATCAATAGTTCCATGGATCACTTTTGATCAACTCTATACCCAAAGCACACAATTTGCATTATCGCTTCAAATCACAGCTTTAGTGGTAATTCTAAAAGTTCTTTTCCGTCCCAAATATAGCTTGAAAACGTTAATCCAATTCAATTAACCCCAAGAAAACATTTTTAAGTATCCGTTTCAGGATATTCTTTTTTCATAATTGAATTTACAAATCTGTTCGATATTAGCAATTTAATAGCATGTCACGTAATAGTGACATTAAAAAGACATTAACTGATATATTAACTTTTTGCTGGTGCTTCTTAAAGCTTGCTTGCATTGAAAGAAATGTGAAATTAACTCAATTAAGCCGTCTTCGTTTGAAATCGTATCTACTTTAAATACATTTGTTGTATTTGTTTCGTATTTAAATTTATCTTGTTATAAAACGTGTATGTACCTATATGCGATATTGTAACTGAAATAATTAGACTTTCTTGATAAAAAAGAATTATAATAAACTGAAATAACATATTGGACTATTAAACGTGCAAAATCAACATGGGAAAAGTATCTTCGATTGTTTTGTATTAACTCATAATTAAGGCTTTAATTAAGTTGGAGTCGAGTTAAATTATAAAAACAAATAAGATCCAAAAATCGACCACCCAAGCCTTATAATGTATTTTTTAATTATGCGTCTTACTGTTCTGTAAAAAAAATAGAGAGCAGACTGTATTTTTAATGCAAAATCGAGATGGAAAAGTCAGGTAATATACATGCTATTTTATTAAATAGTCAGGGAATCTAGGTATTAAATGGTTTAATATGTATGACATTTTAGTTCAAACCTTTATTTAATATGCAAGTTAACCAAATTTAACTATGTTATGTACCAATTTGCTGATAATCGTACTAATTATAATTATGACTCTGAAGTAAATGACCATAATTATTTTTTTATCTTTTAGTTGATGAGTAAAGTGAGTAAAGCAATGCAACTTTAGTTAAGTAGGTATCTAGAAATTCGCATGGTATATACTCTCTGTTACCTACCCGCTTCACTAAGTGTAAAATAAATACTAATTATTTTTCATAAAATTTTTCATAATTAAATTTTTTTGGATATTACTTAATCTGAGGTAACAATTTTTTTACAAACTTCATAAAGAGAAAATCGTAAAGAATCACCCCGAAAGAATACCAAATATCAAGTTTATTATAAAATCTTCTTTGTTTACATTTACGATGTAAGTAGAAATAATCTATATATTGTAACGTTTTTACGGGTTCGAGGATTTGTGTTTAATGACTACGAATATATTTTGAAACAAATGTTTTTTTTTCTTACACTATTGCTGCTTATAAACTTCACGTATAAAAAACAATTAGTTAGTTTTCACAGTCACTTATTCACTTAATTTATTTAAGTCGCACACTATTTCACTTGTTCACAATGTTTACAATTTCACTGTTTACACTTTAACACTGAGCACTTCCACTATTTATTTTCACACTGGTCGAAGATTTATATCACACGTAATGTTGGCTTATTTAAAACAGAACTGACTGGTCCTTCTTCTGGCTTATTTATACCAAACCAGTCATCGTTCTCAAATATTCCAAGCGATAAATTCTTCATTACGAGAATATTCGATTTCATTATTTTAGTGTCTGTCTTTTTCTCATCTATTAATAAATCAATGAAGAAATTTCAAGTCAGAGAAATTTTCAAAGTCATAAAAATGGCGTCCATTCTTAGATTTGTGATAATATTATTTATTAAATGTACGACATGGAAAACTTACATATCATCCGAACTTGAAAACGGTTAAAACTGTAATCTTGATTTCTTGATATTGGATGGTACGAAACAAGACCCGCTAAGGCGAGGATTTTAAAATTCTACAAGTGGATAAAGAGTTTTTTTTTTAAAGAAAGCCAACTTCTTAACTATCAATCTTAGAAGATTCTTACTTAGTAATTATTAAGCTGCGTAAAGTACAGGTGATTCTTATTTTTTACATTTCCTAAATCCTTCATTTAAGGGCTGAAAAAAACTCCTATTACATGTATTAACTATCTCTGTTTTCAGTGTTGTTTTTTTAGATATAACTTATTTGTTTAAATGTGGCCACTATCTTATTCTCTATGAAAAAGATTTGAGACGAAAGTAGTTCTCACCCCCGCACGTCTCATTACACACCCATAGTGTTCTTTCCAACACATATTCAACCAAATTGTAAACCTACTGAATTGTAAAAATTATCACAATTGCCAATCATGACTGTCAAACTCGTTTATAATTGAAAAAAAAAATATATATATATAATTGAATTATGCAAGGCTATAGAAAGACAGGAATGCTGAGCATACTTTAGTGAGCCTGGTAAAGCTTTATATATGACGAAACGTCGGGACCTGATACTCTTGTTGCATTCATTGTAAATTCCGATCCATTGCCCCTCTAGCTATATCTATCAATACAAAATAGCAAAGATCTAATAAAATATTAATTATGATAAATATTTGAGTAAAAACTTTATTTTACTAAACAAAACACTTAACACTTAACAACAATTTAATGAAGATTGCTTTTTCGTTTATTTAAATGAACTTATCTCAAAAGTAAGCATTGGTAAGATAATACTAATTGTAAGACTAAAAAATGTCTCTTTTGAAATTTTGCTATGCAAAATTAATAAGTAGTTATAGTACCTGTACGTACCTGTATACATATTTTATATAGATACCTACATATTGCACTATTACTTTTAAAAAGTTGATACGGTTAGCATTTCATGGATTTTATGTCTAAAGTATCGTAAATCATATTGATATTTATAGAAAAAAGATTAAAAAATACTGTATACGAGTAGATTTAATTAAAATCCGGCTGTTAGTGAATAGAATTTTTCAATTACATCTGACATGATGAAAATAGGCAGACAAAAGTCGTTTATTGTAATTTGGTATTTGAGTAAGTTTATATTTTCAATATTTATGTATGAGCTGCCTGTAATAAATGAAAATAGACAATGTAGCAGTAAAAGAGTGATGGCCTCAATATTTTGTTATAAATAATAAAGGTTTAATTATATAAATCATTTACCCGAGCGGATAATAACATGTGCAAATTAATTCGAGTAAAAAACTCGCCTTACAACATCCGCACATTACCTCTCCTCAATAACAAAGCATTTTATTCGAATAATAAACGTAACTTTTCCCTGAAGACCAACACTAGCGAAAGAATCGTTGTTATAATATAAATAGATTATCCCACTCGGAATTATTTCTTTTTGCATAGCACAAGAATAATATAATCGGATTTGCACATAAATATTCGACCTAAGTATGTATGACTTCATTTACATTTTTCTACAAATTAAGACATTCGAGGCATCATTAAAAATGTTAAATATTAATTTATAAATAGCACGAAAAAACGTTAGATTACTTCATTAAAACGTTCGTTAAACATTTCGAATTTATTTAAGTATACGAGATTAAATTAAACTAAAAGAAGTTTAAAAAAAAATGGTGTAAGTTAAAGACAATGATTGCAATTGTTGGTCGAATGATGTATTGTACTGTCTCCGATTTCAGTATTTTTCTTTCTTGGTTTAATAACGAGTTTTGTGTTTTTGCATTGCTTTTTTTATTCATTTTTCTTTTATTATTTGGTTCTGTGGTTCTCTCCTCGGGATGATGTGAACGGTCCAATGTTGAGATGAATTTGCAAATACCAATTCGTACATGTATGCGAATAAAGCGTATGTGAATATTTAAAATGTGTTTATCCTCACCAACACATATTTGCATGAGGACGCATCAATGACATTATTTTTTGTGGCTGCAAATATTTATGTTTGTGTATGTGTGTGTGTTGATTTCATTCGAGTATTTATTAAGGCTAATTAGAAATGCCAAATGGTTCTATGAATTCTGGTCGACAGCAGCATCAGGTACAATTCAAAAAGCCTCTTCAATCGTATTTGCATTGTGATCGTCAGTCGGATAACAAAACTTGTTCATTGTACTTTTACTTTGTCTTTTTTTTGGTAAGATTATACCAATAAATCTTATGCGGTTTTCTTCAGACTGAAATGATATTGATCATTGTATTCAAAATCAAAAAATAAGGATTTACATATATTTACCTTAAATATTTATATGTGAAGCTAATTAAATTATTTTAATCTAAAAAGAAAACCTTGCAAGGAATTACAAAGTTAGCGACTCATCTAAAGTATATGAAACTTTATTAGGTTAATAGAGCACAAATTTGTCACAGTTGGTTAGTTGGTTTCGATAATTGATTGGCATTCAATAAGATTTTACAGTAAATTAATAAATGTATTATGTATGTGTATATGTATTTTTTATTAGTGGATGATACAAATGCCATAATTTAGATATTCACGAATACGAATGTGAAAGTATGAATATTTCAAAAGAATTGAAGCTCTTTATATTTTTAGTTTTAATTTGTTACTTAATGTTTATAATTTTGCCGCCAAAAAGTTCCAAGTGCCTCTAGTGCAGTATTTCCCAAACTATGGGTCACGTGCGAATATTAAGTGGGCTCTAATGGGCGATGCACCATCAGTGGCGGAACAACCATATCACTTGACCTCGCGACGCGGAGAGGGGGCGAAGCTTTGGGGGGTCCAAAAATGTTGAGAAAATTAGTACTAGTGGTGATGCAGACAGGGCACAGTAAAAAAAAAATTGAAAAACGAACAGGCACGTTTAGCAAAAATATCAAAATTATCCCGTTTTCTTAAATCGTTTGCTACGATTACAGAAAATCAAAGTACTTCTAAAGATGAACAGGTGTTTGAACAAGTTTATAAAGCTAAAAAATCAAGGTAATACCCCTAGAGATGAAGGGCAATTTGAATATGTTGATAGCAGAAGCAGTACGGCAATTGATTTGAATAACGATGAAAATACCATGGATTTTGACCAAGATGTTACGAAAAAACTGCCGTTATTCTTAATGAACAATGCTAATTTTTAAAACAAAATATTAAACCTGATATAAAAAAAATGATAGATAATATCTGCTAACTCCTCTAGGGCCTTAAGGGCCTTTTAAGAAGGACCTTCGGTAAGAAAATCGGTGCTAAATTAAAATATGGGACGCTAGATACGAAAAGCAAAAATTCATATAAGGTTGGAGGCAGATCTAATTTTTTTGCGAGGGGGCCTAAAATTTGTAGTTCCACCACTGTATAAGAATTAAGTAAGTAGGTATATGAATAATGGCAAATCTGAGCATTACCAATAGTTATGCTCTCTTTTCTTTAAGGGATCATTCAAGTATTACGTAATCATCGAAGGGGAGTGAGGGGGTCTTTTATTTGCTTATTTTTGATGACATAAGGGCCGGGGGGGTCTAGATGGTGATTACGTCAGCAATCTATATTTTTTTTTGGCAAAATTTAGTAGATTTTAATTCAAAAAAATATGGTTACCCTAATAATTTATGCTTGATAGCCAAGAGTATATACAAGGATTCCCCAAAACAATTGATATTGCTTAAGTACTCGGTCTCGAACAGAAAACAACCAATGTCATCGAGAGTGACATGGTAACTTGGAGTAATGGATTCAAGTTTCATGGACTAAGGACAAATAATTTTAATTTACTAACTTTTAAATTATAAAAAAATGAAGATCATTTATAAATTAAAGTTTTTTAAATATGTTTACGACTGTTGACAATTGTCTTGATAAAATGTATTCAATTAATATTTAAATACTTGGGACTAACGCTAGACACTAAATTGCGTTGGAAGGAACACGTGAAGGTCAAGAAGCGGGAGCTTGAAATGAAGTACAGAAGGATGCACTGGCTGCTTGGAAGACATGCAGGACTGAGCACACACAATAAAGTCCTACTTTATAGACAGATTTTAAAACCTATTTGGACGTACGGCATCCAGCTTTGGGGCTGTGCAAAAACTACAAACAAGAAAGCTATCCAGATATTCCAAAATAAAGTGCTCAGAAGCATAGTCAATACACCCTGGTACGTAAGGAACTCTGACGTACACAGAGATTTAAATGTCAACACGGTTGAGGAAGAAATTAAGAAAAATGCAAGAAAACACCACCAGCGTCTTCGACTCCACCCGAATCCAGAAGTACAGAAGATGCTTAATGAGCCTGCCCCTCCTCGACGGCTCAAGAGAATAAAGCCAGCTGACTTGATATAGCTGGGCGTTTTTTATTTTATATGGGAACAGCCACTGGGCAGTTTCCCATCACAAAATTTTATCGGATAGACAAGTTGCTAAATGAGCAAAGCTCAGGTGCATCATATTGGTTAAAAAAAAAAAAAATTAATATTTAACATTAATTGTGCAATAATTCACATTAATAACAATAAAGAAACCTGAATAGATTAAAAACATACACACATGTTTACGTACGCATAGGGCGGGGGGTTAGAGTTTTGCTGACTTTTGCTGACAGGGGGGAGGGAGGTGTTAAAATCGCTAAAATTCTGCTTACATAATACTTGAACGACCCCTAAGACAATTAAGAGGTAGGTGCCAAAATTAGAAATCTTTGTTAGATGGGTCGGAGCTCAGGCAACTTTGGGAACCCCTGCTCTAATATAAATCCAGCAAAGGATTTAAAGTATTAAAATACGTACAAATATAAATTGAACTTAACAAACTAAGATTAATTGTTAAGCACTTTTCTTTACATTAAAACGTATCGTAAATTCTAAGTTAAACTATTAGCAACTCAATAACTTTTATTGACAAATGACTAAAATTAAATAAAATCCATCTAAATCATTAAAAATTATATTGAGTCACAGTTAAATCTTAAAACATTCACATATCAATAAAATCAGTCAAAAAAAATTTATAGTGTTATATACGGTATTTAAAGATCGTGTTTCGAATAAATTTTGAGTGAATAAATTTATTATAGAAAACTGACATTATGTGTTGAAATATAACCATCCCTTCAGCTATCAATGTCGGAAAAAAAATAATTAAGTAACATTTAAAACTAATTATCGTGGCAATATTTTATATATTATCTTAATTTAGTTATGCGTGCAAACCATAAATATGAAAGTTGTTTATTTGTCTATATTTCATAATTGGAAAACCGGTGAATAATTATATTAGTAAAAGTAAACGATTAAAACATATTTGAATGTTTAAAATGAAAAATGTTATGATTACATTTGCTAATTATTGTCTTATAGTGATAGTTAATAGATTGATTTATTAGTAGAAGAAATTAAAAGTATTTAGGATTTGAAGAAAAGTAAAAAAAAAGTTTTAGGTGTTTTTCTTTCGATTACACACTGTTAGGTTTAGTGTTGAGTAGATCCGAGTAGATCCCAGAACCGATTGTATAGGTCTTTCACCTCGAGGAATCACCTCCGGAACGGCCGGCCGAAGCTGGACACCTCACCACTACATGCGCAGATATTTTGCATTTTCACAGACCCGTATTCAGATTAATTGTCTTGAAAATATCCTCTCGCCTCATTATTGAAATGGAACAAAAAATATGATATAATTAAATCATTCATCTTCTCTGTGCCGTATAATGCCGTCGCTGAATGCGATGAATGCATTATGCTGAACTGCTTCACCGTGTATATAAAGACATTTGAACTTGTCATATAGCTGTATTAATACATTAAAATTGAAATTTACGAGCTAATAAATCAAACGATTGTGTTGAGGCTAAAACCTTTGAAGGCTTTATTCGACATGACGGCTACATTGACAACTAGTAGGTTTTATTACCACTTTTCGAGTTAATAATCTTCCATTAGTTAACGAATGCGCTTAAAACGTTGTTATCTCCAATACGACGCTTCTTTATGGTAGGAAGGAAAAAATGGAATAAATCACTGCCTGATTGCTTTTATTTCAATTAATGGCGTTTTGTGTTAAAACTGTTAAAACTATTTCTATATGAATTTCTTATGTAAATCCAATACTGGTTTTATCGATAATGTGACTCAATGTCGAGTAGCTGTTGTGAGTTTTAAAAGTGCTGGAAAATAATTGAGACGATGAGTGTGTATCGACGAGCAAATTACTGTTTATCGTATCGTATCGTATCATATTTTTGCAACGAGGCTTGTTTTCAGCCATCTTAAACGTTTTTATTTAAATATACGCACGTACAGTATATAATAATTTATTAGGATTAGATTGTGGTGGTTTAATAAGTGAATTGATTTTTGCCTTTTCTCAACGTGATGCAATTATGTATGTATGGTAGTTGTAGTGCCATGCTGGGCATAGGCGTACCCAGCTTTTGGGCTAGGGAAGGATACACCTTTAATAAAGCATTCGATATTTTTTAATACACATATTAATTTTTTTCTTGAATTTAACTTGATTTAAAATCAATTTTAAATCAAGTAGCTTGAAAAGTAAGCCACGTAGCAAATCTCTTTGTTACTTTGTATATGTTGTACTAAACGATATCGTAATTGATTATTTTGTTATAAAGGTTTACGTTCAGTATTTAATAAAATTAATTTTAGCTTGCGTTTTTTATTTAGTATCCAAGTGTAAGCTTATTTTAGATCAATAATGAATCATTATTCTAACGAGAAGAGCTTGGAAATTTAACGGGGATGGAACGATTTATTTCGGGATCTATAACTTACTACTTACTTTTAGTAATTAACCAACATATATCAATTTTGAAAAAAAAATATCATTGCAAAGCACAATTTTCATACTACTTAGTATTCAATATTTAAACTTTGTCCTAAATGCCAATAATTTGTTCTGACACTATTCTAGTACAATCAGGTGTCCCGATATACTCTAAACTTCTCTCACGTTTCGATTCATTTTTGATCGAAATGCTGTCCCGAAATATCCTGATTTTTCATTAAATTTCTTAATTCGTAAGCTGTTACTACATTATGATATACCTATTAATGTACTATTATTACCATCCAACCAAAAATATTTTTTATAAATATATTGTTTTTTGGAATGTAGACCATAATTGAAGCTGTTCTTATTGGAATACCAATTTTCTGCTAAGTGTAACTTTCTGTCCCAAAATTCGACATTATAAACCTAACGACAATAGCTTCGTTCGTGGGTGCGATTCTGAACCAGATCAGGGATTATTCGCATGCGCATTCTTAAAAACAGCGTTCGCGGGTCAGTGAATTCTGAATTTTTACTAAGGATCCGATGTTCGTGGTTCTCACAAAATGCGTTCGTTATTGACTCAGAATTGGTTCTAGCTATTTTCGGAATTTTGTTAGGACGAAAAATTCGATTCTCTTACTCTTGCGCAGTTTGATAAATCGTGGCCAGTTCAAGGTCCAGTTTCGCTGTCAACGTTCATTTCAATTAACAATTTTCGTGGGTACTCGTTAATCCTCGTCTAGTTTGAAACAATTCTATAGTCTCTCCGGGAAAAATAATCCTAAATCGGTGCATGTGCTTGGCGATCATCCTAAATCTGTCTTGAACTGATTCGTAATCAGTAAGAATGAGACCCGCGAACGAAGGCTATTACTATTCTTGGTTCATTAGTATTTTAAAGTAAAAGCTTATAAATGTTACTTCATCCATAGTTTTATAATTACTACTATATTTAGGAAGAAAAAATAAGTAACCAGTTTCATAAATTGTTGAAATTCTAGATCTAAAGGGAGCAGTCGCCCTTCCCGGCCCCCCTTTGATACGTCCGTGGTGTTGGGTATTAAAAACTCGCGATGATAGTTACACATAAACGTAGTTATATGAGTGCTGGGAGAGTACATTCATTATAAAGCTATAGTTTCAAAGCTATCAGCTGTCTATCGAGATTTAATAATATGAGTAAAAGGGCATTGTGCTGCATTGCTCTGGTCGTTCGACCCGATATTGCCACCATTAGGTTTTAATAGAATTTGTCGCTTTATCGTATATCAAATGAAAGCAGTGCGGAAATGTTGAGTCAGAATACAACCCCGATCAACAGCTAATCAAAAGCCCATCATCATCCACGGCAGCAGCATCTTATTCATTCGTATTTCATCCACATTTTATGTACATCCACAGCCACACACAGCAGAGATCTTAAACAAAACAGACAAACACACTAAACATACAGACTTGTCTTGTAATACTTCCATTGAGTATCGTTCAGCTGTATGTAAACATTTCAAGATTCGCTGTTAAGCGCTTTTAGATGTTTTATTTTTATTAAAAACTTGTTTCTTTTATAACAATTAACAATGATACTTAAATGAATAAATTACAATCGTATATTTACATCTAAAAAGCCTTTTTGTTGTCTTCCAAGTTGATTTTGTGTAAGTCGTTTTATTTATTTGTTTGTTTGTTTTTTTTTTTTACTTTAAACAATTATAAATTAAAAATAGAAATTACAATAAATAAATTCCACCGGCTTACTGTTGAAGTCTCTGACAACAAGGCCTCATAGTAGCATGAAAGAAGATAGAAAAATATTCTTCTCTTAACATTCAGAAAATTAAATTAGCCACTAAACACGGGATATCTTATAGTAGGTAAATTCCATCTTTTTGGCACTGAAAATCATTTTCGTAAATTGGTTTTTTTGTAACGAAGAAAACGTGTTATTAACATTTACTATTAGTGATTGTTGCGATTTACATCGATTCTTAATGGTTCTATGATGCTTATAAGGATATAGATGTTGATTAAAACATAAACTTCTTTTGTTTAGTGGCCACCAACTTATAACCCTTCGGTTAGTTCTTACTCACCAAAAATTTCCATCCGGTCCTCCAAAAATCCCAATTTCTGCTTACTAATAATTCTAATTCACTTTGTGAATTAATAGGAATTTATTCTTTTTTATTATTAATTAATTAATTTATTATTAATTCGAATTTATTTTTTATTCGATCCCTAGTGTTTTAAACAAATCAGTCTGGCCTTTTACTCAAAAAACTTGGTGACCACTATCTTGCAAGTATGAAATTATACAGTGTACAATTATTTCATTTAAACGGACACAGTCAGATTTTGAAAACTGATTAGATCGATTTGATGTTTTTGGAAAAGTGGTTCATTTAAATCAAGTTTCCATCTAATAGTTAGGGAGCCCACGATGCTAAATCGGGATTTACTCGAGCGTCATCGAGACCTATTGGGTTGCGAAGCTTAGATGATAAAAGAAAAAAATGTCATATATTATATAGCTTTTCAGCAATGGGGGGGAGCGATTTTCGAAAATGTAAAAAAAACTGTTATATGGACATACTCAAGCGTGTCAAATATTGATTGCATCCATGTCCTACGTATTTTTGAACATGTAGGTACATATGTTAAACTGATTGTTTCCATGATGGGGGTGGGCGTACGTAAGGGTTGAAAATGAAAAAAAAATTTAATCGAGCGCGTCAGATTTTCTAAGGGAATGTTAAGTGAACCTAAGACAAACCTTTGGCGATATAATCTGCCGATTTGAATGTGACGCAAACGCGCTGCCATTATTAGAATATGCAAAAAAAATCGCCATTTTGAAATACTCAAGCGCGTCAGATTAAGATATATATGGTTCATCTTTATGCCTTAGACATGCTGTCTCATAATCTAACGATTATCAGGCGGGATTTACCTAATCTGACAATAATTAAAAAATTTTTTTTGTATATATGCTTACAGCCTATATTCGAATTTTCCCAGGAAAAAGTTTCAAATAAAAGTTGTAGCCATTAATGAGTCTAAGAACTATAGTAAGTTTAAAGAAAATCGTTGGAGCCGTTTTTGAAAAAAATTGAAAATGCTCATAAACTCCTAGAATAAAGTGGAGTATTCGGTTCACCGATTTCAACATTTATTTGAAACTTTTTCCTGGGAAATTTCGAATATATGCATCACGCAGCTGCACGCATTAAACGTTATTGATGATTTTTTGTTACTTTGGCTTGTGGAAATCGTCAGATTATATATTTTTTGTAATCCTTCAATTATTCCCTTCAAAATAAAAAAAAATTAGCCACCCTCAAGAATGTCGATATGACATTTTTTTTTTACAACTTTGTAGCCCTTACCCTTCTTTACGTCACTCTCAAATTGTCAGATTAGTAGAATATACACGTTTTAGCATATAACTAACTCACCCTACGTTAATCTGACGAGTTCGAGAATTTCAGGTGATAATTTTTTTTTTTACTAATCTGATCCTTTATCCTTGACGGGCGGCCATTTATATCAGGCTCATATTTGGTGGAAGTACTTTACATGGTACAAGGTATTCCCCTGTATATTAATCTGCCGCGCTTTAATAAATCCCGAAAACCCCGCTTGGGCTCCCCAACTATAAAAGAAAGTTGACTATGCTTTATCTGCACTATTTTATACTTTATTTTTCAAACTTTTATATTTCACTGTAATCCAATAGTAAAAGATATACAACATAAATTTCAAAGAAATGAAACAACCTTTTTAAAACGAATAAATAAAACAGCCAATGAATTTTAAAAGAGTCATTACATTTTATCTTAATTCAAACGAAAAAAATCGAGCTTGAAACTAATTATATATCTTTAATTGTGCTCATTTGCGGCTTGAATAGTCTTGAAATATTCTTATATCTGCATTGATTATATACAACTAGATCCGATTTTCAGCGAAATTGGAAACAGTTATCAGTTTTATGCGAAAAAGAAGTGTGAATATGTATGTAGTTGATATCCCAAACCAATTGGATGGCAATGCAAATCAATAACGTGTTAATATCTGAACAGTGAACACTTTAGTAGAGTTTTTATCAACGGAAAACAAGATTAAGCTAATTGCCAACAATCACGGTGTATAACTGGTTGGGTGACTCTAACTACTTGCCTCGTTATTTATTATTCAAATTTCCATACCTTAGAGATTTTTCCATTTATAAGCATACAAGTTAGAAATTAATAAATATCCTTGTTTTAAGGGTAGTTTTAAAAAAAATGTTTAACAAAATTACATAAAAAAATTGTTTCTTTTTTTTCAGAACGTGAAATTGAACATTTCTGTGGAAGTTCCTAATTGCCAAGATGTTGCTTGCTCGTTTGTGTAGTACGACGATTGGAATGAATGGTGAGTGAATAAACGCCTTTTTACATCCCAAAATGTATATACAAAATACATAATATCTTCTTATGTATGTACAAATATATTATTAAATTTAGATGTTAAACACACATTTATGCAAACCGACAGATTTGCGTATATAATTCAGACTTGTCGTACAATGCATAAGGCTCAAGGTACCCATAAATACAACATAAAAAACTTTTAAAAGAAAATTACAAACCGTTTGAGATTTCCACGCAACGAAATAAATGGTGGAACGATAAATAATTGTATGGATATGTCAAATTAATTTTCATTTTAGCCGTTTTAAGTAGTCCCTCGGGGAACTCCCACACGCAAAAAGATGGATTTCATTTCTTTTGAAGAAGTCAAAAATGGCTCATTTAAAACGCATTTATGTAAAATTTTTAGCAATTAACTGGCTATAATGTGTGCAAGTTTTGAGATGCGAAAGATTTTTTCAATGGGATCTCAAAACATTGAAACGTTGTTTCTGAAGACAATTATAATAATTACTGAAACTTATATCTACCGAAGAAAGGAACAGTTCAATAAATTCAATTAAAGGTTTTTAATTAGTTTTTATGTTGAAATAATTCGTTAATTTCCACTTTTTGTACTGGTTAGTTTCTCATAGACTTTATTGTTATTATTAAGTATATCTTTCGTGTTATTATAACTACTTTTGAAAAAAATATTTCCATTCCAGTGATTCTCAAACTTTACTCTCTTAAATCAAAATAGTGACTTTAGTGACTATTCACTATTTTTGCAGTGCAGAGTATACCACTAAATTCAAATAGTGGTATACTTTTCACTACTAAATAGTGAATAGTCGAAAGTAGAGATGCAACGAATAGTGATTTAGCCGAATACCGAATATTCGGCCGTTTCATTTCTGAGTAAATCGTATTACAAGGCGCATTATTATTTAATAAAAAAAAAATTAACGACAACCGAAATAGATTTTTATTTACAAAATATTCGCCTAGATCGGACACTAGATCCATATAAGTAAAGGTTTCTAAATTCAAAGCAACTTTATTCAAATGCAGAAAAAAATGTTTTAATTCATTAGATATAATTAATTCCCTTTTATTGATTTTCAATCTTAATTTGTAATTTAAATAAATATAATTTCGAATTTAACATTTATTTTATTATGAATTAGTATTCGGTATTCGACCGAATAGTGTGTACTATTCGGCCGAATACCGAATATTAAAAAATGCAGCCGAATTGGCCGAATACCGAATAGTAGCCGAATATTCGTTGCATCTCTAGTCGAAAGTCACTATTTTGATTTAAGAGAGTAGAATATTGGAATGTTGATGTTTGGGTACATTGGCATCAGAATAT